>JAJEJO010002372.1:231738-279043 GCA_020662805.1 Glaucomys volans
AACAGAGATAGACCATGCCAATGGTTTTTATTCTATTCTACTGGAATGGAGAGCTAAAATAGGCCTTTAAGCATGGTGTAGCCACTGCTTTGGAGCCATGCCCAGTTCCCCTGCATTGAGCCAATGTATATTTCTTCCAACTGTTATACATGTTGGCTGCTAATGGCTCATGGCCGCTTTTTGTCTTTGGAGAATTGTCCTTGGCAAGCTACTTTGCCCAGAAAGTCACTCCTTCCCCAACCAATATCTAGGGCAATCCACAGCCCATGATGGAAGTTATCTGAAGATAGAAGACTAAACCCTTTACCCTCAGGAGAATCAACTGTGTTGTTTGAGAGCCCTCCCCTGTGGACTGGGTCAACGCTTGAACTTCACACAATTCTACATACTTTCCTTTTCCTGTCCTCTTCACTTCTTACCTTATGTTTGTTTGTTTTTTATTTTTTTTTTTTTCCTGGAAGGACTCCCTCAGAAAATCACAAGCATCCCAATTCCTGTCTTAAGTTCTGTTTCTAGAGAACCTGAGTAAAAATACTGGGGAATAAAGTGATCAGATTTGCGTTTCAGAATGAGATCTCAGGATGGTGGAAGTTGGATAGTTGAATGGAGTTTAGCAGAGGGATAGATGCACGGATGAAAGATTTGGGAGGTAATGGGGCCCTGGATCAGAGTCTCAATGGCATGGGGCAGGAGGAGAGGGAGCTTATTCCATCATCTCTTGAGTCAGAGGATATGTGAAAAAGAGAGAAAAGTCTAGGATGACTCTCAAGTTTTAAGGGCAGCTGGGAGAACCATGATATCAGTTACTGAGCTAGACAATGAAAAAGAAAACACATTTGGGAGGTAAGATGCAGACAGAATTAGCTTGATACATCTTAAATTAATGTTGCTTATCATCTTAAATTGACCTCATGGGCCATTCAGAAGATAAAAGAGCACAGGTGAGATGGCTGGATAGAAACGCAGACTTGGGAGCCATTGGCACATAATTGGCCATTGAAGCCATGACCACAGATAAGGAAAAGTGGGCCATAGACAGTTTCTGGAGAACTAAGGCTTGAGAAGCTATTGGAAGAAGGAAAAACAGCTGGAGAGATCACTGAAGGGATCTAAGAGAGAGGAGGAGAGGCAATTCCACACAGCAGCAACTATATTTGAAGAAGAGAATGGTCCCAGATATTAAGTACAGCAGAGAGTTGAGGTAGATGAGTCCAGCAATAGATCAATAGAGTTTGGAGGTTCTAGATGCTTTTGACAGAATATTTCTTTGGTGAGCATAGAGCTAATGGGCACTGAGTTTGGGGTTACTGGGAGGAGAGATGGTACAGCCCTGATGTTTGCAACACAAACATTTTGTCCTGTGATTTCTTCCTGCTTATTAAGCACTCAGTGTTCCTTTTATTTCTCCTTCACAGCTAGTTTTCTGTTTGGGCTGTAGATGTAAATTGTGTATCTGTCAGAAGCTAGAAACGCCTTAGGGCTGAGGATATAGTCAGTGTTAAAGTGCTTGCCTAGCAAGCTTAAGGCCCGGGGTTTGTTCACCTGTACCCGCCCCCCAAAAAAACAAAACAAATTTTAGAGAAGCAGAAATATCCCTCAACTATGAGGCACAGGTACCCAGACATTTTTAAAACTGATAAAGTGAGATTTTAGTCAGTCCTTCTGTCCACATATGACTCACAAACAGCACAAGTCTCTTACAAAGATGTCTCTGAGACATCTCTGCCTACGTTGGGCATGTGGATCACATGTAGGAATCACAATCAGCCTCCTTGGTGGCGAGGCCTTGGGGTGCTGCCTTCCAACTCCAGGAACTAAAGATTACAGGCACCCCAGGACATGAAAAATACATTTCCCATGGAATCATGTCGACTTGATATTTGTGGAAGAACAAAGAGAAAACTCTGAACGTTGGACTGCTTTTTGTTTTGCATCCTTTTCTGTTTCTTTGTTATAAACTTTTCTTTTCATTAGGTCTTTCTTTGTATTAGCTAATTTGGTCTTCTTCCCTCCTACTCCCATATTGAAAACACACTAAGTTTTAATGTCAGATAAAAAGCATGCCAATGTCTATTTCCAACACAAGCATGCTATTGGACCCATCCCATGTTCTTCTCAGATCTGTTCTGCTCTAGTGACCTCAGGACTTGACCACTTTTTCAGAGAAGAGCCCCCAAATGCTGCCACCTAACTGGGCCTTCTAACTCCTCAGGCTTTTTTCAGCTTCCCTTAGATTAGAACCAGGACAGTGAGGTGTTCATCTCTTGACCAGACAGACCATAGCTCCCTCCACAACCAGGTGCAGATAAAGAACCCCACTGTAAGGTACAGGATCTAGCTTTTATGGCAACTATGCTGAAAGGCCAGGTAACAACTCCTAGAAATGTAGAATCAGTGTCCTTTGTGGCCAACTTTGACTGTAGGAAACAGAAGATGAAAAAATGCCAGCAGATGATTTTTGCTCTGCATCAGACTGCAGTGAGGTGTGGTATTTCTACCCAACCTGACTGGGTGACATCCACCTGGTCAAGTCCTGGCTGTGTATCTTGTGATATTGTGGTCATCAAAATATGACATCCTTTGACTTTTTTCTCTTTCTATTACAACTCTTACCTCTCACACTATTGCCCTGAAAATATGCCTGTGAATAAAGCCTCAGTAGATAAGTTTTGCATCAGGTTCCATTTTCTATTGAATCCAGGTTAAACCAGAGGTATAAACTTAGAAGTGAAACTTGGTTATGGAACTTAGAGTTGGAAGTGTATTTAAAAATCATCAAGTTTAAACAACTACTTACCAGAGGAGACTTTCTTTCCCAGGCTTGAGCATGTCTAATAAAGGATGCTCATTTTCTGGAAAGTCCCTCAAAACCATTGTAGAGAAAAAGCATGGGGACATATCTTTCTTTCATTGGGACTGAGTCAGTTGCTCTTCTTGTTTTAATCTTAATTTTTACCCATTAGTTCTAGTGCTTACATCTGATAAACAAAAATTTGGAGAGGCCATTGTTTTGGATTGAGCTCCTACACTAGGCCCAACAGACCAGACCAAACCAAAATGGAATCCCGTATGCTAAATGCCACATAATCAAACTGAAACTTTAAGGAAGCAGATAGACACCCGCCCCCCACTCCCCACTGAAGAAGTTTTTCCTGAAAACAGGAGATTCTTGTCAACCTGAGTCAGTGTCATAAGGAAGTCCCATCTGCTGTCATAAGGAAGTCCCTTTGACAAAGGTAACCTGCAGTAAACTGATGTTGGCAATCAGCTTTTCTTTTTCTATGGCTCTGTTTCATTTTCACCTTACAAAACCTATTGTTCTGCTCTTACCCAGTGGGAGCGCTCATCCTATTTTGTACAATGAAGGCTGCCCCAATTCATGAACTGCAAATAAAAGTCATATATGTACATATATGTAACTATATTTGTTGTAATTTTATCTTTTGACACTTCTCTTATTTCAATGTCAGACTTTAAAGAAAAACAAATGTTTTAGTTAGCTTCTTTGCCGACGCAACTGAAAGACCAGACCAGAACAATTGTAGAGAAAGAAAAGTTTGTTTGAGGATTCATGATTTCAGAGGTTTTAGTCCACAGAAGGCTGGCTCCATTCCCTGGGAATACAGGTGAGGCAGAACATCATGGTGGAAGAGTGTGGCAGAGGGAAGCAGCTCACATGATGATCAAGAAGGAGAGAGAGAGGAGAGAGAGAGAGAGAGAGAGAGAGAGAAAGAGAGAGAGAGAGAGAGAAAGACTCCACTTGCCAGATACAAATATATACCCCAAAGCCATACCCCCAATACTCTACCTCCTCCAGCCACACTGCACCTGCCTCCAATAACCACTAAGTTAATCCCATCAGGGATTGATTCATTGATTAGTTAAAAGCTTTCATAACCTTAAACCTTTCACAACATATTTTTAGTCCACTCCCTGCCTCTGAATGTTTGATAATGTCATTTCCCCTCTGAACCCTCTCACATTATCTCATACATGAGTTTTTGGGGGACACTTCACATATAAACCATAACAAGAAGATCAGGGTTACTCTGGGAACACAAGTCCTTTAAAAATATGCAGATTTAGAAATTATTTCACTTCTTTCATCTATTTTATCCTACTATGAAAAAATAGGTAGTATAACTGAAATAGCTTGATTTGGTTCCATCTTAATCAGTACATAAGGACAGGTTATGTCTCACTAATTTGAACCCATCTCCCTCTTCAATATTCCAAAAAAAGTTTGTGGAATTAAAGGAGGTTGTGCCACCACATAATAAATGCTTCTCCAGAAATTGCACTTTCACCCTGGTTAGTCACTAAGCACCCAAGACATTTTCCCACGGAGATTCTGTGTTCGCTTCCTGTGGTCCCATTCGTATTCACCTACCTATTTCCTGGCACTTACCTCATCCTGTTAGAACTCCTTGCTTGTGTCCATCCTCCCCAAAGGTAAAAACCATTGTCATCATATTTTTAGTCCACTCTCTGCCTCTAATTGTTTGATAAAGTCCTGAACATTGTAGGCCTCAAATGTGAAATGCCAGAGTTAATTAACATTCTTGTTTCCTAACTGTAAGGTAAGAATAAAAAAGCAGGAGGACCTGTTCTCTCCTGTCAAGTTAGGATGATTGTTGTTACATGACTAAGATAAAACATCTGAAAGTTGCACAAGTTTTGTCTATAACTGCAAAAGAAAATATATTTTCACATTCCCAGTAGTGTTCTGGTAAGTGGTTTGAATAGGATTAGTGGGAAAAGATGTTACTTCTTAATTCCCTTTCTTTTAATCTTTATTCTGTGGCTTTTAGTTTTCTTGACATAAAAGTTCTTTTCCCTCCAAACAGAGCTCTTAGATTCCTCTCCTGGTCCCTGAAGAAGACCTCGGGATCAGAATGTGTGCATCAGGCTGTAACCTGTGGAGACTGTGCCTTTTGGGAAAAGCAGCCTAGCAATGCAAGCACGATGATACTTCTGTTTTCAGCATTGCTTTTCTTAACATATTTCCCAGAACTAAAGTTTGACATAGTTAACATTTTCCCTCTTTTCTTGAAAACAGTGAATGAAGAGGTAAGTTTAGGGATATGAAGAGCAGAGTTGGTATTTTGTTTTCTCTCAGTGGTGATGGGTTTGTGCCTTTTCATCTACTTCTGTCATTATTTACTCTTAATGTTAACAATGTTCGTTTGTCAAAAAGTTGGTTCACTTTAGACTGTGGTCTGCGGCCTTGGAATGAAGTTAAGGAGCTGACCCAGTCCAAAGCACCTTTCATCAGGGCGGCATTAGGACACCTACCTGGCTTGGTCTGACAGATATGACTTCTAATGTTACTTTCAATTCTTCCTGAGGAAAATGAACTCATTCCCATTCAGAATCACATTTTGGGACTGCACATTTTTCACTTTTAAAAGCAACAGGTATGTTAGATTTCTGTCATTGTGACAAAATATCTGACATAGCAACTTACAAACAGGAAAGGTTTTTTGGTTCACAGTTTCAGAGATTTTGGTCCATGGTCACTTGGCCCTGTTGCTGTCTCCCTGCGGTGGTACGACACATCATGCTGTAAGTGTGTGGAGGATGAAGACTTTATCTCACGGCCATCAGGAAGAAAAAAAAAGGGGGGGAAGAGGAGAGACTAGGTCTTAAGGGCACCCACCTAATGACCTAACTTCCTTCCACCAAGCCCCACTTCCTAAACCTCCCATGAAGCCAGAATTAAAGACAGGCAGTTAGTGTAGAATATGTAATCTGGTTGGATTGGGAAAATGGAGGCTGATTTGAGTCCAGGAAGTTGGAAACCACTCCTGGAGATTGGAATGTTCATGTCTCCAGAGCCCTTTGATACTGCCCCTCCCAAAAAGGTTGCGAATGATGCAACTCCTGAGCAACTAACTCAAAAGCTACTAATCAACGCCCCCGAGGCTGGGGTTCCCTTCCTGCCTAACACCCACCTTGGCCCTTCCAGTCCACCTGCTCACCCCCTGGTCATTCCAGCATCTCCCAGTCACTATACAGGATAGGGTGAAATGAACATGATAAGGGAGAAGAATACAGGAGAAGAAAGGAAACTTTAGATGTATAAAAGGGACAGGACTTTCCCATCCCACAGATTCCGCCTTTGGGTCCCCTTCTTCCACCCAGGAGAAGTCTGTTTTACTACCCTTTAATAAAAGTTATTGCTTTCTATTCTAAGCTTGCCTCAGCCTGCTTCTCTGTTGTTATACTTCAGCATCTGAGGAAGGAGGACTCGTCGAGGTAACCAATAACTGGAGGTATCACCTCTACCTCCTAATAGTGCCGCAGGCTGGGGACCAAACCTGCAACACACACAGCCTTGGGGAAATTCAAGGTTCAAACTATAGCAAACAAGTATCCTGTAAAAATGCACAGAATTACTTGAGAAGGTTAATTTAGGTCTTCCCAGCCATTAATACCTTTGTTCCACTTACTTTATCAAATTAATTATCCAGTAATGTGGCAGGTCCCTAGGAGAAGATTTTGATGAAGTAGGGGCAGGAAATGTCAAGATTCTCTCTGAAGTCTGGGATAATGTTAACTAAGTAAAGTCTAATAGGGCACCATAATAGGGGTTTATGGCTGTAAAATGATCTAGGAATTTTGGATGAAAGAACAGGGCCTCTGAAGGAATTTTACAGAGACATTTATCTTGCTTTGCAATTTTTCTTAGCATCTATTCTCCCTGAAAACAGCATTTGCCCCACTGCGTTGCTTAAAACTAAACATCAGGAAGCAGGACTGGAATAGGGAGTGAAAGCACTCTGGACACAGGAACTCATGCAAGAGATTTTATTAATCAGATAGGCAGAGTGTCTGCCCTGAAAGGTGAGAGAGAGAGAGAGAGAGAGAGAGAGAGAAGAAGAAGAAGAAGAAGAAGAAGAAGAAGAAGAAGAAGAAGAAGAAGAAGAAAGAATAAGAGAGAGAAAAAGTGAGAGTAAGCGAGAGTGAGAGTAAGAGTGTCAGTGAGAGAGAGAGAGAGAGATGGATGACCAGAGTGTTTGCTCTCAGGGCTGGAAGAGAGAGAGAGAAAATGGCAGGGGAGCTATTCTTAAGTAGTGGAATTTCATGGGCTAACGATGATGATCGGGCCAAGTGCTGCTGAGAATGATCGCAGGCTGGCTTGCAGACCAATGGCTGGTTAGGATTTTCGTAGGTTGACGATCTGGGTTGTAAGATGGGAGGGGGAGGAATACTGGCAGCAGCAAAATGGCAGATCTGATGCCCAAGAGGGAAAGTCAAGTGAAATATCTATTTTCAATTTGACACTCTAGCCTAGTTCTTTGAGTTAAATATGGTTTGTTGGACTTTCTGGGGATGTACTTTGAAAACAAAATGCAAGCACACACACATACACACACACACACACACACACACACACTCAATCACACACAATCTGAAAAGAACTTAAATCATGTATTTAATATTTAATGTCATCTGTAAGTGGGTAAAACTTTAATCTAGTTATCTATACCAAAACAACAGCTTTCCATATCTAGATAGGTTGTAAAATATACTATTTTCCAACCCATGAAGTGATATCAAATAGAGGTCTTCACATGTGAAATGGCTGAGTTGGTAAGAATGCATGCTGGCTTGCTGTGTGCTCATTTTGAGGAAAGAGAGGAGAATGGAATGTATTTTCATCTCTATCTTGCTAGTTAAGTTTAAAACTGTGATTTTCTGTGGGACTGAGCTTAATCACAAAGTAAGTGGCTGGGGTCACAGGAGTGGTAGACATGATCACCATCCTTCTCTCCATGAGAGAAGTCTCCAAAATAAAGATCTATGAGTATAAAGGGCAGGGGTTGGGTGGTAGATAACATAGCCGCCAGGTGAAGGCACTGCCTAGGCCTCCATTTAAGTTAAGGTCTACTCCTCAAGATGAATCCTCCATGCTCCCTTTTGAAGAAAAAAATGGACACATGAACAGACAGCAATGGACAAATGGACAGATAGTAATGGGAAGAATCAAGTAGAGAAAGTCCCTAGCCAACCTCCTACCTTTTACATAGATAACAAGGAGACTTTCCATGATAGCTCTGGCTCCTATTTAGGATTGTACTCAAGAGTTCCCATGAAATGGCAGAGTTGACCAAAGTCCTGCCCAGTGTGCCTTCATTTCCCTTTGCCCTACTAACTCCTCCCAGGCACATCCAAATGACCCTCAGGTACCTCTCAACCCCTGGGGCCTAGATTCTCAACCCCTGGGGCCTAGATTGAAACCATTGCTTCAGAACAACTCTCTCAGCTCAGGAGCCAACTCTGGGAAGAAGATGATCAAACCACTTAAATTTTGCTTTAATATTTAATTTCTGGTGAGTTTATTTTAAAACCTGGAAAGCCTAGAAATGATAAAATCTTTATTATTCTATCTGCTCCACAATTGACAAAATTGTAGTAGAAAGAATGGGAGACTACCTGGGAATAAAAGGTCTACATAATATATCAAATTTAACACAACTCACTGTGGTTTTATTCATCTCCCATGTCCATTAATGTGACCTCCTATCTGCTGCTATTCATGATTTGAGACTTGGTTTTACTGCTCAACTGTCCATTCTTTGATTTTATAGTAACTACACTCCTGTCTCTGAGTACAGCTGGGGGATATGCAGATAACTGCAAAGTCATGGGGAGCATTTATTACCATCATTATTGAACCCGAGGTACTAAAAGCTATGAAATGGAAACAATCATACTGTGAAACCTTAGGAGCAAAATGCTGACTAATTAATTCTTGAGTATGAAAGCCAAGGATGAAAACTTCTTAATGTGAAAGAAATTAATCCAGCTGTGCTCCACTCTTTAAGATACTGAGAAACAAAATGCCAAAAAAATTATGGCAAATAAATTTCCATCTTAGCTAAAACTCCAGATGTACAAAGGATATTGTATTTGTCAAAAGCAAAGCACTGTTAATCTCTATTTGCCTGCTGCTCTGTGGCAGATCTTGAAATGGCAACAATAATGACATACTTACTATTCATTTGTCTTCCCCCACCATATAACACGCCCATGAAGGATTGAACTAGAAATAAAAGACATTAGGTTTAGTTCCTTGAAAATCTTTATTACATGCACCTCCAGGACATAGAAAGAACCCAAAAGACTCAACACCAAAAAAAAACAAATAACCCAATCAATAAATGGGCTAAAGAACTGAACAGACACTTAACAGAAGAAGAAATACAATCGATCAACAAATATGAAAAAATGTTCAACATCTCTAGCAATGAGAGAAATGCAAAGCAAAACTACTTTAAGATTTCATCTCACTCCAGTCAGAATGGCAAATATGGTGCCACTATGGAAAGCAGTATGGAGATTCCTCAGAAAACTTGAAATGGAACCACCATTTGACCTAGCTATCCCACTCTTCAGTTTATACCCAAAGGACTTAAAATCAGCATCCTACAGTGACACAGCCACATCAATGTTTATAGCAGCTCAATTCACAATAGCTAAACTATGGAACCAACAGATGCACTTCAACAGCTGGGTGGATAAACAAAATGTGGTATACATACACAATAGAATATTACTCAGCCATAAAGAAGAATAAAATTATGGCATTTGCAGGTAAATGGATGGAGCTGGAGAATATCATGCTAAGTGAAATAAGCCAAACTCAAAAAGCCAAAGGCCAAATGTTTTCTTTGATATGCAGATGTTAATTCACAATAAGGAGGGGGGCTAGGGAAAAATAGAGGTACTTTGCATTAGGCAGAGGGGAGTGAAGGGAGGGGAGGGGGTATGGGGGAAGGAAGGATAACGGGATGAATCAGACATGGTTACCCTATGTACATATGTGATTACACGACTGGGGTGATTCTACAACATGTATTACCAGAAGAATGAGAAGATATACTCCATTTATGTATGATGTGTCAAAATGCATTCTACTGTCACATATAACTAATTAGAACAACAACAACAAAAAAATTAGCTCCTTCTTTGCAGCCCCATCTCCACACTACCCTGTCTTTCCATGACCTTGGACAGATTACTGGAACTCCCTGAGCTTCAGCTCCTTTACTTATCAAGAGTTTATTAGCCTAGATAAACTCTTACATCACTTTTCATATTAGAAACTCAGTACTCTCTGAAAATCTGCTGAGTCAGACTCAACTGTGATCACCTTCTCTCTTACATCTGCCTCATTTCATTTTAAGGATAGGAAGGACTGTGAAAGGAACGGGAAAAGAGTGGAAGATGAAGGGAAGCCCAGGGCACAACTAAAATCAGCCACAAAAATTGGAACCGCGACTGGCTTCATTTCATTCCTTCTGAACTTCCTGCCCTAGGTCTTATTCAGATCTCTATGCAACACAGGACTCAGTACTGAGGGCCCAAGAAGTCATACCTCCCTACCACCTCAATGAAATGAAAGAATTGAGGAGAGGAAGCCCAGGAAAGTTGTTCTGGCATCATTCATAATTTGCTGAGTCCCTCTGGGTCTGCACTTTGGTCTGACAGCCTAATTAGGTTTCAGTAATTTGTTTAAGATGGGCACAAAACAGTGTTTTACAGATACTAAAATAAGAGGGAGGTGGAGGGCTTTGTGGCTTCAAATGACGTGGACCCCTGCAGCTGTGTCACTCAGCCAACAGCATTTTTCCTTATAATTCTGGGGTTGTTTTTCACCAATGGCTGGGAAGAAGCAGAAGACAAAGGGACATGAACCCAGGCCTCTGCTGGTTCATAAACAGTCATGTGTGGATCAGGCTGAAAGGCAGTCTTCCTAAGGACCAGGAGAAGGAAGAAATCAGCAAGACAGAAACCTGGAAGAATCTGGCAAATTCCGATGGCCAGGAACTCAGCTCCCCAGGGAGCTAGAATGTGTGAGATAGAGAATTATGAGAAATAGATGAGAGGGTCATGACCCTTGAATATCTGTGCTAAGGCTATTCTCTACATCTTGGTATTGTCACTGTACATGAGGGACAATACTTAGAAAACATTTGCTGAGTATCTGCTGTGTCCCAGGCACCTGGATTCTACAACCTTAAGGAGTTGACAGTCTAGTCAGGATGCTCAACATGCATATGACCAAAAAAGCACCAAGACGCTAACAAGAGCTGGGGAGTCAGGGGAAGGAGAGATACCCTTCCTCCTTTCCCGTGTCAGGATAGCCTTTCTCCCTTGACTACTGACTCTCATGGAATGGAATGTCTCTTTTCTAGAATTCTGGGCATTTGTCTTTCAAATATTTCATCATTGCCAAACGCCACCCTTGACAGAATTGTCTTTCATTTCAGGTTTTTTTCTTTTTTCTTTTCTTTCTTTCTTTTTTGATGCCGGAGATTGAATGAGGATTGCTTAACCACTGAGTCACATCCCCATCCTTTTTTGTATTTTATTTATTTATTTATTTATTTATTTATTTATTTGGTACTGGGGATTGAACCCAGGGGCACTCCACTACTGAGCCACATCCCCAGCCCTATTTTGTATTTTATTTAGAGACAGGGTCTCACTGAGTTGCTGAGTGCCTGGCTAAGTTACTGAGGCTGACTTGAACTCACAACCCTCCTGCCTCAGCCTCCTGAGCTGCCGCGATTACAGGCGTGCACCAACATACCCCGCCTGACTTTCATTTCTGATTACAGATGACACCGGGTTGTGTTACTAACCATGGAGAACATAGATGGACAGGGAGAGAAGACGAGCATCCCTTTCCACCAATGCCGCATGTGGACTGGGCTCTCCAGCAGCTACCATCACTCTTGCTCAAGTCCTCTTCCCTGTTCCTGGCCAATATATGTATTTGCTGGACAGAAGAATTTTCTCATTATTTCAGAAGCGGAACTGAGACATGTGAAAATACATTAAAATTATTTCAGAAAAATAATATTCTAACCTTCTAAATGAGGAGGGTGATTTTGGATATAAAGAGGAAAAACATGTACAGAAGAAGAGCTCTTCAAACTTCTTAGAAGGTTCTATTTATCCCAAACTCTATAGCCAGGAGGTTTTCTGTCATGTGTGCTCCACATTGCTCTCCCTGAGTCAGAACGTGTTGCCACTCTTCGGTCTTCAGTGGAAAAGAGACAAACTCTGAGATGTCCCTCTCCATCTCTATCATCACTAGTGAGCATATAGGGGTTTGAATTTGTCCAGGTTGGCTTTGAGTCACAGGTCTGTCATTAACAACGGGTTACTTTCTTTATCTGAACCTTTGTTTCCTTTTGTAACTTAACTCAGTTTTCATCTATAAAATGGCATAATAATTATGCCTGGTCTATAGAATTGTTTATTATGAGGATACCAGGAAAGAATCTGTTTAAAACACTTGGGACCATGTTTGACATATAGAAAACTCTTAAAATTTAAATATTTTGATAGAGCATAATCCTAGTGTGTGCTCAATGGCCACAGGAACACCTTGACCTTACTCTTTTAGAGGATTAAATCTTTACCCCCAAAGAGACTTAGGCTATTAGACTATGGGCTTTGGGATCATTTAAAATAAAATAATCTCTGTTGTAGTACTTTTTCTGCCACTTACAAACTGCATAATTTGAAGTTTAATCTTGTTAAGCTTCTTTTTCTGCAAATTGGGGATAATAATATCTACCCCATATGTTTGTTGGAAGGATCAAGTGAGCAAATGTATGCAACTTAGCAAGATACTTAAATAAATTGGTCAATGGTTTCTGCTTTGCTAAAGAAAATGGTTCTTCTTCCCATTCCTAGAGATGGTTAAACCATTCCTGCATGGCTCCTTGGGTTTTGACTCAAGGTAGCCATAAATAGAAAAGAAACAGAATAGAAAAAAGAAAAAAAGAAACGTATCTAAGACAGATGAGTTGGACCAAATACTTGCTTTTAGAAATCTGAATTAGGAAAATATCAAGAGAGCTACCTGAAATCAGTAGAATAACAAAACTGAGAAAAATAATGAAATGTAGTTCAGACTACCAGGGTGCATAACAAATTCCAATTACGAATAAACACAGGCTATGACCATGAAAATAGATACACTAAGTAGAAGCCAAGGACACTGGCAAGAAGAGAATAGAGAACAGACATGTGAAAGTATTTGAATTCCTTTAATAGTAGAATATTTGAGAGAAGATTCTCAAAACTTCGTCGTTGACTGCCCTGGAGCAGCCTTTTCATGAAGCTGGGTCAAATGTTGGTTTCTATTCTTGGTTTCCCATGCAACTCTCCACCACTTGTCTGCAGGATTCCTCCCCACCCCACCCTTTTCCTTTCCTAAGCTAGTTTGTATGAGCTCTGCTTCCTATTACTTTAATAAATCATGTGGCTTTGCTCTCATCCTCATATCCTTGGATATCATTTTTCAAATTCATGAGACAAAGAACCCACCTATCCATGCTCCCTGTTACAATATGACTAGACTTCTAAAGGAGAATTTTAAAAAAATGTTGAAATACATTGTTTAGGAAGGGCTCTCAAAACTTGGAGCAGAGTCAGGGGAAAAAAGGCTGCCCTTCCTTCCTTCCTTCCTTCCTTCCTTCCTTCCTTCCTTCCTTCCTTCCTTCTTATTGGTACTGGGGATTGAATGCAGGGGCACATTACCACTGAGCCACATCCCCAGCCCTTTTCATTTTTTCTTTTAATTTTGAGACAGAGTCTCTCTAAGTTGTTTAGGACCTTGCTAAGTTGCTGAGGCTGATTTCGAACTTGCAAAGCTCCTGCCTCAGCCTCCTGAGTTGCTGGGATTACAACTATGCACCACCATGTCTGGCAAGACAATCATTTCTTTATCAGAAACACCTATTATAAATTATTCAATTTTCAGAAAGTTCCTGAACAAAAAGTGTGACTTGACAACAGAGAAAATAAAGTTCAAAAGTCAGATGCTGCCAAAATAGACATGTAGATCAGTGGTACAGAATAGAAGACACAGAGACAAACCCACATAAAGACAGCTATCTTGTACTAGACAAAGGTTCCAAAAACATACATTGAAGAAAAGATAGCTTATTCAACAAATGGTGCTGAGAAAAATGGAAATCTCTGTATAGCAAAATTAAATGAAACCTCTATCTCTCACCCTGCAGAAAAATCAACCCAAAGTGGATCAAAGACTTAGGCACGAACAGAGACCCTGCACCCAGTAAAAGAAAAAGTAGACCCCAATCTTCACCATGTTGGCTTAGGACCTGACTTCCTTAACCAGACTCCTAAAGCACAAGAAGTAAAATCAAGATTCAATAAATGGGATGGATTCAATCTAATAAGCTTCTTCTCAGTGAAGGAAACAATAACATGAAGAGAGAGCCTACAGAATGGGAGAAAATCTTTACCACATACACCTCAGATAGAACATTAGTCTCCAGGAAATAAAAAAAAAAAAAAAAAAAACAAAAAAAAAAAAAAAAAAAAAAACAACTCAATAAATAAAAGGACTAAGAAACTGAACCGACACTTCACAGAAGAAGAAACACAATCGATCAAGAAACATATGAAAAATGTTCATCATCTATAGCAATTAGAGAAATGCAAAGCAATACTACTCTAAGATTTCATCTTCAGTCAGATAATTGCCTTTAATCAGGCAATTATCAAGAATACAAGCAATAATAAGTGTTGGCAAGGATGTGGGGAGAAAGGTACACTCATACATTGCGTGTGGGACTGCAAATTGGTGCCACTATGGAAAGCAGTATGGAGATTCCTCAGAAAACTTGGAATGGAACCACCATTTGACCTATCTATCCCACTCCTCAGTTTATACTCAGAGGACTTAAAATCAGCGTCCTATAGTGACGCAGTCACATCAATGTTTATAGCAGCTCAATTCACAATAGCCAAACTATGGATCCAACCTAGATGCCCTTCAACAGATGAGTGGATAAAGAAATGTGGTATGTATGCACAATGGAATATTACTCAGCTTTAAGAAAAGTGAAATTATGGCATTTGTAGGTAAATGGGTGGAGCTGGAGAATATCATGTTAAGAAAAAGAAGCCAAACCCAAAAAACCAAAGGCTGAATGTTTCCTCTGATAAGCAGATGGTGATCCATAGTGGGATGGGGGAGGGGAGAATAAAGGAACTTTGGATTGGGCAGAGGGGAGTGAGGGAACAGGAAGGAGGGAGTGTGGGGGTGGGAAGGACAGTGAAATGAAACAGACATTTTTACCCTATATACATGTATGACTACACTACTGGTGTGACTCTGCACCATGTACAGCCAGAGGAATGAGAATTTGTGTTCAATTCCACAATAGAATGCATTTTGACACATTGTACAAATCAAAAAATTTGCCACTTTGGTATTCCAGTATTAGAAGATGATATCAAGATGGAAGACATGAGAATCCAATGATAGGTAATGAACACTTCCTGTGAAATAGCATGTGGCTGGTTGAGTTTGTATCCTTCAGCATTTGTAAGGGTAATAGGTGAAAATGAGTCTCTCTGACTAGGATCAAGTTTAGAACACCGTGATGTTAAGAGACAAGATTTTTAGGGTGAGCCCAAGAAATTCAGAGGGTAATACCCTCTGAATACCGTGTCTGTAGAAGTGTTAGAATCTAGTGTGGTATAATAAAAATATGTTTATTAGATCTTAGTTCCTGGTGTTATACTTCCCAGAAAGATTCTCCAGTCCAGAGAGAGAGTCAGCCCCACCCTAATCACCCCTCCCTATAGCCCAACCCTAAACCCTCCCGCGCCCTATAGCCCTGCCCTAATCCCGTCCTGAGCCCTATAAAAGTTGGCAAGGACACAATTAACCGTGATCCCCCGGAACCCCGCTTTTAGGAGTAAGGGAGGTCATCGCTGGCCAGCTAAAATAAAGGCTTCTTTTGGCTTTACATGATCGGCTTGGATGATTTTATTTTCTTTGGGTACAACACTGGCACGTAATCTCCTGTGTGATAAGAGTGTCTTTCATTTGTAAATGAGATCAATTTTGGCAGGGGCCTTTTGAAGTTTCAAGATGGGAACTGTTCACCAGAAAGACATGATTAGAGGGCTTGAACTTTAAATTCCTCTTCTATAATCCTATACCCTCAATAAACTTCTCCATTAGAATATCTCACCACAAGGTTCCAGTGGGCCTGTACAAAATGGTGCTCATCACAAATTCCTTTTTTCTTGAGCATGCTTCAACAGCACAAATGATAAAATTGGAACGATACAGAGAAGATCAGCATGGCCCCTGCACAAAATGACAGGTAAATTGAAGCATGAAGCATTCCCTACTTTTGTGCAGGAAAATGGATGGAACTTGAGAACATTATATTAGGAAGTCAAGGATTGTATGTTTTCTCTCCACATGTGGAAGCTAAAGAGGAAAAAGGAAAACAAAGGCAGGGAGGTGGAATTTCATGAAAATGCAGGGGAGATCAATAGGGTACAGGAAATGGACCAAGGGGAAGGAAGAGGGGAGGGAAAGGGAAATACTGGGGAATGATATTGACCAAATTATATTGTTATATTGTGTGCATGTATGAATATGAAACAATAAATCCCATCATTATGTACAACTACAATTCACAAATGTAAAATTGAAAAAAAAAATAAATTCCCACTTCTTAATCTCCCCACCTCCATGGACCATGATGCTGCCAAATGTTGGCCTCCAAACCTTGGAATGACTAGGACCCCACAGGTCAACCAACACCCTTTGTGGCTTCCTCCTTTATATGCAAATCATTACCTTGGCCAAGAATCTGACAGGAGCAAAGAGCACTGATTCCCAAAACCCTTCCTACCTATTTCTACTAGAAAAAGTGCCAACTCACATGTGATTATGTTATAGCGACAGAAAACAGATTAAAATGTTGTGCTCCCAGGGGGATTCTCCAGCGCCATGGGGAGAGTCAGCCCCACCCTAATCCCTTCCCTCCCTATAGACCCACTCAAATTCCTTTCTCTTCCTGTAGAATCCCTTCTCCTCCCCGTAAATGCTGGCGACAAAGAACTAATGTGCAATCCCCCAGCGCCGAGCTTTTAGGTGTAAGGGTGGTCATTGCTGGCCAGCTAAAAAATAAAAGCTTCTTTTGGCTTTACGTGACCGCTTGGATGATCTTATTTTCGTGGGGTATAACAATTGCATGACCAAAGCCTCCCCCAACAATTAAGCTTCTGTTTAGGAACCACTTTTGTCTCATTCTCAGCTGATGGTCTTCCTACAGCCATCTCCAGGGTGGTATTTTCCCCTCTTCCATTCATCCCCTTTTCTACAACAACTTTCCCATTAGTGTACTGCACGTTTATTAGAAATTTTCCATCTTGATACTTGCCCTGTGGCTATCAGCTCATCTAGCAGCTTTACCCAGGAAAAGATGAACAATAGATCACTGAGCAGTTGGCGTCACTCAGCTCTGCCGCTGCGGGCTCATTATGTATTGCGGTCACGCCCCAGCCACCTACTGCGTAGGGCAGAGATTCCCTCTTTCAGAAGCCTTCCACGTCACAGTGCACAGCAAAGCGGTGCTGCGATCTGCGGGGCCAGCTTCTGCCGCACTGGCTGCCCTGAGTGCGTTAGGCATTCTCCCCATCTCGCATTAGGTATTCTTCTCATACGTATCCCATTCTGTGTGCTGGTCACAGGTCTCTTTCTGAATGAGGTGCAGGGCCAAAGCGTGGGCGCTGAGGTGGGAGCCTCACTCTGAAAGGAGTTCACTGCAAAATGTTCACAGACAACACGGTCGTTAGAAGGTGGGTGTCATTATAGACCCCCATTGCCTCGGATGCTCGATTTAGTGAGACCTTGAAGGAATACACGAACAGCACTTATCTTTCAGAAGGTTGGCAAGAAATGCACTAGCACTGACGTTTTCCTCAAAGGGAAAGAAAAAAGGAGATCTTGCAAAACTGCACTCTCTCAAATGCAAATGAAGTCAAATCCCTGGAGGAATTTAAAAGACTGTGTGCTGTGTGTACACACTAAACCCATGTTCCGATCTTCGTTTGTGTTAAAAACCAAACCCACAGTCATCCCCAAATCTCATATGTCTTCTTAAGGATTTTTAACTCAATTCCTAAAAATAAACTCTGCTTTTCCCACAGATAATTCAGAATACTCTCTGTTTCTTATGCAGCTACCCTTGATGACACCTCGACATCAATGTAAAAACATAGGAACTGCTTTTTGATCTCTCTCTGAGTCAGGAAGATGCATGAGTATATGCATGAATGAGCAAAGAGACAAGCAAAAGCAACACAAACATCACAAGGACATAACTCCAAAGTCAATAGATACTGTTTTCATTTAAAGTAGAGGACAGATCAAGCTCTAAAAACGAAAAGATGAAGTAATGCCCTTCATGGATGTTCACAAATACTCAGATTCATTTTCTCTGCATTTTATAGTCTTGTGCATTCATTATTCTCCCCTACTTTCCTTCCTTCTTTACACTCCACCCCTCTCCCTCCTTCCCTCCCTCCTCCCCCTCCTTTCCAGTGTGACTAGGAAAGAGTCCTAGATATAGGATGTCAAGCCAGAGGGTAAATGAATCTAATTTCCACTAGATATCAGGTATAGGCAGTCCCCCCTGCATGTGAGAAGTTCAAACCTAATAGCCCTGTGATTTCACATAAAGGTTTTTTGGGGTTTTTGTTTGTTTCTTTGGTTGGTTGGTTGATTGTGGGTGGGGTTTTTTTGTTTGTTTTTGTTTGTTTTTTGTTTGTTTTTGCAGGGGTTGGGTTTTTTTGTTTTTGGGGGGATTTTTTTGTCAACTTGAGTTTCACCAGGTGGGAAGAAGCCAATACAGAACTCTGCTGGTCTTTGTACCTTCTCAACAAAGTGACATCAGTTCATGCCCATTGACCAGAATTTGTCATGTGAATCTACTGAATGGCAAAGGGTCAGAATTCAGGGACAGTAGATTCCAGGTATCTGATGAGCAGTTACTATACCCAGATGTTTAATCTTTGAGATCATGTATAAAGATTTCACTAGCAGCTCATCAAAGAGCTGTTTGTAATAGAAACAGGAAGAAGGGAAGGAAGGAAGGAGGGAAAGAGGAGCCATTTAGAGATTTGACAGTAGGGTAGGGTTCAGTATGTGTATACCTGAGTGAAATGATTCAGGGCATAAACTCTTGGAGTTTGAGTGAATTTCAATTTGATTTCCCTTACTCTTTAGATATGTGAACTTGGAAATTTTATTTGTTAGACTTTGATTTCTTTGGCTATAAAATGAGATAGCAATAATTAATAAATAATAAGAACCCTAGAAGTTTATTGTGAAGATTAAACTGTAAAAAGAGAATGCAAAATACTTAGCACATGGCTGGTTCTAGAAAACACTGTTATTACAATTTTTCCAGCTATCAAGTTATGCAGGAAAATATTTACTGACATGAACAAGGGTTCACTTTATGATTGTAAATGAAAGAGAAACCTTAAGACTGCTTAGTGTACTCATGGTTATTTAAAAATCACAAATATGTGCATAGGAAAATCTGGAAGATGCCCTAAGGACAATAGCCACCTTCAATTTATCCTTTTGTGGATCTTTTTTGTCATAACAAAATAGAATTCTCTCCAAAAATAAAGACACTAAATATAGATAGGGATTATAGCAAGAGCCAAATTGCTTGTAAATTATGAGTCTTCCCTTTTCCTACATTTTCAGTATGACCTGAAAATGTATCTTCAGTTACACTTATAAAAATGTGAGATTTATGTTCAACTAGCCTTCTGTGCCAGCAAGTATACACACCATGCCTGGAGACCTTTGGCATATCTCTTGGATTATTTCAAATGGAAAAATGTGTACCAGAGACAGAGATTTGCATGCATTTTCCTTTTGCAATTGCTGCCCCTTCGTTTGACATCTTCCCATGAACAGCTGGTGGATGCTTCCCACACACTATGTCTATGGTACTCTGCCTTCAAGGACTCTCCTGGTTGAAACAGCCAGACAGAAAACATTGAGGCAGTGTACCAGGTGACACTGTTTCATACACTCCTTTACCCTTCCATTACTGCTTTAAAAAGTTATAATCCCCATGTCCTTATCATTAAATGCTAATTCAGGCTTGACTTTAAAACCTTCTCCTGTAAAAGGGTAGGTTCTGACACTTTTATAAGTAGATTAAGTTGCACCTCTAATTTTACGAAAGCACACATAACTTTCGGGTAATTCCAGTGTTTTCACTGAAGAAGATGATCTAGTACTTACTATGCCACTACTAATAATGATCTGAATCTCAATAATTAAGCCATATGTCAGTCAATTTTAAACCAATCATATACATTTTTCAGTATGTGATTTGGTATGTGAGACAGGGAGTAATAAAATAGAAAGGTTTTTTTTCCCCACTTTGAAAAGGAAACAAGCATAGGACTCTACAGATACTCTCATTTGCCAGATCTAACTTCCCTATTAGCTTATCATAATTTTTTTCTACAATACAAAATCATAGCAACATTAGAGCATTTAGTGTCCATCAGGAAGCCTTGCATGTTAGCTCCTATTTGATGATGATCTCTTACATGTCTTCTTCACTACCTCATAAAGAGCTTTTGATACAACACCATTTTCCCTTCTCATAATCACCATCAACTAAGAAGCTCAAACTTTTGGATGATCAAAAAAGAAAAATCACCCACAATCATGAGAAAGTCAGCCCACTTTCAACAGCCCACATTAAACATTGGATCAGTTGATTCTAATTCTAAATGTGATATAAAACGATCTCAGTTTTAGATCAGAATTGGTGAAGAGGACACTAAAGTCAGTCTCCAACATGGCTAGACCCAAGTTATGGGATCCTACAAATGTTGTCTGGTATTTATGCATCTTAGTTTTTCTTAACATTAAAATTGGAGAAGTTATAACAATGATCAGTAGGATTATTACCATTTATAAAATTCTGTGGTGCTGTATGCATTTGAATTTCTAAGGATTAACTCTAAAAACCAAGTTTTGCAGTTAAATCTGAGCTGAACCTCCATACATCCATTTATAGCTTAATTATTCCATGTAGGGTTAGTATTTTTGTGTTTTATTGCAAAATATTAATGTGGTTTTACTAGAGGAACTTCCTTTGACTCTATTGCAATTAGGATTGTTATAGAATATATGGTATATATGTATATACATATATGTATATACATATCAGATTACTTTTTTAAGATAGGAAAATTCTCTAGTATTATTTTTTTTCTGGTACTGGGTACTGAACTCAGGGTTGCTCTGCCACTGAGCTACATCACAGTCATTTTTATTTTTTATTTTGAGGTAAGATCTTACTATATTGTCTAGGCTGGCCTTGAATTTGCCATCCTCCTGATTCAGCCTCCAGAGTAGCTGGGATTATAAGGCATGTGCCACCTTACCTGGCCAGGAAAAATCTTAAATGCAAAACATATTTAGCTTCAGGATTAAATAAGATGAAAACTTGATTATCACTCTTATAAAGATGTTGAAACTGAGTCACAGTGAAGTTAGTTAACTTGTTCAAGTTCGAACAGCTAGTAGTCATGGCAGAGAAGGATTCAAACTCAGTCAGCATGACCCTAACTGCCTTTCATTGCTGTATTACTATTTTTAACTAGCACAGTGCTACAACTACTACAAAGATAAAACAATGATTATTTCTATTTTTAGCATGTTTCCTCAGCATTTAATGCAACCTTGATTGTCATATATCCATTTACTGATAACTACTTTGTCATGTATGAGGTCTCCTAGTAGCTACTAGAGAAACAGTCCCAGTTACCAAGTATATATTCTAGTGATGAAATAAAAACTAAATAGGCAAAATTAATGAGAAACAAATAATTACGATTTTAATAAGTGTTAATAAGGACAGTGATTGGAAAAATAAGTTGGGTTTGGATAAATTAAACTAGATTAGATGAAGTCTTCCCTTGACCTGCAGAAGTAATCTTTCTTAAACTAAAAGATGAGTTAGAATAAGCCATTCAATGAAGCATATGTAAGTAATCTAGGTAAAGGAAGGAGAAATCTTGCTTGGGAATAGAAAGTAGCACCTCACATCAGGAAACCTGAGAAAAAGTAATGACACTGAAGAAGCCAGAGGCCCAACCTCTGGATTTTAACTATGAATAGAATCTACATTTTATTCTACGTGCCATGGGAAGCCACGAAAAATATTTAACTGGCAAGTGACATGATTATGGTTGTGCTCAAAAAGAACACTCCTGTTCTTCATCCTCCAGCAATTGAAAGTTAGATAATTTAAACAAACTACCTGAGCTATAAATAATTCAACACAGGTATGAACTGTAGCTCAAACATGAATCATCTCAATTCCAAAGTGGACTAAAGTGATTCTGGATTACTAGTGACCCCAAGCTCTTGGCCAAAAAAAAGGGCTCAGTGGAGGAAAACATGTTTATCTTAGTCCTTACATTTTTTCTACAAATTAATTTCCAATTACTATACCTTGAGCACAAAACATAAACAGGCACACATAAAACCACATGCGAACCACCAAAAAAGAAAGAGCTACTGGAGTCTATATATTGGAATATTTCATAGACTTTTCACTTCATGTGTTCTTGTCTAGATTAAAGGTTTTAGCCAAGAACTAAAAACTTTTAAAAATGACACATTTGGAGTAGAAAGAAACAGAAAATTTTAATTTATGAAAGAGAATAGCTAAAATAAGAACATGATGATGGATTCAAAAGCAGATTGCACATGACTGAATAGAGAATTAATGGGCTAGAAGCAAGACAGAAGGAAAGATCCAGAACGAGACATAGAGAAACACAAAAACAATGTACACACACACACACACACACACACACTCACCTGTGAGATCCTCCTTCATGCACACACATGAAAGAAGAACAGGTAGTGATGATAGTTTTAAGATACATAAAATAATGTATCCTGGAAAAAAAAAAGACAAAGAATAGATCAGAGGCAATATTTGAGAGAATTCTTCAAAATTATTGAATGGTAAAAGACGTAGTAACCCTCCAGCAGGATACACACACACACACACACACACACACACACGTTATGCACACATCACAGGTAAATTAAAGTTAAATAAAGTTAAAACAAAAATATCAAAAGCATCTAGTGAAACAAACAAATCAGACTTTCTTGAAAGGAGAAACAACTATCACCTGAGTTCTCAAGCAAAGAAACTAAAGTCAGAAGATAATGAAGTAAAATCCTCAAAATGATGGCAGAAAAGAACTGCTGATCCAGAGGCAATAACCATAAGATCCTGCAGTCATTAAGACATAATAAGAGGGCATAAAGAACAAATTTATTTTGATGCATTTAAAAGTAACAAATAGGTGTAGAAAAGCAACTTAACAGAGGTGACGTCAAAGGAAATAGAAAACCTGTGTATCCCTATAATGATTAAAGACATTGAACCCATCATTTAAGTTTGGTCCAGATAATTACACTACAGAATTCTGCTAAATAAATATTTAGGAATTAAGTAATGTTGACTAATTAATTAGTTAATTAAATAATAAACCTTGAGAAAGATAAATCATGACCAGATTCAGTTTATTCCATCAATGCTTACTAGTTTGAAGTAGAAATTTCATCAATGTGGGTCTCCATATTGACAGAATAAAGGAGCATTTTATTTCATCAGATAAAGATTAGAAATTCAATCAATTTTCCATATTGATTGAAAAAGAAGAAAATTATGTGATTATCTCATTAGATGCAGATGAAATGATAAAATTCAATTGCTTTTTTGAAGAAAATTTCTGTTCTTAACAACTAAGTAGTTTTCCTAATCTGATAAAGAATATCTACAGAGAACTTGCACCAAACATTAACCTTAATGGTGATGGTTGAAATTATCCTCTTTGAGATCATGAACAAAACACCATCACCTACCATTAGCACCATTGTACTTAAATGTACTGGAACTCATATCCAGTGAAGTGTACCAAGAAAAAGAAATGGACATGAGTAAAGTTGGGAAGAAAGTAAAAAATAGTCATCATGTAGTAAGGAATTTGTCCTCCAAAGAGAGGTCTATGTTCCAACTCATGAAAGGGAACCTTGAAACACTTAGAATTTCCATAGTGGTGAAAGTGTCTTTGTTATTCATGGGAGATCCCTCAGACCCCACCTTATAGCTCCTATGCTAATGAGTTGATTCTTGTCAGCTCAACTTCTGTGGAAGGGTGGCTAGAGATGATTCTATCAATCATGCCTGCACAATGAACCGTAGGAAAAGTTACAAACACGGAAGCTCAAGTGAGCTTGAGCCTCTCTGGTTGGTAATACACTGTACATATTGTCACACAGGACCAGGGGAGGCAGTGCCATCTGCGACTCCATTGGCAGAGGACAACTGACCCTCATTGCCTTCCCAGACCTTGCCTATATGTGTCTCCCCTTGGGTGGTTCGGATTTGTATCTTTTCCTTAATAAACATGACTGTCAGTGAATAGCATTCAGTAAGTTCTTTCCAGCAAATCTGCAAACCTGAGGTTGGTTTTGGGAAACCCTTGAACTTTCACTTAGTATCAGAAGTCTTGGATAAACTATGCAATCTGTGCTCTTGACCCCGAATTTGTTTAACAGATACTCACAAATTATGAGTGTGCACATAGAAAAAAAATGATAGATTTATAAGTTGGTAGATTAATGAGTTTAGCAAGATTTGTGTGTTCATGATCTATGTAAAAAATATTTACTGTATAGGTACCATCAACAAACTCAAAATTTAAATTAAAAATGGTATTCTCAATAACATCAAACATATCATCTAGGACTGGGAATGTAGTTCAGTGGTATAACACTAGTGTAGTATGTGCAAAGTCCTGGGTTTGATCCCCCTCACTGCAAACCAAAAAGCAACAAACAACCATCTTATATATAAATACATTTGTAAATAAACACACACACATTTATTTATATATAAAATTATTTTATATACCCAAAAATATAAATAAATTTATTGGTATAAAAATATATAAAATATACCTAGGGATAAAAGTTTCACAAAAGTGGAACAAAATGTCTATGTAGAAATAAGATGTTTTTAAGGAAATTTACAATGACTTGAATAAATTGAGAGATATACTCAGTATTCTAAATTGAAGATTCAGCATTTTAAAGATGTACATTATTCACAAATCAATATAGATTAATTTCATTCAATAAATCCCAACTAATACTTCAGATAATTTCTTTTTATATTCAGATTAGACAATTTGAATGTGTAAAGTGATTTACACAACTAAGAGTAGCCAAGATACACAGTAAGGACAATACTGGGTAGCAAAATTTATTAAAAGTTAAGTTGTCCAGTCTACTATTGTCATAGAAAGAGACAAATAGAAAAGTGGGACCAAATAGGAGGTACAAAGACAGATTCACTTATGTATTAACACTTGATTTAGGACAAATGTCCAATGGGAAAACAGCTGAGAGAAAATAACTGCTTAATAAATGGTGCTGGAATAATCAAATATCCATATTGACCTCTACTTCATACCAAAAATCTGTTTGGGACCTAAATGTAAAAAGCAAGACAAAAAAATAATTTAGAGAATAAAACAGGAGGGCACCTGTGATTCAACAAGTCATGGTGTGACCATCTGAAGGACTTTGTGCCTATGGATGGTTGTGTTGGTGTGTATCATATGCCTGTGCAGGGGTGGGGGGGCTGTGCTCTCGTGCGCACAGTCCATCTGCAGGTATGCCTGTAGGGGAGCTATGATCACATGTGCACTTCCTTGGCTCCCTGTGACACCTTGGGGCTGCTTGGGTCTGCTTATCTGTGGCTCAGTAATAGGGGCCCAGGGGGGCAGTGAGCAGCACTATATAGTTGTGCATATATGGCTGTGGATGTAGGAACTTGGGGGTCTAGGGACTCCCAAGGACGATGTGCAGCGGTGACTCAAATGCTGAGAAGCTGTTCCTTCTAGGACAAATGACAGCTCTGTCCTCCCACCTCCCTGGCCACCTGCTTCATGGTTGGGCAGAGGAGTAGCCTGGCTTTGCCCTCCTAGGAAGCTCATCAGTGGGGAGAGTTTACTTTGTCAGGCTCTCTGACCACCCAGACCTCTCAGTGCCTGCCTCAGACAAATACTGAGACTCAACTCCTGTTGCTCCTTCCATCTAGAGAGCCCCGATTCTCTGGAATATCAAGACTAAATATTCTAATCATCTCTGCTTTATGTAGGTCACAACATGTTGGAGTTTGTCATGAGATCTTTGGGATCTTTAGGATCTCATGATAAGGAAATATTTTTTAAACAAATGAAAGTACTAATCATAGAAGAAAAAGTATTTGAGTACATTCAAGTCAAGTACTCCTATTTATCAAAAGTCATCATTAAAAGAGATAAAAGGCAAGCCACACTCTGACAGAGAGAAAATATTTGCATCATACATGTCTGCCTTAGTCTGTTTTCTGTTGCTATTTCAGAATGTCTTAGAGTGAATAATATATAAAGAAAAGAGCTCTGGCTTTTACTTCTTGAGGTCGCAAAGTCCAATATCAAGTTACTGCATCTGATGAGGACCAGGTGCTTCTTCAACTCATGATGAGAAAAAGGAACAGGAAGCATGTGGATGTGGAAGAAAGGAAACGGAGCCAAATTCCCATAATAGCTAACCCATTCCCACAAGAAAATCATCATCTATTAATGACCAAACACTAGGCCCCACTTCCCAATAATTTCAACATGAATCTAAGAAGGGACAAATAAAGCTTGAGCCATAGCAATGCCCAACCAAGGGGCTCATAGTCTGAATATATGAAGAACTCATCAATGAGAAAATTTAAGACAACTCATTAGGAAATTAGACAAGAGATTTGAATAGGAACTTCACAGAAGAGGATATTCAAATGGCCAACCAGCAAATGGTAAAATGTCATTGTATTAACATATGGGAAAGATGGATGAAAATCACTATGAGATGCCAGAAATGATAAAAAAGAAAATGACAGAGAATCGCATCTTGTTGGCAAAGTTGTGGACTAACTAGAACTCTCATGAACACCAAATAGAAATAAACACACACTCTAGCTATTGTGAATTGAGCTGCTATAAACATCGATGTGGCTGTGTCACTGTAGTAAGCTGATTTTAAGTCCTTTGGGTATAAACCGAGGAGTGGGATAGCTGGGTCAAAAGGTGGGTCCATTCCAAATTTTCTGAGGAATCTTCATACTGCTTTCCAGAGTGGCTGCACCAATATGCAACTCCACCAGAAATGTACAAGTGTGCCTTTTTGCGCACGTCCATGCCAACACCTATTATTGCTTGTGTTCTTGAAAATAGCCATTCTAATTAGAATAAGATGAAATCTTAGGGTGGTCTTCATTTGCATTTCTCTATATAGCAGCTCAACTCACGAAAGCTAGATTGTGGAACCAACCTAGATGTCCTTCAATAGATGAATGGATAAAGAAACTGTGCTATATAACAATGAAATATTATTTAGCCATAAAGAAGAATAAAATTATGGTATTTGCAGGTAAATGGATGGAATTGGAGAATATCATGCTAAGTGAAATAAGCCAACCCCAAAAAACAAAGGCCAAGTGTTTTCTCTGATAAGTGGATGATGATACATTATGGGGTGGGAGTTGGGGGGTAAGAGAAGAATGGAAGAGCTTCAGATTATGTAGAGGGAAATGAAATGGGGGAGGGGGCAGGGGCATGAAAGATGATGGAATGAGACAGATAGTATTACCCTATGTACATGTATGATTACACAAATGGTGTGACTCTAAACAGTGTACAACCATAGAAATGAAAAGGTGTACCCCATTTGTGTACAATGAATCAAAACACAGTCTGTAAAAAGAAAAAATAAAGAGAGAAAAAAGAAACAAAACACAAGGGGGGGGGGGAATAAACACTATCTGTGTTCCAGATAGTAGAGTGCTGAAACCAGCTTGCATCAGCCTATGAGAGCTGTTGATGCATATCTCTTCCCATCCCCACATTCAGTGACCTGACATTGGTGGACTGATATTAGCTCTGTGAGAGAATTTACATCATAGAAATAGGCAAGTGCTATACCCAGGACTTGTCTCCCTGGAGAATCAGTTCCTAAACATTTACCAAGAAAATGTACAAGAATGATCTCAGAAGCATCATTCATAATAAGCCCCAAAAGAAATCATCCAAGTAACTTTCAAGTGAAGGATGAGTAAATAATTTGTAACCCTTAATACAATGAAATACTATCCACAATAAAATGAGAAATCTGAAGCTACCCATACCAACAGGATAACTTCTCCCAAGCATAATATTGAACAACAGCATTCATCAAAATTGATAAACACTAAAGGATTTCTATGGCATGATTTCATTTATATAAAGCTCAATGTTAGCTAAATTTAGAGGACAATAATTTATAGGAAAACAAACAAAAGAGATAAAAGTTTGAAGAAAAGCAAGGAAGTGATAAGCAGGGATATTAGGAATACAGTTGATATTCCTTTAAAAACAAAGGAATTGTGATTGGGAATGAAGAGAGGGTGAGGCGCTTCAACGGGACTGACAGTGGCCTATTTCTTCATCTTAGCTATGGTCATATGGTTGTTTCTATGTCATTAAGCAGAATATTTGACATTCAGGTAATTGCCCATGAAGGACTGTAGTCAATAATAGTCCTACCTCCAGGATGAGGATAAAAAGCTCCTGGAAACATATTTAGAATATATTAAGCACTATGGATGAACAAGTGGTAGTAGTAATGGTTGTTATAGCCGTAGCAGCAGCAGCAGTATAAAACAGGATTTTAAAGTGGAATCTGCTGAAGGAAATGGTAATCTTGATATAAAGGAGTTAGAATGGCATTTCAATTGAATATGAGAATGATAAAACATGCATTTTATTTTATTTTATTTTTATTTATTTATTTTTAGATGTTGATAGACTTTTATTTTATTCATGTATTTATATGTGGTGCTGAGAATCGAACCCAGTGCCTCACACTTGCTAGGCAAGTGCTCTGCCACTGAGTCACAACTCTGGCCCCAAAACACGCATTTTAAATTCAGGTCACTTTCTTCTCTAATGTAGGCCAGATCTAGTGCTGGAAGCCAGTTACACCAAAGTCTGTAAGACAAAGCTCCTGCCTTTGAAACCAAAGCCTAGTAAAGATAATCCATTCATTCATTTATGCATTTCACAGACATTTGCTTGATCTCTGCTCTGTACCAGTTCTAGAGCTATAAGTAACCATTTCAAGGAATATACATGCAATCTTAGGAAGACACACAAACAGGCACATTAAAATAATTCATGCTATGTCAGAGATTAGTGCACGATGCAATGGGGAAAAGTGCTGGCTATGAGCCACCTGCTATGTAAATGAAGTGATGAATATTCTAAATTAAATCAATATATTTCTATTCCATACTATTTAGATACATTGAACAGCTAGAAATTACACTTTAGTACTCCCTTGCAACAAGGGTTCTGAATGCAAATTATGCTGTTAGTGAATGCATTCATGAGATGTGGAAGGAAGGATTGAGGTGGAGCCATTTTTTTCCACATTTATTGCCCTTTCTGCTGAGTTGGGAAATAAAGTGACAGGTTTCTCTGCTGTAGTATCTGCTACAGTTTGAATATGCCCCTAATGTTCATGTGTTTGAAAACTTAATCTTCAATTCAACAGTACTGAGAGGTAGGACTATCAAGAGTTGATTAAGTAGGAGTGCTCCATCCCTGTGAATGAATGTCATTATCATGAGTGGGTTGGTTATTGTGTGAGTGGGTTCCCCATACAAGGCTAAGTTCTGCCTCTTTCTTTCTCTCTTGTGCACATGGTCTCTCACCATGTGATGTCTTCCTTCATGTTAAGACACAACAAGAAGGCTCTCCCCAGATGCAGGTCCCTCAATCTTAGACTTCCCAGCTTCTAGAACTGTGAGCCCAACACATTTCTGTTCATTACAAATTACCAGACTTATGTATTCTGTTACAGCAGCACAAAACTAACAGAGAGAGCATCCCTCTGTCCATTCCCCAGTTTCCTGGATATAAAGAATTTGTGCAAGCCCCAACAGTTTTGTGACCAGTGACCAGTCAGTGGATTTGGGCGTCCATTTTCCTTCTATCTCATTGTTGAGAAACAGTAGAGGCAGCAATAGTCCCTGCTGAATGCACAGCTCCAGGAAAGTGCTCCAGTGTATCAATGTGTATGGTGGGACAATTGTGTTTTTTCTATAATGTTCCTGAAGCATATGGAATCAGTCCCTTCAACCCTTCTGAAGCTTTGTTAGGACCCACTGACTGTTTTGAGTGATTTCTATTTTCTATACTGAATTGTAGAATAATACAGATGTAAGTGTGTGTTCTCATGTAACAGAATTCTTTGGAATAAAGAAGTTTATATATTTCTCATCATAATTAACACCAAGATAGTGACTATTGTTCTAATTACCATTTTTCTTCAGGAAATTCTATTCCGTATCTGCAGGAGTCAGCGCCCTTGGGAATGAATGTCAGATGGACGACCTGAAATAAGCACATACATATTCTTACTGATAGTTACTATATAGAAATACACCTTTCTTTTTGCAAAGAATACTTTTTCCTTTGCTGAACCTGAAGAGTAGTACAAGCTTTCATAGTGTCCAAAATACTCATGTTTGTGTATTTTACTGCTAGGAAACACCTGGCATTAAAGGGGGAGTTAACTTAACCAAACAAGTGAAATACAGGCTGACAAGTTTTCAAGCTTATTTTTAAGGATGTAGTAAATTAAAAAAATACACACACACACACGCACACACACACACACACACACTCCCAGACACTATTTGTTCAAGGAATTATGAGAATTAAACTGGAAATTTTCCTAGAAGAAATCTGTTTCTTGAATTCCCAAGACCTAAGAATAAAGTGAATTGGCAAATGCTGATTCACCAACACATTTTCTTGAAAACCATGATCCCCTTGAGCACAATAAGAAGCCATCTAGGTAGAATTCACCCTACAGCTTTCTAATCAGCAAGCTATGTATCTCACCAGTCAACAAGGTAGTGATTCTTGTCTTACATTCTGCACATAAGTTTCCTTAGATGTGAAGAGTACTTAAATAAATACATCAAATGAACCTTTCTTCCAAGTTGATTATCCCCCAGCTTGGGTAGGATTCAAGGGAGAAAAATAAAGCAAAAAGCGTCAAAAAGTGTCTCTTGACTTGATTGTTAGCCATGACCCAAAGCACAAGCCAGCCAGTTCCTGACTTCTCACAAAGGACTGGAGTGCTCAGCATTTATTGAGCACCTACTATGTTTAGCCTGTGTCGGTCCTTGAGGTACACTGCACTTTCATAAAAACCCTGCACAGTGGATCCCACTGCTGTCCCCAGAATACAGGAAAGTGATTTTTGCTAAGTCACATGACCAAAAGATTAGCTCCAGGAAGATAAGCCAGAGTTGACTTCCTTTAGGAGAATTTGATGCTGGCTTTGAGAACAATACAACCCAGATGTGATTTTGTATATGGCCGTATGTGCAGCTCCATCCCATTCTCAACTTCCCTCACAGGTTTCAGATGCCTCAAAAAGGCTCTGAAGCAGTTAGAGATCACAGACTACTATTTTCAACAGAATACATTTTTTTTTTTGGTAGAATGAGGCAAACACCCCCACTTGTTTGCTTGTTTGTTTTAGAAATCCAGGTTGCAAGAATGCCTGTGTGAATGATGAGGCAAGAACATCTACATTTCTTCCTGGGGTGCACTTTGTGGGTGTGTAAGTCAATGTTCTGATGTTATGACAAATTACTTGAGATAATCAACTTGGAAGAAAGATTCATTTGATGTATTTATTTAATAATTGTATTATTATTATTATTACTTTTATTGTCATAATTGCTGTTATTATTACTTCAATATGGAGGATTGAACTCAGGGGCTCTCTGCACTGAGCTACATCCCAAGTCCTTTATAGTTTCTATTTTGAGACAGGGTCTCACTAAGTTGCTGAGGGTCTCACTAATTTGTTGAGAATGGTCTTGAACTTTCAGTCCTCTTGCCTCAGCCTCCCAAGTTGCTGGGATTGCAGGCATATGCTACCATGCCCAGCAGGAAAGGTTTATTTTGATTTATGGTTTCAGAAGTTTCAGTCCATGGTCTCTTGGCTTTGTTGTTTTGGGCGCATATGGTGAAGCAGAATATCATGGTGGGAAACGTGGTAGCAAAGCTGCTCACCCTATGGAAGCCAGAAAGCAAAAAAGAAAAAAGAAAAAAAGAAATAAAAAGGAGGGTCCAGGGTTCCGATATCCCCTGCCCCAGGGACCTCACTTCCTCCCAGTAGAGCCCTCATCCAAAACTTCCATCACTAGCCCCACAAGCTGCTGACCAAGCCTTTAGAGCACGAGACTTTGAGGGACATTTAAGACTCAAACCATGACGGTGGCACATGGAACCTCCAAGAGGGAAGAATGTTGCACTGAACTAGGCGTTACTGTAGGACCCTGCAATGCACGCTGGGTTTCATGAAAGTGAAAAATCGCAACGCTAGACACAAACCAAGAGCTTAAATTCAAGGCCCATTATGTCAATGAGCCCTATTTTGTTAAAGCTCTACTTTCTCTTCCTCTGGGCACACAAATCCTACTAACTCCGAAGTTCCACAGTTCTATGTGCTGAATTGCATTAAACATCTACCATCTGAGACTTGCCAAGGGGCTGTACTACTGCACACTCCTCTTATCCTACATTAAAGGAAAGTCGTTATCAGTCCACTCATGCATCAAGCATTCAATTCTTATTAACTCAGCATCTATCACATCCCACCACTCTTTCTAAGATGAATTGCCATGCACTTACTGAACTATAAGCCAAAATAAAGATTATGAAATCTTTCTTATAAGTGTAGTATTATTATATAATTATTATAATTTCATATATTATAATAAATAATTTAAGATCTATGTTGAGACTTTTAAAAACTGTGACATTATTACATATTGAAGTTTTTATTTAATGATTCATTTTAGCATCTGCCAGAATAGTATGAGATTAATGCCAAACCATGGTGACCTCTTAGTCCAGCATTTGTATCCAGGTAAGATTAGTTCAGCTTGTTATGTTGGGATGGAGCATCACTCTGGGCTCTTCATTTAGCCCTGAATATCATGTGATTCAACAATGTTGGAGCTCTCTGACTACACATTCTCATCTGTCATGACACAGAAACAGCCTGCACATGACTGTTCAGCATGTGTTTCCTTCTTCCTGATTTATATAAAGAATTATTTACATCTTGTATTCTGGATGTGGAGGAAGAACCCAAATGTCAAGTGGCTGTGCTAAGAGTACTTTGGTTTATGGGCAGAGACAACAGAAGCCCAGAGTTATGGACTGGATGTGTCCCTCCAAAATTCATGTTGAAATTCTAATCCCCAGGTTCATGGTATTAAGAGATGAGTATTTGAACAATGGAATATTACTTAGCTATAAAGAAGAATGACTTTATGACATTTGTAAATGGATGGATCTGGAGACTATTATGCTAAGTGAAATAAACCAATCCCAAAAAAACAAAGGTTGACTTCTCTCTGAAGTGTGAAGACTAACCCACAATAAGGCAGGGAGAATAGAACAGTGGATTAAACAAAGGGGAATGAAGGAAAGGGAAGGGTAGGAAAAAGAAAGGCAGTGGAATGAATCTGATATAATGTTCCTATGAACATACATGAATACCCCACAGTGAATCTCCCCATCATGTACATCCACAAGAAATTAATTTAAAAATAATAATAGCTATGCAATGGCAGAAAGATCAAAAGAGGGAAGGAAACAGGGGGTGGGGAAAGGGAAGGGGAAGGAGAGGTCCTGGGGTCTGAATTAGAATAGGATATATTCCAGTCATTCTTGTATAATTATGTCAAAATGAGTTCTACTACTATGTATAACTAAAAAAGAGAGAGATAAATAACAGAGGATGGGTATTTGAAAGGTGATCAGGTCATGAGGGTGGAGCCCCAGGGGTGGGATCAGACACATGAGAGCTCACTCTTTGCTCTCTATCACATGAAGAAACAGAGAAGATAGCTATATGCACACCCGAGAGCAGACCCTCATCAAACAGCCTTGATCTTGGGCTTCCCAGGGCCCAGACTGTAAGAAATGAATGTCTGTTGTTTAATTCACCTAGTCTATGATATTCTATGATAGCAACCCGGTATCCCAACATTTCCGAAAACAAAGATTGAGTTGCAGCAATATGTCATCTCTCTTTTTAGTCTTCCTTTCATCCCCTAACAAAGTATATGGCATTTACTGTGGTGTGTTGGGAGAGGGCTTCAAATGGGATTATGTAATAATACATGGGGGAAAACGTTCCTTGGCCTATACATGTGGACTAAACCTTTGAGACAAGTTTAGCTCATAGTTTTGCTAGTTCCTAGTCATGGTTCTTTGGCTGCCCAAAGATAAAACTTCCAAATCTATGATAAGTCAAATAGGCTTTTGTCTTTTAGGGAGTTCCATCAAGAACTCAAAGGACAGCAGTGATGGTAAAAGCAGTCAGTATTGACCTGCAGCCACCCCTCCAAATACATCAAGGTTTCAACCCTGAAAGAGAAAAGGACTCATTAAAGGCACTACGTGATAGAGAGCACAGATGGATCCTGGGGCGGAGCAGCCCAGCCAGCAGGATGAGCACTTGGTACTTGCTCTGGAGCCACCAACAGTCCCTGTGTCAGTTCTGATTTGCACACTGCCTTCTGAGGCACACCCTGATCAGGTCATTGCAGCAGAGCAGATCCCAGAAAGTTGCTTGCCTTGGCAATGACCCTGGAGGTTCAGATTTTATTGTTTTAATACAACACAGAGCCTCTGCATTCCCCAATCAGGCAACTCTACTTTTCCTCCCAGTCAGGAAGGGGGACATCCAGGAAGCCACACAGAGGGAGACTGTCCCTGACCATACCTGATCCAATGGCCAGAAGGCTGGTAGATTTTGTCAGTTTGTTAGCGTTATTATGGCAGAAAAAACTTGACGCAGAGTTGGATCTAAGTTCCACCTCTAACACTAGCTCTATGATATTGGGAAATTGTGTGACGTAGCAGATATCTGTTGGATTACATTTCCATCACCACCTTCTCCTAGGTACTTGCACCCCCTCACTAACACCCTCTGGCCACAGTGCTGCCATGTTCTTACCCGATGCCTGCCTCAGGCTATGGATGAGGGTGGGGAGACTAGACACAGTTCCCTGGAGAACTAAGTTCTAATTCTGTTCAGTGGCAAAAGATGTAGAACTTGGTAGCCATCAGAGGTCATATTCGCCACCATGTAAAGAAACATAATCTATAATAAAACAGAAGGAAAACAAAATCTATGGAAAAACAGGAAGAAAAGATAAAACAATCTCCTGGCTGCTTTCACATGGCCCAGAGGAATTCTTGAGGCTCAAATATATTTGTGCTGTTGCCGCGGCTTGGTTATTTAACATCTGTTGATATCCTCTAATTAGGAAATAGCTTGGTCAGAATTCAATCACTTGAAGCCAAAAATCCTGACTAAAATAAGATCTACTATTTATCAGTTTTGCCACATCTACTTGCACAATTGAAGAGCATTCTCAGGCTGTTGACATTCCAGACCAAGTCCACAACAGTCTGAGGGGATGCACACTTACTGGGAATAACTACTAGAAGAAACCTGCAAAGGGACTTCACCCACATCAGCGTAGAACTCCATCTCCTTGGAAAGAATAGGAAGAGTCTCTGGGTTGACAAACGGGGTGGGGGAGGGGGGAAAGGAAGGGAACTGGCCATGTTCCCACCAGCTCTAGATGTTACCAGAACATGATCTAGGGTGCTACACTGGGCTTCCCTTACAGATGACCTCTGTGTACATTCCCCTCCCTGTCAATGTGGATATTCAAGAGCATGGGTCTTTCATTGAAATCTGAGATTTCTTTTTTTATTTGTTCTAATTAGTTACACATGATGGTAGAATATATTTTGGCATATTATACATATATGGAGTATAATTTCTCATTTTTCTGGTTGTACATGATGCAGATTTATATTGGTCTTGTAATCATATATGCGCATATGATAGTAATGCCTAATTCACTCTACTATCCCATTCCACCATGCTTCTCTTCATTCCCCTTTGTCTAATCCAAAGTCCTTCTATTTTCTCTTAACCCTCCTCACACTTACTGTGAATTAGTATCTACATATCAGAAACAATATTCTGCCTTTGGTTTGGAGGGATTGGCTTATTTCAGTTAGCATGATGTTCTCTAGTCCCATCCATTTACTGGAAAATGCCATAATTTCATACTTCTTTAGAACTGAGCCATATTCCATTTTGTGTGTGTGTGTGTGTGTGTGTGTGTGTGTGTGTGTGTGTATCACATATTCTTTATCCACTCCTCTGTTGAACAGCACCTAGATTGGTTCCATAGTTTAACTATTATGAATTGGGCTGCTATAAACAGATGTGACTATATAAGTCCTTTGGGTATAAACCGAGGAGTGGGATAGCTGGGTCAACTGGTGGTTACATTCCAAATTTTCTGAGGAATCCCCATACTGCTTTCCATAGTGGTCGCCCTGAGATTTCATCTCACTCCAGTCAGAATGGGAACTATTGAGAATACAAGCAACAATAAATGTTGGTGAGGATGTGGGGGAAAGGTACACTCATACATTGCTAGTGGGAAATCTGAGATTTCTTGGGTGAAAGATACACCTGCATTTTAGTTTCTATTTCAAAGAGTAGCATTCCTCTGGGGGAGAGGCTATTCTGCCCTGAACCCTCTTCCTCTTGCCTCCTCTTTCGAGGTAATTAGTCTTTACCAAGCCATAATATTTGCATCTCTCTCTTTGAGAAACCAGAACAGAAAAATCCATATCAATTTGAATTCATTTGATTTGAAATTTGGTTTGAATAAGGCCAGGCATTGCCCATTCAGTATCTCAAGTCCAGAAAAGTGAGTTAATCCTTGAAGGAAACCACATTGAACTTGCTAAGATCCTGCTGCTTCACAGAGCATGGTGGAGAATGTCTGTAATTTCAGCAACTCAGGAGACTGAGGCAGGAGCATCCCAAGTTCAAGGTCAGCTGCAGCAGCTTGGTGAGACCCTAAGCAACTCAGTGAGACCCTGTTTCAAAATAAAAAAAGGGCTGGGGATGTAAACTCAGTGGGAAAGTATTCTGCAGTATGGAGAAAAAAAAAATCCAGCTGCTTTGATTCAGCAAGCCACAGAAGTTTAAAAAAAGGATATCAGAAAAATTTTAGATGGCATCTGTCTCTTAAAAAGGAACAGTTCAGCAACCCAGTGAAAAAAATCTAAGAGTTGTCCATCTATTGAAACAAGCTTCTGGATTAGCAAATCCGTTTGTGATGTGTTAGTGATGCAATAAAAGACTTCTATTGATTTGGACATAAAAAATTCTACTACTGTTATTGAACAACCCCAAAGTTGGGTACTTTGCACTTATTTATTATTTCACTTGATTTAAACAAAAAGCATTCCAAGCTGGAAATTATAGTCCCTATTTTGCATATAGGAATTTGAGGTTCATAAAAATAACTCGCCCAGTGTCACAAATAATTGTCAGATTTGGCAAACCCAATTGTGTCCAATGTCTGGCTCAAGCCTGTGCCTCATTAACATGATTATTTTTTACTTTCTCAAAAGACTTGAAACATCAGTAACATCATAGAATTTTTGAAAACCAAATGATATGTGTGCAAAGCCTCTTGGAAAACTATAAAAGGAATGTACAAATATTAAAAGTTACTACTGCTTCAGGTAGTACCTGACAGAATTTTTTACTGTGGGTTTAAATAAAACTGTTGTTGTTTGAAAGTAATAGTTACATTCTGAGCGAACTTAGAAACATCTCTTTATTGAAGATATATTAGTAATTCCAGATTTGACACTCGTCTTTTCTTTTTGTTACTTTATTAATGTTTTATTTGTTCTAATTAGCTGTACACGACAGTAGAATGCATTTAAATATTTCGATAAATCATACACAAATGAAATGCAATCTCTCATTTCTCTGATTGCACATATTGTAGGATCACATCCGTCGGGCAGTCATAAATGTACATGAGGTAACAATGTCTGTTTCACTCCACTAGCCTTCCTACCCTCATACCCCTTCCCCTCTCTTTGCTCCCCTACACCTAATTAAAGTAACTCTACTCTTCCCCAGTGCCCACATCCCTGATTGTGAAATTGCATTTTTAAAACTACCTGCTTCTCCTAGTACTGTTTTTGAGTGTGTTGGTGCTGTTTCTATCTCTAGGGCCTTGCATTCCAAATCCTTAGTCTCAATTATTCTCTTCTTGTGCTCATTCATGGATTTATGACCTTGCTCTGTTATTTACTCAATGACCAGCTTTCCTATTACCAGGATACGTTGCACACTATTCCATGTTCTCAGAGTTGTTAAGAGAGTAGATTCTGGAGTCAGTCAGAGGTGTTTAGAGTTTTGCATTATCTCTTACAAGATGTGTGATCTGACTTCACCAATCCCTCTGTGTCTACCTTTCTCCGTCATATCAGTACTGATTTCATAGTGTGTTGGGTAGTAATGCACATGAAGTGCTTCTCACATCATGACTTAGTGTTCTTTGCTGATGCTGAGGTCCCTGTAGCTATTTTTTTTGTGATCCTTGGTTATATCGTGTATATTACTCTTTTGCTCCTGGAAGACTCCTTTGTGCTCTGGTCATTCCTCCTGTTATTTCTCTCCCCACTCTTTCTGCATTCTGTGGTCAGCATATTCCCTCTCTCCTGTGTGCTTTCTTTTTCTGTGGATCCACATTCAGTACACTTGCATAAGTCGTGATTGCTTTTTCTTCTGTTCCATGCTAATGCTGTCATCTCTAAACTTCCACTTCAACTATGTCTCTGGAATTCCTCCTAAACCTTCAGGCCTCTGCTGAAGCTCAACCCACTGAATTCTGCTTTTGCGTTTTAGTTACTTGGGATTCACCTCATGGTGCAAGGAACTATTATTAATTGCTATTTGCAAGGACAATATGGTGGGGGTGTTTAACATCTGGAGTTTGGCTTGGAAAGACATGGTTCCAATTCCTGGACCTGCCATGAACTGTGGGCATTGAATTTTAAAAACTTGCTTAGACTTTCCAAGTCTGCAGATAAAACACGTGCTGATATTATTGAGTTTTTAAAGGATTAAATGAGATAATGTATGTTAAAAATAAAATTCTCTGTAAACTGGGAAAGTGCCATGTGAACATTAGTTGTTATTGTCTAGGAATATGCCATTATTTTGTAAAAGAGAATACCATTCTAGGTGAATCAACTAGGAAGGTCATATCTCTAAGAAAGAAAGCAAACACCTTTCTTTTCTTACAGTTCTTCTCATGACCTGATTTAAAAGTATTTTGTGACTCATAGAAAAGTAGTTACCATGTCAAGAGTGTTAGCAGTGTACTCCTGGGGCAGGAAGAATTTTGTCCTGAAACCTCTTTCGTTTGCCTCCTCTTACAAGGTTATTAGTGTAAAGTCTTTCCTAAACCATAATATTTGCATCTCTTTCTTTGGGGAACTTGAATATAGAAAAATCCATAATTAATTTGTACTCATTTAATTAGGAATTTGGAATAATTGTGGATAATGCTTATCAGTAGCTTACCTTTGCTCTTTCTATAAGGTACAATGTTTTCTTGAAATATAATTATATAATAAATACTACCTACTATAAAAATCAGGTAACTACTTTTATAAGTTTTTCTCGGGTAACTTGAAAACATACCTTTAGTAATAATAACTGGTACTATATGACAAGCATGGTTCTTTATAAAATACAAACATACCTAAAATAATTGACTTAGTAACTTTAAAACCTTCTCATCAGGACACAGAATAGAAGGATAAATTTATCTAAGTGAGATAAGTTTAAAACAGAAAATAAGGTGAGGCTGTAGCTCATGTTAGAGCACTTGCCCAGCATGTACAAGGCCTGGGTTCCATCCCTAGTACCTTAAAAGAAAAAAATTATGCACACATTGGTCCAATTGCTGAAAACTAAAGATAAAAATCCTTGAACTCAACCACAGGAACAACACTATGAAAGACCTGAACTCTAATCAAAATAGTAGAAGACAGAAGACAGATGGATCACACCTTCACAGGCAAAGAGAAAATGACTGCCAACCCAGAATTCTCTATCCCAAAAATATCCTTCAAAAATTAATGTGATCATTACAGATGGGAATGAAAAATGGCAGTCACTTTGGAAGGTGGTGTGGTGATTTCTTACAAATCTAAACCTTCTTTCACCATATGGTTCCACAATCACAGTCCTTGATATTTACCTGCAAGTTGAAAACACGTCCATAGAAAAACATGCACACAAAGTACATAGCAGTTTTATTTATAGTTGACAAAACATGAAATTCATCAGGATCTTCTTCAACAGATGAACAGATTGTAGTGGTGTATCCATATAATGGAACATAATTTGTAAAAAGAAATGAGCAGGGCAGGGGATTTGCCTCAGTGGTAGAGCACATGCTTGGCATGCATTAGATACCAAGTTCAATCCCCAATACAAGAAAGGAAGGAAAATAAGAAGGAAACGAGCTGGGCAAGTGGCACATGCCTATAATCCTAGTAGTTCAGGAGGCTGAGACAGGAGGATCTCAAGTTGAAAGCCAGCCTCAGCAAAAGTGAAGTGCTAAGTAACTCAGTAAGACCTTGTCTCTAAATAAAATACAAAATAGGGCTGCGGATATGATTCGGTGATCAAGTGCCCTTGAGTTCAATCCCTGGTACCCAACCCCCAAAACAGAAATGAGGTACAGAACCACACATACACACACAACAACAACAACAACAAAAAGCATATTGTTAGTAAAAGAAATCAACCTGAAATGGCCTTATACTGTATATGTTAGGCTTCTCCAGAAAAACAGAACCAGTAGGATGTGAATATGGGGATATGTATAAAGATTAATTATAGGGACATGACTCATGTGATTATGGATGCTGAGATGTTCAATATCTACAGTCAGAGAACTGGAGACAAGAGAGCCAATGGTGTAGTTCTAGGCCAATTTCAAGTCCAAAGGAAAGAGAATACTGATATCGCAGCTTGAAGATAGTCAGTTAGAGAAAATTCTCCATTACTCAACCTTTTCATTCTATTCAGGCATGCAGTAGATTGGATGAGGGCCACCATCTCATCCAGAAACATTGTTCCAGACATGCCCAGAATAATGTTTAAACAAATATGCAGGCACCCTGCAGCTCTGTCAAGTTGACATGTACGATTTATTATCACACTGTATGATTCCAACTGTATGACATTCCAAATAGAGCAAAACTATGGAAACATAAAAAGATCAGTGTTTGCCAGGGATTCATAGGCATGGGTAAAGGGATGAATAGACAGAGCACAGGGGATTTTTAATACAGTGAAGCTATTCTGCATGATGCTATAATGGTAGATATGTGACATTATGTATCTGTCAAAAACCCATAGAAAGTACAATACCTGGGGCTGGGTACAGAGCTCAGTTGGTAGAGTGCTTGCCTTGCAAGCACAAGGCCCTGGGTTCAATCCCCAGCACCACCACCAAAAAAAAAAAAGGAAAAATAAAAAAAGTACAACCCCTAAGAATGAACTCTAATGCAAACTGTGGAGTTTAGTTAATAATATTATATCAATATTGTTTCATCAACTGTAAAAAATGTACTGAACTGACCCCAAGCAGCTGCCAGCCCAGAGCACAAGACCCCAGCTGCTCTGGAACCACCTCCGGGCTGGGTTGAGGCCTGACCCCGGGGCAGCCCCCGCTGTGAACACAGACCCGCCGAGTCATCAGGCCCCCCATATCCAGCTCCAAGCACAGGCCTGCATCCTGTCCCTGGTCTAGTCCCAGGCCTGCATCCACGCTGTTGCTGACCATCTAACAACATCAGGTTGCCTTTGCCCACAAATATTGATTATCCCTGACCTGGAGGCAGTGGGGAAAGCACCCTCTTGGGACACCGCCTTATCAAGTATCTCACAGGCATCAGACTACTGAACATTAGGAGGTTTGAATAGTACAGTATAATTTTATTGCAGAACTTTCTTTTTCTTTTTCTTTTTTTAAAATAGTAGTATTATGATTATTCCTAATATACTTACTACATTCCCACTTTTTTCTTATTAATATTCTTATCTTTCTATCATCCTCTAATATACCTGTGTCCTTGGAGACTCATTCTCTTTTCTCATGCTAGCAACTTATTTCCGTTAATTCTGCTCTCACTATTCCTACAACATAGTACCTCTATAGACTCACTTCCTATCTCATTAATGTCATATTCTATACCCCTCCACATCCTCTTTTTCTGCTATTTGAAATTGTAGTCCTTATTGCACCTTATTGTGGTCCTATTGATTATGCAGTAGATAATAATTTGAACTCATCTCTATATATGAAAACACAGTTAATATCTAAATAGGTTCTATATGGTTTAAGGACACATATTGTTTATATGGGGTACTGCTAATAATAATTTCTTCAAGGTGAAGTATTGGAAATATGCAGGGACACTATATATATATATATGTCTTTATAGAGAAACTGCAATTCCTCTGAATTGCACTGCTAGAGGGGAAGATACACTAACAACGTGAGAAACATGGGAAGAAAGTGTCCCAAACACACCTAGATGATATATCAACAGAACCCAATGACAATATGGTAGAAGGAATGTCAGAAAGGGAGTTCAGAATGTACATAATTAGAATGATCTGAGAAGTGAATGAGGGGATGAGAGAGCAAATGCAGGCAATGAATGATCACACCAATAATCAGCTAAAAGAGCAACTGCAGGAAGCAAAAAGCATTTATCATTTCAATAAAGAGATAGAGATTCTGAAACAAAAAACAAATAGAAATCCTTGAAATGAAGAAAACAATAAACCAAATTAAAAACTCAATAGAAAGCATAACCAACAGGTTAGATCACTTGAAAGACAGAACCTCAGACAATGAAAGACAAAATATTTAATCTTGAAAACAAAGTCAACCAAACAGAGAAGATGGCAAGGAATGATGAATGGAAACTCCAAGAACTATAAGACATCATGAAAAGACCAAATTTACTTATCAGAGAGATCATTCAACCTTTGGATTTTGGGGATTGGCTAATCTCACTTAGCATAATAGTCTCCAACATCATCCATTTATCTACAAATGCCACAATTTTATTCTTCTTTATGACTGAGTAATATTCCATTGTGTATATATACCACAGTTTCTTTATCCATTCATCTATTGAAGGGCATCTAGGTTGGTTCCACAATCTAGCTACTGTGAATTGAGCAGCTATGAACATTGAAGTGGCTGCATCACTGTAGTAATCTGATTTAAGTCCTTTGGGTGTAGGCCAAGGAGTGGGATAGCTGGGTCAAATGGTGGATCCATTCCAAGTTTTCTAAGGAATCTCCACACTGCTTTCCAGAGTGGCTGCACCAACTTGCAACCCCACCAGCAATGTATGAGTGTACCCTTTTCCCCACATCCTCGCCAACACCTGTTGTTGCCTGTATTCTTAATAAAAGACATTCTAATTGGGATAAGATGAAATCTTAAGGTGGTTTTGATTTGCATTTCTCTTATAACTAGGGATATTGAACATTTTTCATATGTCTGTTGATTGCTTGTAGATCTTCTTCTGTAAAGTGTCTGCTCATTTCCTTGGCCCATTTATTGATTGGGTTATTAGTATTCTTGGTGTAAAGATTTCTGAGCACTTTGTAGATTCTGGGGATTAGTGCTCTATCTGAAGTGTGTGTGGCAAAGATTTTCTCCCACTCTAACGCGGGGTGGAAGGGAAGCAAGAATGGAGGAAGGATAGATAGCATAGAGGGAAGGGAGGGGTGTGGTTGGGGTTTGGGGGCAAGAATAATAACAGAATGAGACAGACATCATTGCCCTGTGTACATGTATGAATGAACATATGGTGTGACTCTACTCTGTGTACAACCATAGAAACAATAGCTGTACTCCATTTGTGTTCAATGGATCAAAATTAAATGAATAAAAAGAAATAAATAAAAATAAAAAAGCAGGCAGAAGAAAAAAAAAGAAATGGTGGTATATATACACAATGGAATATTACTCAGCCATAAAGAAGAATAAAATATGGCATTTGCAGGTTAAATGGATGATGTTGGTCATGCTAAGTGAGATTAGCCAATCCCAAAAAATCCAAAGGCCAAATGATCTCTCTGATAAGTGAATGATGATGCATAATGTAGAGTGGAAGGGAGGTAAGAATGGAAGAAGGATAGATAGCATAGAGGGGAAGGGGAGGTGGGATCAGGGTGGGGTGGTAAGAATAATAACAGAATGAGACAGACATCATTGCCCTGTGTACATGTATGAATGCACAGATGGTGTGACTCTACTTTGTGTACAACCAGAGAAACAATAGCTGTATTCCATTTGTGTACAATGAATCAAAATTAAATAAATTTTTAAAAAAAGATTAAAAAAAGGACCAAATTTAAGAATTATTGGGATTGAGGAAGGCAAAAAGACATAAACAAAAGGAATGAATAATCTATTCAACAAAAAAAATCAGAAAATTTCCCAAATCTGATGAATGAGATGAAAAATCAAATACAGGAGGCTTACAGGACACCAAATGCACAAAATTACAACAGATCCACACTGAGGCACATATAATGAAAATACCTAACATACAAAATTAAAATAGAATTTTAAAGGCTGCGAGAAAAAAGCATCAGATTTCATACAGGAGGAAAACAATACGGATATCAGCAGACCCTAACAGCAAGAAAGGTCTGGAACAACATATTTCAAGCTCTGAAAGAAAATGATGCCAACCAAGAATCTTATACCCAGCAAAACTTACCTTCAGATTTGATGATGAAATAAAATCCTTCCACGATAAACAAAAACTAAAAGAGTTTACAAATAGAAAGCCTGCACTAGAGAACATTCTCAGCAAAATATTCCAAGAGGAAGAAATGAAAAACAACAACGTGAGTCAACAAGGGGAGGAATTACCCTAAAGAAATAGCCAATCAAGGGAGAAACCAAGTTAAGTTAAAAGCCAAAAAAAAAGAAAAACACAAAATGATGGGGAATACAAGTCATATCTCAATAATAACCCTGAATGTAAATGGCCTAACCTCATCAATCAAAAGACAGAGACTGGCAGATTGGATTAAAAAGAAAGACCCAACAATATGCTGCCTTCAAGAGATTCATCTCATAGAAAAGGACATCCACAGACTAAAAGTGAAAGGATGGGAAAAAACATACCACGCACACAGACTCACTAAAAAAGCAGGGGTTTCCATTCTCATTTCAGATAAAGCAGACTTCAAGTCAAAGTTAGTCAGAAGGGATAAAGAAGATCATTTCATATTGCTTAAGGGAAGCATAAATCAGCAAGACATAGCAATCATAAATATTTATGCCCCAAACAATAGCACATTCATGTATGTTAAAAAAAATCCTCCTCAATTCCACAAGCCAAATAGACCAAAAAACAATAATACTAGGTGACTTTAATACACCTCTCTCACTATTGGACAGATCCTCCAAACAAAAATTGAACAAAGAAGCCATAGATCTCAATAACACAATCAATAATTTAGATTTAACAGACATATATAGAATATTCCATCCATCAACAAGTGAATACGCTTTCTGCTCAGCAGCACAAGGATCCTTCTCTAAAATAGACCATATGTTATGCCACAAAGCTACTCTTAGCAAATACAAAAAGATAGAGATACTACCTTTCATTCTATCAGATCATAATGGAATGAAATTAGAAATCAATAACAAAACACAAAACAGAAACTACTCCAACTCTTAGAGATTAAATAATACACTATTGAATGATGCATGGATAACAGAAGACATCAGGAGGGAAATTAAAAAATTCATAGAGGTAAATGAGAACAATAATACAACATATCAAAATCTCTGGGACACAATGAAAGCAGTACTAAGAGGAAAATTCATTGCATGGAGCACATTCAAGAAGAGAATGAAAAGTCAACAAATAAACGACCTCACATTACAGCTCAAAGCCCTAGGAAAAGAAGAACAGATTAACACCAAAAGTAGTAGAAGACAGGAAATAATTAAAATCAGAGCTAAAATCAATGAAATTGAAACAAAAGAAACTATTAAAAAAATTGACAAAACATAAAGCTGGTTCTTTGAAAAAATAAACAATACCCTTAGCCACACTAACAAAGAGTAAAGAAAAACTCAAATTACTAAAATTTGAGATGAAAAACTATCACAATGGACACTACTGAAATACAAAACATAATTAGAAACTATTTTGAAAATCTATACTCCAACAAAATAGAAAAGCTTGAAGACATTGACAGGTTTCTAGAGACATATGATCCACCCAAATTGAATCTAGAGGACATACACAATTTAAGTAGACCAATTTCAAGCAATGAAATAGAAGAAGTCATCAAGAGCCTACCAACCAAGAAAAGTCCAGGGCCAGATGGATTCACAGCTGAGCTCTATAAGACCTTTAAAGAAGAGCTCATTTCAATACTCCTCAAAGTATTTCATGAAATAGAGGAGGAGGGAACCCTTCCAAACTCATTCTATGAAGCTAATATCACCCTGATACCAAAACCAGAGAAGGACACATTGAGGGAAGAAAATTTCAGACCAATATTCCTAATGAACAAAGATGCAAAAATTCTTAACAAAATCTTAGCAAATCACATACAAAAACATATCAAAAAGATAGTGCACCATGATCAAGTGGGTTTCATCCTGGGGATGCAAGGGTGGTTCAACATCCAGAAGTCAATAAATGTAATTCACCACATCAACAAACTTAAAGTTAAGAACCACATGATTATTTCAATAGATGCAGAAAAAACATTTGATAAAATACAGCACCCCTTCATGCTCAAAACACTAGAAAAAATAGGGATTGTAGGAACATACCTCAACATTGTAAAGGCTGTCTATGCTAAGCCCACAGCCAACATCATTCTAAATGGAGAAAAACTGAAAGCATTCCCTCTAAAAACTGGAATTAGGCAGGGATGCCCTCTTTCACCACTTCTGTTCAACATCATCCTTGAAATTCTAGCCAGAGCAATTAGACAGACTAAAGAAATAAAAGGGATATGAATAGGAAAAGAAGAACTTAAACTATCACTATTTGCAGATGATATGATTCTATATTTACAGGAGCTGAAAAATTCAACCAGAAAACTCCTAGAACTCATAAATGAATTTAGCAATGTAGCAGGATATAAAATTAACACTCATAAATTTAATGCATTTTTATTCATATGTGATGAATCCTCTGAAAGAGAAATTAGGAAATCTACCCCATTCACAGAGCCTCAAAAAAAAAAACCTGGGAGTCA
>JAJEJO010002372.1:299109-372443 GCA_020662805.1 Glaucomys volans
CAAAAAAAAAAAAAAAAAAAAAAAAGAAGTGAAAGGATTGGGTTATGAGAGCTTTAACTCAATCAGTGAGTTAATACCCTGATAGGGATTAACTGGGTAGTAGCTGAAGGTGGGTAGGGTGCGGCTGGAGGAGGTGGGGCATTGGGGGCTTGCCTTTGGGGTATGTATTTTGAATCTGGCATGTGGAGTCTTTCTCTGCTTCCTGATCATCATGTGCTTTTCTCTACTACACTTCTGCCACCTGCCTCAAACCCTGAGGAATGGAGCTGGCTATCTATGGACTGAAACCTCTGAAACCTTGAGCCCCTAAATAAACTTTTCCTCTTCTATGTTGTTCTTGTCAGGCTTTTATAGTCACAGAACTGAAAAAGCTGACTAAAATAGTCTTTCATGTAGTTCTACTCTGAAATTGGAACCTCTTAATTCTTTATTTTCTTGAGCACATTCCAAGCTTTCTTTTATTCTGATTACTCTGCTGAAATATTTTTATCCAACTCAACAATGAACTCCATGTTGCTAAATCCAATGGTGAATTCTTAGTCCTTTCCTCTTATCTGTTTAACTATGTAAAATTATTGATCACATACTTCTCTAAACAAACTCTACCTCACTTGGTCCCTGGAATTTCACTCTGTTGATTCTTCTCCTATATATATCACTGCTTCTGTGTGTGTGTGTGTGTGTGCGCGCACAAGCGTTCCTCCCAATCTTCCCTGCTTCTAATTATTGGTGTGCTCTAATGTCACACCTCTTCTCTATTTATGACCATTTTGTGGTGATCTCATCCAGCCTCATGGTTTGAAAATGCACTTTCATGTAGATGATTCTGTGATTTATATTTTGAACTCATATTTGTTCTTGAACTTCAGATTTCTAACCACCTACTTAATAATTCAGTCTAACATACAATTTGCATCTCAAGCTTAGCATGCTCAAAATGAAACTCCTGACCTTTGTGTTTAAAATCTGCTTTCTCTCCCAAAAAAGTAAATGGTAACATCATTCTTTCAGTTGCCCAGGTCAAAATGGCAAATTCCTTTTAACTCCTCCTCTCTCTGGTAATTTACAAACAATCCATTAACAAATGCTATGGCTCTGTCTTCAAATGATAGCTAGTATTTCACTTCTCTGGTATCACTCTTTCAAGCCACCATCCTCTCCTCCCTGGATTATTCCAATAACTTCCTTACCAGTTTTCATCTTCCCTTCTGCTACCTTCTAACTCCTGCTTGATATTATTATTCTCAACACAGCCAATGGAGAAATTCTGGTAAACCTTCATTCAAATCATCTGACTGTTGTTCTCTGATGAGAACTCTCCTATGGCCTCTTCTCTCCTTCAAAGTCAAAGTTAACACCTTTCAATAGGTTAGGAGATCTTATTTAATCTGATCCCTAGCCACTTCCTTGACCCCAGCTGCTACATTCTCTCCTTTGCCCATTTTCCAGCCACACTAGCCTTCTTGTTATTCTTCACACACAGGGAGCAAGCTCTTGCCTCAGGTCTTACTCATATTATACTTTTCGGCTTAGAACATCAGCTTCCATAAAGCCTCATATTCGCCCAACTTCCTCTAAGTCTTTTACACCCTTTTATTAGACTAGCCTTTCCTGACTATTCTATGAAAACAGTAACACCGCCTGAGAAAAACTCCTTACTCATGCTGCCTTTCTTCTTTGCTGTTTTATAACCCTTTGTGATAGTTATATACTCAGTCATTTGCTTGTTGTCTTTCTTCCCTCTCCCATAAAGTATGACCAATTACAACAAGCTTTTGCTTATTCTGTTCATCACTGTATTACCAGTGTCCAGAACAGTACCAAGTATATAGTAAGGTGTCAATAAATGTTCTTTGAATGAATGAACAAGCTGCAGACCCACTTGAACCTTTTCACTATTGTTATTAAGTTCTGTGACTCACTCTCACATTTATTCCTGCTAAGTGCTATGAAACTTTAAGCTGTAACGGCATCATTTTGGGGAAACATTTTTCCTATCATTCTTGCTAATTTTCATTTCCTAGAGGCTAACAGTTAGGATCTGAGACAGAGATATGAGCCATAGTACACTTGGCTGTAAATACCCTTTTGCCTCCCTGTCCCTTGACCCTTGATGCCCCTCTAATCTTGTTTTTTACATTAGAGCTTTACTTTCCTGTCACCTTTAAATCCTTCACTGCTTTGCCTTAAGGCACATAGGTCCCAGGAGTAGCACAAAACCTCTGAGCAAATGCAGCATCATCTGTAGACTAACAGCCACATGCTAGTCTGATATGTGTGCAAGGTCCATAGTAAACAGGAGCTGGGAGTTATTTGCAGCTGGGGACATGAATCAGAAATTAAAGCAGAATGAAACTGTGTCTTTGTGCTACAAAATGCTATGAAAGTAAAAATAAACCTAACAAGTCTTCTGAAAATATGGGCAATAAAAATTCTTGATGTATAAACACACTATTAGCTTCCATTCTCTTCTCTCCAGGCTGAAACAACTAACCTGGCAGTGAGGAGACTTGCGTCCTGTCCTTCTGTCCCCTGATTATGTCACTGATGAGCTGTGTGACATTAGATATTGGGCTGGGGTTGTGGCTCAGTGGTAGAGCACTTGCCTGGCATATGTGAGGCCCTGGGTTCCATCCTCAGCATCACATAAAAATAAATAAAATAAAGGTATTGCATCCATCTACAACTAAAAAAAATTTTTTAAAAAAAGATAAACCATCTCCACATTCTTGTTTTCTCAGGTCAATATTCTTGAATTCATTCTCACTCTTTTCTTTCTCTAGTACCTTACATGCCATCCCTCACAAATCCTGTGACTCTGTCTTCTAATCATAACCACAATTCAAACACCAAGTTTACTGGTATCCCCTGGTTCAGGTTACCATCATCCCTTCCCTGGGCTACTATTTTCTTTTTTCCAAGTCTAATAAATCCTGAGATCACTTCAATCTCTTGCATTGGATGAGTCTATGAATTTTGTGAACCTAACGTTTCAGAAGACTTGATGCATTCTCCCAATACAGGGGCCATTCCTTCCCATTGAAGACAAAATGGGTTTGTGGGCAACTTTTATTCTAACAAGCAAATCAGGGGTATCCACTCACAACATACCCAGGGAATTCAGACCTCATAGCCAGAATGTGTGGAAATTGGTGAAGTCTGCTGGCTAGTGGTCACTGGAGCTGATTTTTTTTTTTACTAACTATAGTATTTTCTTTTTCAAAAAACTTTTTGTTGTGGATAATGTCAAAAGACCAAAGGAGGAAGAGTAACATGAACTGCCTCGTCCCCAGCGTTCAGCAGTAATCTTCAACAATTGTTAACTCCTGACTACCCTTCTTTCATCAATATGTCAACTCACTGAATTAGATTATTTTAACCCCTAGATTTCACATACTTAAGAATGTATCTTTAAGAGATAGGGTTCTTTTTCCCCCTTAAAGCATAGCCACAATTCCTTGAACAAATAGTTTCTTAAGATCATGATAGAATCTTAACCAATTATCAAAATCTCTATTAACTATAAGCTTGTGACGACGTAGGAAATGAATACAAATTTGTGTGGAAGAGGATGTAGTAAGATGACAACTACGTCAAAAACATGCTATACAAGAGATGAAATAGAAATGTAACACGATGTTACAGCTGCTCATTAATGGTGTTAATAACAACTGTTCATTGGTGGTAATTCCTATGACTAGTTTACTATAAAAGAAGTACAAAAAAAAAATAGAAACCAATACACTTGCCACCAGAAGACTAGGCAAATTGCTGAAATTTATGAACCTAGGTATATTTCTCAGTTGCCAAATGAGTACAATATAACACCAATAACCATCATTTTTATTTTGAGGATCAAATGTATGCACTCACTATATTTCTGACACCAAGTATGTGTGTGTATTTTCCACACCAACAACCAGTCCTCTACCTTTCCAAACACCAACTGGATATCCTATAATCCCACTCCATCCCTCTCTGTGCATACTATCCTACCAGCACTTCAAAGTATTCACCATCCCAGAAACACCTCAAACCTCCCAGTTCAGAGGTTTGATTACATAGGCAAGATTGACTGTCGTTGGCCATTGGTGTCTAACTCGATTTCCAGCTCTTCTCCCCAGTTCAGAGTTTAGATGGTGGGGTTGAAAGTCCCAATCCTCTAACCATGCCTTGGTCCCACCCCTCATCCTGTAGCTATTTAGGGGCCCCAGTCACCAGTCATCTCATTTGCACAAAAAAGACACTCATATTGTTTCAGAGATTCCAAAGGATTTTAAGAACTTGTGCCAGAAACCTGGGACAAGGACTGAATATTTAATTTTTATTATATCACACCATCAAATGCATAGCTTCTCTCCCTGACACAGGAACTTCCTGCCAAGGCTATTCAGTTTGATCATTTCTTTCAGACTCCATTGTCTCATTTCTTATGACAAACTAGAGCCAAATTAAAATATGAAAAAAAATCACATTTAGAGTCACCTTTTTCTAAAAAGCATGATTTTATTAATGTAATATGAAGCCAAAGTTGTTGCAAAGGTGAGTTCCCATAATCATAAGCATAAACACGTAATCTTGTCCTAATATGAAGGTCACTTTCAATTAGGATTGTAAATGGTCTCAGATGATGTTTTTTATATCAGACATTAACTGGCTTTATTAAAGTTATTTTTGTTGTAGGTCTCTCAGAATAAATTTAAGCTATACTACAACTGCTTCATAATCACGGTGGCTCCTAAGAACAAGGGTTTATTTCTCGTTCACAGTACACATACCTCGTGAGTCAGCTGGGGTCTCCTCTGCTCCTTTGTCTTAACATGCTGAGAGTCAGACTGAGAGCAGCCACCATTGCAAACACTGCCAGCATCCATGGTGGAGGGAAAGGGCTCTGGATGGCTTTGAAGTGGCAATAAAATGGTCTGTCTTAGACATGACACCTGTAACCTCAGCCCAGAACTCATTATCCAGAACCAGTCATGTGGCCCCACTGTTAGCTATTAGGCAAGTACTTTTAGAGGCAAGCTCCTGTGGGGCTGCTGACCCTTAAAAAGAAATCTAGCCTTCTTTTTGTTTCTGGTGACTGGGGCCCCTAAAGACCTTCCAGAGAAAGTCATAAGAAACTGGTTACATCCAGCCAAGCTGGCCAAGCCCATCTTTTAGGTGACCCAGAGTAAACTAAATTCTACCCCAAGGGGTTGTTACGACCTGCCACTTTCTGTACATGCAATGTATGAAGAAACAACCTGAGCGTGTTCAGAAAGGTGTCCACCTCTATATGTGATGAGTCTCTCCTATAAAAATACATAGGCCAGGCGTGGTGGTGCACGCCTGTAATCCAAGCGACTTGGGAGGCTGAGTCAAGAGGATCGCGAGTTCAAAGCCAGCCTCAGCAACTTAGCGAGGACCTTAGCAACTCATTGAGACCCTGTCTCTAAATAAAATACAAAATAGGGCTGGGGATGTGGCTCAGTGGCTGAGTGTCCCTGAGTTCAATCCCTGGTTCCAAAAAAAAGAAAAAAAAAATACATAGGAAAAAAGGTCTGACTTTCTTTGTTAGGGGAGAAACACTGCGCTGAGAATTCTCCTCACTCCTCTCCTTACTTGCTGCAAGTAATGAACCTTTATTCACTCTTTTATCTCCAGGTGTGCTTAGTGGCTTTGCATGAGTCAAAGGGCAAACACATTGTGTTTGGATACACCACTCAACCAAAAAAGGTGAAAGAGAAGAAGTGCAATTCTGTTCTGTATCCAAAAAGTAGAAAGATGGAATGTTTGGTTTGTTAAGAGCATTAACAATTATCGCAAGTTGCAAGTGACAGAAGCACAATGCAAGCTACCCAAACAAGGGAAAAGGACCTAAGATGGTAAAAGTGATCAGACCTCAGGAACCTCTAGAACCAGATAGGGGGGAAAAAAAACCTCGCCTTTCATTCTCCCTTTCCTCTTGCTTTTCGCGCATCTTATTCAATCTTCTTTCCTATCCATATTCTGACTTCTAAATCTTGGGCGTGAGGTGGGGTAGGTAGAAAGGAGACAAACAGGGAAGGAAAGAGGGATTGTAACTTTAAATATAAAAATTCACCTTCACCCCACCCCCAACTGGCCTGTTTTTCTCCACTCGTAAATTCTTAAAATGTCCAATAAATCTTAAAGAATTATGTGTAGTTAATTAGTGCCTAGGTACCTTTCTTGCTTACAGAATGTATTTTTAAACTGATCAAAAAAAGCCTAAAAACGGATGTTGTTAGGTACTCCTGACAAGCAGTCCAAGCACTATTGAAGAGTATCAACCTGAAGATTCTGAGAAGAATCACACAACTGTGGCCTGCTCTGTGATCCACCATCAAAGGAACACAGCTCTTCGACTGGCGTCACCCTCTTACACATCTCATATTCACCGTTCACAAAGTTTCCTTTCAAAGAAGATTGAGGTTCCCAAAGTGCACTTCCTCTCTAGCATGCCCCCTCTCTCTTCCTTTGAGCCCATATCCTGCTCTGTTGCTGGCTTTCCTGAATAAGTCTCCTGTCTTCTCTGGATAAAACTCTTCCTGTGTTCTTTGGATGCATCCTGAGATTCCTTTCTGTGGTGTAAGTATAGAACCTGCCAGAACTCAATCAAGGTCCCCTTCTCTCTTCTGAGGACCTGCTCAGAATCCATTCAATGACAGGGACACATGGATAGAAGGCCTCATCAGATCCCTGGGTTTAGATCTTATGAAAACTGCTTCTTCTAGTTTTAAATGAAAGATATTGAATGTTCATGCATGGGTCAAGTGCTCACAATGATCCAAGCAATTTTTCCATGCATTAGGGCCATTTTGAAGAATAGCAGTGGCAACAGCAGTTGGTATATGAATAGGATGTGAACAGAAGCCATTCTGAGAGGAAGAGATTATTTGGTAGACAAAAAATAATTTTTTAAGTGTTTAATGCAAGCCTCTTTCTATGTAAGACTAGCAATGTGAAGAAATGCTCTGTGGGCCTAAGGTATAAGAATGTAAAGGGGATAACAGTTATAAAAATCAGCACTTGAATAAACTATGCTTTTGTTCAAGTCTTTAAGAGGATGAAGATTTTCTACATCCTATCACTTGCTAAATATTAGGGCTTTGTAGTAAACACAAAAATAAATAATGAATAATTTTAAATTTTATTTACCAACAATATGGCCTAAAATTGCACACTGCATAAAGTGAGCAAAATTATAAGAAGAAAATGAATATCTACCAAGATGGTGGAGTATTTCTAACACATTATTCATATTAATTGATAAGACAAACAGACAAAAAAATCAGTACACACATAGAATGTTTAAACAACACATTAAGAAACTAAAATGTGTATGTATATGTGTATCTCTTAGTTGCTGAATATATATTCTTTCTAGACACACACAAAACAATTAAAAATTGAACCATATAGTGGACCTCATATTTAATATCTCAAAAAACTTCGAAAGAACTAAAATCAGTTAAGTTCCTCTCAATATCTCATTTGCAATGAAACCGAACTTGAATTCACTTGAAAAAGTAAAGTCCTCATATTTTCACAATTAAGAAGTACATCCACAAGTAGCACATTGATAAAAGAACAAATCTTTAAAGTGAAAATCAGAGTATATTTAAAAGTGAACAATAATGAACATCATATTAACAATTTGTATAGAGTACAGCTAAAGCAATATGTAATAAATGTACAGCTCTAATTGCTTATAATACCAATCAATAAAAGATGAAAAGTATGAGATAAGCATCCAACTCTGGGAATTTAAAATATAGCAAAATAAACCAAAATAAAATATAAAGAAAAAAATTAATAGATACAAATGAAGAAAGTAATAAAATAGAAAATTGATGAATGCAACAAAACCAAAAATTGATCTTTTAAAAGAACCTATGGTAACTACTCAATAATGAGATATTAAAGAGGATATTATGACAATATACGCCAGTAGTTTCAAATGAAATGGATACATCTTAGAACTATACATCTGACCAAAACTGACACAATAGTAAATAGAAGCTTTTTTTTTTTTTTTTAAATACTGGGAATTGAACTCTGGGACTCCTAACCACTGAGCCAAATCCTCAGCCCCTTTTTTATATTTTATTTTGAGACAGGATCTTGTTAAGTTGCTTAGGGTCTCCCTAAGTTGCCTAAACTAGCTTTGAACTTGCAATCCTCCTGCCTCAGCCTCCCTAGCTGCCGGGATTACAGGCATGCACCACCATGTCCGAAAATAGAAGCCTTCTTGATTTCTATATGCTAGATATTTCTAGAAAGCCAATATCTAGTTCAAGGGTCTGAGTAAAAAAATACTCATTCTATGGAATATTAAATGCACTGAAAATGAAGAGACTATAGCAAGACACATCAGCATGGATGAATCTCACAAATGGAAAAATAAAGAAGCAAGTCACGTAAAGTTACATGGAGCGTGACTTCATTTATACAAAATTTATTAATCAGTAAGACAAAGCCACGTTTGTTTAAGAATTATAAGATACACTCCATGTTTGTATAAATATGTCAAAATAGACTCTTTTGTCATGTATACCTAAAAAGAACGAATAGAAAAAAAAAAAAAAGAAATGTGTTAGCCAAGTGTTCATTACTAAGACCAAAATATCTAACAAGAACGACTTAGAGGAGACAAAGTTTATTTTGGCTCATGACTTCAGAGGTTCGTTTTAGGGTTGGCCAATTTCATAGCTCTGGAGCTGAGGCAAGGTTGAACATCATGACAGAAGGGTGTGGCAGAGGAAAGCTGCTCAGCTAAGGAGAGCCAGGAAGCAGAATAAGCAAAAGAGGAGCCTAGGACAAGATATAGTCCAAGGCTACACACCCAGTGATCCACTCCCTCCAGTCATGCCCACCTTCCTATAGTTACCACCCAGTAGTCCATTCATATTGTTAATTCATCATTGGATTAATTGACTGATTGCCTAAAAAGTCTACCTCTGAACCTTCTTATATTGGGGACAATGCTTTCAGGGAAACTCTGTCTCAAAATAAAAAGTAAAAAGTTTGGCCGGGGATGTTGCTCAGTGGTTAAGCACTCCTGGGTTTAATCTCCAGTACCAAACAAAAACAAAAACAAAACAAAAAAGGGAAAAATGAAAACATGAGCTTTTTGGAGGACATTAAAGACCTCAATAAGATACTAGATAGGTTATGAAACTACAGAGTAATGCAGAGGATTAATGATCACTGAAGCGAGGGTAATGATTGTTCTGGGGTCAGGGAAGAAGGCAATATGATCTAGTTGTGGGCAGTGTTGTTCCATAGCAGGGATAGTGGGTACATGGCATTTGCTTTATATTTGTTCTTTTAAAAAGCATTGACATTTTAAAAATAAATGTTATCATTATTTAAGACACACAACATGATGCTATGAGACACATGGAGATAGTAAAATGGTTACTATAGTGAAGAAAATCAACATAGCCAGCATCTCATACAGATACCCTTTTGTCTGTATGTGGCAAGAGCAGTGAAAATCTAGACACTGAGCAAAAATACCTAGTTTGGTACTTTTAAAATTAACTACAATCCTCATGTTATATGTTGGCTCTCTTGCCTTGTTCATCTTACATCTCTGCTCCTTTGCATCGTCTCACCTACACCTCCTATTTCCTCCTCTGCCTTCTTGTCCCTGGTAACCATTGTTTTATTCTTTATCTCTATAATATTTGACTTTTAAAAAATATAGTCTCCCATATGTAGACACATTTCATAAATTATAAAAAGAATTGTAACCCAAATATAACTTTTTGGTTCAAAAACTTAGATTTTGTTTCCGACTAAAAATTAAACTCAATGGTAAGAAATTTTATAGTCCTTTCCACCACAATTACCTCAGTAAATTACAATATATTTATTGACTATTAACTCCCCAGTTCAGGGTTAAGCTTACATTTATCAATATTAAATTGACATGAGTGGAAATAAAAAGTTTATCTATGCCTCTGTGCCGTCCAATGGGTAGATAATGAGGCACAGGTTCTCTTCAGCTGTGGGAGAAAGGGAATAATCAAAAGGTTGGATAAGGTTGCAAATCTTTTACCATGACATTTAGGACCTGGCTCATCTCATTATTTCCACCACTATACCCAAGAAGGGGTGGCAAGATAAGAGGAAAAATGAAGTCTCCTCCTCTGGTCATTTTAATTTATAGGCTAGCAGATTCATTTTACTGGAAATAAACAGAGATATTCCATGTAGAGTAAGTCTATCATTCACAGCACTGGATTCTGGATTTGTTTTTATTTCAAGTTCCTTTTATCTTCAATGCATCATGCTATAGAAATCTTTCTTCCTTTCTCCTCTCCTTCTCTATCTCCCCGCTGCCCCCCCTTCTTTCTGAGACAGAGTCTTACTGTATTACCCAGACTGGTCTCAAACTTCAGGCCCCAAACTTGTGATCATCCTGACTCAGCCTCCCAAGTAACTGAGATCACAGGTGCCCATCATTGTGCCCAACTATATTCCAGAAATTCTATTCCCTGCAGTCCCTGAGTCAGCTTGAGTAGTGCTTTGCTCAGCAGGAAGAGGGACCCTGAATGCAGTATAGTATGACTTAAAAGGTAATGAAATCATTTGAAGTACACGCACTTGTGTACTTGTGGGGAATGCACTTCCCCTTGCACTTGTGGGGAATCTATTGCTCATGGAGTGAGACCCAGGCGCTAAGCACAGGGGTCCAGGTCATCATTCCATGATGACTAATCGGTACCTGGAGGTGCGGCCTCCACTCACCACTTTAGATGAGGGTGGAAGGAGGGGACAGAATTCACTGCTAGGTCCCCATGCCTTACCACTGAGCTTCACCATGGAACTTTATGCAGTTTTTGCCCCTGAATTTGTTGCAGCCTCCCTTAAGTCTGACAGAGCACAGAGGGTGGGGGCCTAAAACTTCACAAACCAATGGAGATATCAGCCCCTTTAAAAAAATCCTCAAACTTTTTTCTCCTATGCCCTCCTCTATTCTTAAATTTTCAAGGTAATTTAATATAACCTGGCAATCTTGGTCTCAATAGGTTCTCATTCACATTGAAAAGAGCCAGGGTGTTTGAAGCCAGAAGACTTGAATTTGGGGTCCCTAGAACAAAGAGAGAAAAGTTTAACAGTACAATTGTGTATGGTTCTCAAAACGGATTTTATTAAATTTATGGGAAGTTCTGTATCCAAAGATTGAAGTTTTGGTTCCAGTTATCCAAAGGCTAACGTTTTGCAAGGGTATTTCTTATTCTCAGCCTCCTTTCCTCCTTTCATTATACTGATAACATGGCCAGAGGTGCACTCCTAGCAATGACCTAAGGTCCCCTTTGGCAAAGGGAAAATCAGATTAAATTTCCTTGGAGTGTTTCTTGTGCTCTCCAACCAGCCAGTTCTGGCATAATTTTTGATCTACGGGGACAGTCCCCCTAGGGTTCTCAACACTTAATTGTCTTTACTCTTCATCACAGCTGCTAGTGTTAATAAAAGTAGAAAAGGATAGTTGGTCTCTTTTTCTAATCATTAGAATAATAAGAAGCCCAAGGAACAGAAAATCAAAACATCTGTCATCATTTTGTGAATAATCTAGAGCTGGCAATGAGTATATTATGTACATGTATATGCATGGCACATACATAACTGCTTGTGAAGTGAACATATGTTCATTGTATGCATCTATACATCCCTTCTTGTATTCATGCATGCACATGTGGACATAAATACCTACAGAACCATACGCATAGGCCATTATTTTTGTAAATTCCATTCATAATTTTTGTTGTTGTTGTTGTTATTTTTTGTGGTGTTGGGGACTGAACCCAGGGCCTTGTGCTTGAGAGGCAAACACTCTACTAACTGAGCTGTACCCCCAGCCCATTCATAATTGATTTTTATTTCAATTTTATATTTCCTTGTCTCTGGAGGCAAGTTCTTACCCAATACACATGATATCTATGCTTCTAGGGAGCAAAAATTCCTCCAAAAGAAATTTTAAAATTGACATGCATTTTCATTCATTATTTGAAAATTATGATCGTATTGAAGACAATATGGAAAGAGCAAAATAAAAACGAATCGCTTTAAATTGGAGTGTTCAACACAGAGACTATTAGCATGTGGTGTCATTTCTTCCAGTTTCCTTCCTTGAGAATCTTTCTCTTCAGTATTCTTTTTACAACTACAGGTTAAAGTCTTTTAATTCAATAAAATAATTCAATAATCTAATTGACAATATTAGCCATTATTTCCTCCCCGAGTAGATTTTAAATTCCTCGAGGTAAGAACCATTTCTTATTCAACTTTTTATTTCTGAATTTTCTCTTTCCCCAAGGTCTACCATGGTGTCTTGTACCAAGAGAGTATTCGATGAGTGTTGTTGAATCATATTTTGCGTGAAAATTGTAGAAGACCTATGAAGCCCTGGGAATAAAGATTCAAGGGTGGAATGAAAGATGGATTTTAAATTGAAGACATAGTAATAAAGTATCTATGCTAGTCCCAGGAGACCAGCCTGATTCTAAATATGCACTAAACATTGGGATTTCTATTTTCTCCAAGGTAAGAGTGTTCCAATTTATTGGGTCCATTCACAACACCAGCAGATTTCTGTCATTCAAATCAAGTTGACGTACAGAAATGGATTTAGGCAACAGGAACATGCAAAGTAGATTTTTTTTTATTAACAAATGTCTGCTCAGTCTCCAAAGGAAATGGCAGAACTGCTTTTCATGATAAAGAGGATTAACTAAATGAAGAATGCAGTTAATCTCTGAATGAGTCCCTGAATTTTTTTTGGAAATGAAATTGGAAGGTCTTGGTTTTGCTGGAGTTTTTTTTTTTTTTTAATCATTGTACCCTCTTTCAGACTGGAAAAGGAGGACCAGGTGCAAATAAAGAGACTACCTGTGTTTCTGAACAATTTTTGAATTTTAAAATGTTGTGGGGTGTTTTGTTTTACTTTATTTTTGGTACTGGAGATTGAACCCAGGAGTGCTTAACTAGTGAGCCATATCCCATACCTCTTTAGTTTTTATTTGGAGGCAGGGTCTCTCTAAGTTGCTTAGGGTCTTGTTAAATTGCTGATCCTGGCTTTGATCCAAAATCCTCCTGCCTCAGACTCCCAACCTGCTGGGATTACAGGTGTGTGCCACCATGCCCAAATGGATTTATAAATTTTGTGATAATCATACTACCAAAGTAACATGAAATTTTAATAGAATCATGGTTACTGAGGGTTTGTCATCTCATTAATTCCTCTTCCCAATATTAAATTTATTCAGCAGTGGTCTCTCAACCTGGGCTTGAACACTTTTCAGTTTTGGGGAATTTATTGCCCCTAACCACAGTCAATCTTTAAATGTAGAAATTTCTCCCTTAATTGAACTGAATGCTGTCTCCCTGTATCTTCTACTCATTGCTACTATTTCTGAAAGAGACTGCTAATGAGACAGTTGTCCATTAAGTCCACCTGAAGCAGGACCTATTTTCTGCCTCTTCAGATCCACCCATCCTCCAGGCTGATCCAGGAGCCTTTAGATACTGGGTATTAGCTGAGAGAATTGTATGACAGATACTGATTTGGAAGGTGTCAGAATGAGAGAAAATAGAGTTTTCCTAGAAAGATGGAAGAGGTTATTTTTAGACTTGTGGAGTGAGAGCATGACTAGGTGTGGACATAGGGAAAGGAATTTGAAGACAGAGGAGGAAGCAAGTTCCAAGGCAGAGACACCACTGAAACCAGAACATGAACTTGAAAATTATTTTGAATTCAAATTTTGAGTGCCTGAGATTTTCTACTGAATTCCCAGCTCCATTGCCCAATTCATCTCCTACTCCTCTCTGGGTCACCAAGTTGAGGGGACAGGGAAAAGGATCATCCTCTGGGCTGTCTGTACAGAGAAACTTCTAGAAGTCAGGCTAATAATGTCTTTTGGGAGGAAGTATTAAAGCCTGTACCTATGTCATCTATGTTAATCATTGCAGCCACCTGCTGAATTATCATCATTTTACAGATGAGAAAACTGTCAACCTAAAAGGTAAGTTGAGGCAGTGTCAGAACAGGGTTTACTTCTGTCAAACTGAGGGTGGTCACCCCAGGGGGGAAAAACACAAATTACAGTTACTGGGATCGGAGGGGTCTGGTTTTATAGATTAAAAAAGAAGAACAAGAAGGAGGTTATAGCAAACCAGTTGTGAGGATTGCTTTGGTTGACAAGAATAGCACAGGTCCTTGACTGGCCATCAGCATTCCAGGTAAGAATTTTGATAACAGGAAGAAGAATTTTCTAAGTTTTTAATTATTTTAATGGCATCAGTGTGTCTATAAGGAACTAAGTAGAAGTAGTTCAACGTTAAATTAACCAGATCATGAGACTCTGGAATCCAAACAAGTGTGACTGCTGTCTCATAACCCATGTCCACCAGACCTGATAGGGCATTGCAGATCCCCCTTCTTTTTTTTAATGTCTTCGAACCTGAGCCTCAGACAGGCAAATTGCTTGTTAAAATCAAAACAAATTAATGAGAGAAACAGAGTTCAAACAAGATCCATTATTCCTAGAGCTCATGATCCAATCTTTACATTTCACTGTCCTTATATGTTCTCTGTGGTCATGGAAATGGGGGTGGGATAGATATGGGGTGCATCGGGTAAGGCACAATGCAAGAGAACATCTAAAATCAGAGCCAACTCAAGTGAAATCCTTCAGGGGAATGGAAAGAGATGAAAGTTCACTGAGAATCAACTCTATACCAAGCAGAGCACTAGGAACTTAAGATTAATAATAAAGCATATAATGGACATAATAATCTAAATAATAACCTCTCATTTGAAAACTAAAGATTTACAGTCATAAGACCTAAAGTAAAATGAGTTTCTTAGATCCCAAATATATATAGATCTGACTCTAATTTCATGTGCTTAATATATTTATCTAATTGATAATAGATGGATAAAAAATAAAAAGATCAAATTAGTGCTGCTTATAAAAACCCAACAAGATCCTATTCTAGAATGACTAGGGATATAAAATGAATAAGACACAGCATCCCCCCCCACAAACACACATGCAGGACAAGATAAATGTATGAATCTACACAAGATGGCATATGCTAAGTATCACACATGAGTAGATAAATGAGAAAACATGGAGAGATGAAGGTTTTAAATAAAGGAGGAGAATAAATGAGAGCCATTTCACTGTCCTTGAATTTCAAGGTTCAGCTTTGCAAAATTGGAAAAAAGTAAAACTAAAAATAAACCTTTTGTTTTTGCACGTAAAACAAGTCCCCAAATACCCACTACAATGATGAATGATAACTGAGCCAGAGACGTGCTTCGGAAGCCATCTGTGAGGACCCACCGCTGTACTTGCTGCCAGTGGGATTTACAGGGTGAAGAGCGGTTTGTTGAGCTTCAGACAAACTGCAAAATTTCCTTTACTGCCAACTGCTTCCCAGTAAAATAAACCAGGATTGCTGGTGTCCCTGAGGCCTCCAAAACATTATCTGCTCAAACCTCCTATCCTCTCATTCCAAGGGCAATTGTTTAACTCTTGGAAGTCAAATATAGTTTTCTTAGATGACTCCTAAAAGCATTGATAAATTCCGATTTATTTATTTGGTCATTTGATCCCGAGATTCTGATCTTTAGTCTCTATCAATTCCAAATGCCTCAGATTTTCAATTAGGAAAGCAAAATGGGAGTTCAGGAACATTGCTAAAGATTGCTAATGTGATGCATGCTAATAAGAGAAGTGGCATCTGTGAATCTCTGTTTATTTGCAAAGAAAGTGGAAATGGAAAACTAAGGTGCAAATAGTGTGGAACTCCTGTGCTATGGGGTGACATGGGGTCTTGAGAAAAGACATCTTGTTTCCACACAACGATAGGAACCCATCAACCCTCAGGATGGAGGGTTGCAGCAATTACGTTTTCTGCTCTCTTCTACTAATTCTTCTGCATAGTGACAGACAAGGTAAATGCTGTAGCTATTTAATACCCCCATCAAAAAGATAATATCCCAGGGCTCATTTTCATCAGGAGCAACTATTTTAGTCAGATAAACAGCATGCTGATCTTCACCCACATCTGTGCAAAACATGACCTAACTTTTTCTGGAGGGTGCTGGGGATGGAATCCTGTGCTTCATGCATGCCTGGGAAGTCAAATACTCTACCACTGAGCTACTTCCCCAGTCCCATGCCCAAATATTTTAATGAAACAGGTCTGTTGCATTGTAATGAAGTCAAAATGAGCTACATTTTCTTCTTCAACAGTGGTATCAATAAATGTTTAACAACCCACTTTTGGGGGCTGCGGGCTGGAGGAAGTCCCCATGTGTAGGATGTATAGCATTTGCTGATTACCATGGTATAAGTATTCCCATCATTGCAGAATTCAGGCCACCAACCTGAAACCACTGAATGTGGAATCAGGAAGAGATGTGCAATGCTGTAGGCACCAGTTCCAGCAAGACACTACCTATAAGCCATATAGGATTCTACAAGCAAAAATTGTCCCTTGAGTTGGAACTCTTAACATTCTTCATGACTGAGTCCTGACTTGGCAAGCAATTACATTCAAACTAAGATAGATGTATTTACTTACTATGATATCATCATAGTGAGTATTGAATTTTTTATATGTATTTCCTGATTTCCTGTCCAAGTAAACCATAACTCTAAAAATAAGTGCTGCCACTTAAAGCTGACATCACATTGCCTATATTCACACATTGCTCTGTGCTTTCCTGGCAAATCCCAAAATTAAATGCTTCGTGTAGCCTCTTTTGGCAAATGATTATATTTCTTAGGTATCATGTGCATCCCTAAGGGGACTCTGTGATAGAAATAACATCACGTAGCAGGGAATCCCTTTTGAAGTATTTTAACCAGAAGATTTTTGTTGAGTCTCTTGAAAAATTCCATCCCTTTTTCTCTGGATAGCCTGTCTGTGGAGTTCAAATTGCTACATCTGAAGGTCTGCAAATAAGGAAGAGAGAGGGGAGGCAAATAAAAAGGCAGGACTGATAAACGAAAGCAATGATCTTTGAAAATGAGTCTGAGCTTTTGTAGGAGACAATAAAAATTCCAAGATCTAAACTCCACAGATTCCTAAAGTAGTTCTGATAATATAAAAAAGAACAGAAAGAGAGAAAGAGAGCAGAGAGAGAGAGAGAGAGAGAGAGAGAGAGAGAGAGAGATCTGATCTGAGAAAGACACTCAAAGAGACTGAGAAACTTTAAGTGATACATGTCTTCAGGCATACACTCTTATCTCTGTTGCCTTTTCCTTTTACCCCTAGTTAAACTTCTTCATCCCCTAAGCTCTTTTTAGGAAGCAGAAGCAGAATCTATCACTCCCTTTGGTAAACAGAATATAGTATAAAACATCGTAGGATGCTGATCATGAAATTCCAGCTACTCTTCTCACCTTTTACTTTCTTCCTCCTCCTCCTGCCTGTTGTACCTTCACAGAGAACAGAATATGCAACAGTAACTCCTCTACCCATTGCTTCCTGATGCATGCAGCTATTTAGGATAAACAAATTGCACTGCCATCCCTACCAGCTGGGAACTTTACTTCCCTCACTGTTTCAGCATGTGAGCTCCCATGATAATTGTTTTCTCTGGTTTCTTCTAAAAGTACTTGAGGTGCAGTGTTGACACTCAGCCAATGCACATCCATCTCAAGAGAGAAAAGAGGTGGCACAGGCAGAGGCAGATAGCAGGTGGCCAGAGTGGCAGAGAGGTGGCAGCAGTTTGTAAGGAACTCAGTGTCTTTGTAAAATGGTGATGTCCTTCTGTTCTTCAATTCTTGATCACATTTTGAGGCCACTAAATTTGTAATTGCTGCATTTCCCATGACTGCTTCTATAAGCATTGAAATATAATTGCCACTTCCCCTACCGGTTCAAGATGGCACTGTCGCTTTATTGTGACTATAAAGATCCTTCCTTCTGAAAAGCACAAAAAGGTGATATTCATTATTCTTTCTCTTCCTGGTCAGTTCTACTTTGAAGAAATATAATAAGAAATGAGTGCTTTAGCATAAAGCCAGAGGAGAGAATCCCAAAACTTCCTTTGGTAATGCTTTCCAGTGCCTTAAAACCCATGATATTTGTGGGATCTTGCACAGAATAGCTGCTTGATTAAAATCTGCTTCTTGGACAAATGAACAAATGGATGCCCAAGTGATTAAGGGTTCCAGAGCTACTACCTGGAACCAATCTTTGGGCTATCACACACAGAGATTTCCTCTGCTTCTCCTTTGTGCTGGAGAAGCTTATGGAAGGCAGAGTATGCTTTTGGTGACCTCTAGATTGTGGTTTTTACTTGGGCATGATCAGTACTTGAGTCTATATTTGCTCTGTAGTTTTATTTTTTTCAAACTAGCATATTTGGAAATTGGAAATTGTTTCTCGACCCTACCAATATGTTAGCCCAGACTGGCTATGTGTTCTGGTTCCTTGCCCTGCCATTTGTTATTTCATCATGGCCAAGGAAATGAATGGATCTTCATTTAGAATAAAATGTGCTTTTGTAACCATGGCTGATGTAACAACAGGAAGCTTCAGTCAAGGGAATAAATACCTCTTCCTGATGGATAAGAGAAAAGTCAAAATAGGATTGAGGCTGGGTTTCCTAGTTCAGACATGGATTATTGGGAATTCTCAGTTGGATAGGACCATGCATGATCAGAGATTTTGTCCACTGGCATATGGTGAAGGCAGTTGTCCCTGCATAGTTTGCCCAATAATTCATTTATTTTAATTGGGGAAGGGAAGTTTCTAGCATGTCTCATACAGCTGATCAATTGTGCTTTGTGGAGTGATTGGTTAAAGCCATATTAAAATGTAAAGTACCATTCCAACGTGTGTCATTATCAACACAACTCAGTGATGCTTATAATACAATATGCCATGAACTTCTTTTAAGAGATTTTCTCTTCTAATATGCAGAAGGTGTTGCCTGATATCCTTGTTGACTTTGCACCTGCCGAGGCAGAAGGCTGAGTACAACGCCTCAGGTGTTAACACCCTGGTTTTGTGGAGTGAGAATTGAACTGATTCTCTGCTAAGTCCCAAAGGAATTATTAGAAAGGAATGGAGACTACAAAACACAGGTACTCCTTGGTACTGGAATAACCATTTGATATTCAGTCATTTCTGCCCTTACCAGTTAGACGGATATTCCTGCTAGTGTTCTTTAAGATTTAGGTGTGGGGTCATGAGACAAAACATTGACTCCGATAGAAGAAGGCACTGTGGTGGCCAGTACTGGAGCTCTTGCAACCTCAATTGCCCCGCTGGGGACCGGAGCCCAACAGTCATCATCAGAATGTTGGGCAAAGTCCAGATCGAAATCTTTCCCTGGCAAATGGCACAGACCATCATGAAGGCTTGTTTAAAAGAAGCACAGACAGACCGAAACCTTCTGAAGAAAGAATCTGATGCCCTAACTCTTCGATTCCCACATATCCTGAAAAAGATAATAGAGACTAAAATGTTGATGGGTGAAGTGATGAGAGAAGCTGCCTTTTCACTAGCTGAGGCCAAGTTCACAGCGGGGGACTTCAGCACCACAGTTATCCAAAATGTAAATCAAGCCCAAGTGAAGATTCAAGGGAAGAAAGATAATGTAGCAGGTGTTACTTTACCAGGATTTGAACATTACCGCGAAGGAACTGATAGTTATGAACTAACTGGTTTAGCCAGAGGTGGGGAACAGTAGGCTAAATTAAAGAGGAATTATGCCAAAGCAGTGGAACTACTGGTGGAACTAGCTTGGCTACAGACTTCCTTTGTTACTCTGGATGAAGTTATTAAGGTAACTAACAGGCGTGTGAAATCCACTGAACATGTCATCATTCCCCGGATTGAACGCACCCTTGCTCATATCATCACAGAGCTGGACGAAAAAGAGCGAGAAGAGTCTACAGGTTAAAGAAAATTCAGGAGAAAAAAAAGATTCTCAAGGAAAAATGTGAGAAGGACTTGGAGCAATGGAGAGCAGCTGGAGAGGTGATGGAGCCTCTCAACCTTCTGGCTGAGGAGAAGGACGAGGATCTTCTGTTTGAATAATCTTTCCTGCTGATCTTTCAGAAACCCCCAGCACTGGTTCCAGTTTAGTTCAGTGAGTAGGTTTGATACATGTGGCTATTTTTTGGCCTAAGAATTTCACTAGTCATAAAATTTACTGGGGTGTCCATTTATGGGATTACTTTTGCGGACTCATAATTCAGTATTTATCACAAGTGAATGGGATTTGTAAAACCTGCCCTGTAACTTACAGGATAACTGCTGCAGTGTCACACTACTCCATTCAGTGTGTTAGACATGATCTCTTCACCAAGCACATTAGGACATACCCCTTAGGGAACATCAGTGGTCTTAGGCCATTTACTCTCAAGCTGCCTTTGTTTCTACCTGCAGTCCTTGGCGCTGTTGCCTGACATTAGTGCAGTCCTCGTTTCACCACGGTCCTTCTCTGCTCAAGCTTTATGGAAAACCTTCACTTCCTTGCATGACAGATCTCTTATCTTGTCTGTCATGGGACAGTTCTGCCATTTAAATGTGTGTTATGAACAGAGTAAAGCGATTTAAATAGTAAGTTGTTCCCCCTTTTTATTATTAATTTATTAAGAATAGTAGCTACATTCTTGTGCTCAGATCAGTGACTGTGTTGCCACCCATAAAGCTTTCTCTGCTGTGTAGTAGTAAGTGGGTAGTTTTTTTTTTTTAAACTCCCTCCATATATCAATGTTTTACTAAAAGGCTTATTTTGAGACAATTTTTGCATTATGGAGTTACTAATAAATGATTGCCAGTGAGTTAAAAAAAAAAATGATTTAGGTGTGTCTTTATGCAGGGTTAAGGTGTGTTGATTGGACTGCCTTTGTACAGACTGTTTAATCTTATGAAAATTGGCTATAGAGCCAGGGGAAGTATAGAACTGATCTCAACTGTTTTCAAAATTCATAAATGAAGGCAGTGCCCAAATGGTTGGGGGAAAATCATCAGATGAAAAGAAAACATAAATATCTTTGGTCATGGAAATTGTTCAAGTTCTTGTCTTCAAAGTATAACAATTTTTTAAAAAGTGTGTTGTTACACTTGTGGGTTCTGGGGGCTTTCACCATAGGGGGTAAGGACGCGGTGTCACGAGCCAGACACCAGGAGTCAGGTAAGCACAACCAGGAACGATTGGAGTCCTTTATTGTGGAAGCTGCATAGCCTTTTGTTGGTTTAAGAGCCAATGAAATTCCCGGACCACCTCACGCCACCCCAGCAGGACCAATCATAGTTCTCGCCATGGACCCACGTTTCCACCAATCAACACAAGTCTCCATTTCTCGCAATCGTCAAGTTTCCAGCTCCTCAGTATGACCCACAGTGTGTGTATATATATATATTATTTGCTAATAAATATTATTGTTAATAGTATGTAGTATTTACAGGAATAGGAAGGCAGATGTATTCAACAAATGAGATAATGTTGTACCTGTCATATATGAATCCTGATCGTTTTCTCATACAATAGACAAGTTCCCTTTCTTTGCTACCCAATAAGAAGTGCTTGTGTGGCTATGGCTACCATCTTTACCATGTCTTCTCACAAGGTTTCTGGAATCAAGCAGTCCCTGATCAGAATATAAAAGAATTCCATAATGTATTTAAATGAAATATGAGATCATTACCAGCTACTTTGCAAGGGGAAACACCAGAGGAGAATGGAGTTGAACTTGTATTAAAAAAACACCTGTGATGGTACCACATGTATGCCACAAAAAGTTCCCTCTTTGTCAAGCTCAAAACATTACTATTAGAAATTTTATGTGAAAAATCCAAAGCCAACAATATAGTGAATGGGAAAAACTGAAAAATCTAGAACAAGACAAGGGTATCCACTCTCACCACTCCTATTTAATATAGTCCTAGAAATTTGAATGTGGTTGGTTAGAAAAATAAACACTGACACTCTTTTTCTGCATTGAGTTAATGAATCATAAAAATATGAAGTCATTTCAGATAAGTAAAATAAAATAAAGATTAGATAGGGATTAATTCCCAAAGCAAATTAATCCCAAAGTCAATAGTTAGCTCAAGTGTGATGTTTGTTGGAACTTCTGTCAGACCTGTGCTGAAAAGAAGCAAGCAATTTGGGACAGTGTTTGACAGCTGGGGTCCATTTTAAATCAAATAAGTGATGCATGGTATAGATGGAATACATTAAGCAAGGGTCATTTGGGTCATGTCCTATCAGTTACTATTTTGGCAATATCCTTTTGGTCGTGGCATATGACATCAGCCTTAGTAGGGATAATGCTTGGGAGAAAAATCTGTCTGTTGGGAAGGCATTTTCCATATTCATCATGTACCCCTCCCTTTCTTCCCTCCTTTCTTCCTTTTATCCCCTTCTCCTCCTCCCTCCTCCCCCCTCCTCCTCCTCCTCCTCCTCTTCTCCTTCTCCTTCTCCTTCTCCTCCTCCTCCTCCTCCTCCTTCTTCTTCTTCTTCTTCTTACTTTGATGTGTCTTTGAAATGAGGAGGAACTTTCTATGCTATGAGTGGCTTTTAAATAGTCCTCCTTGCATTAGAACTACAAGGATTTTCAGGCCAATTTGGCCAGGAAAGTATGAGAGGTGGTATAATGAGACTGTATGTCAAAGACTATCTTAAATTCAACAGAATACCAACAAAGACCTTGTTAACAGATAATGCCATGGGATGTCAAATGCTCCTGAGGTGAGAGGCCATCCTTGCAACCACCTATTTCAAACCCAATAGCCCATCACCTACTTTGAAGCTCAATGAGAAAAGGCAGAAAATTCTTTGAGAAATTAAAAAAACTAGGTGAGAAGGAATTAGCATAGAAAGGGATGTTTTCTGTGTCCATCTCACACCAAGTGAGGGGTCTTCCAGAGAACTAGTTTGGGAACTCAACTGGTGATCTCCAAAGTTTGGAGGACACTAAACCTAGTAACCAATGTATTCCTGGGGAAGTCTAGAGGTGGAAAATCATGTCTTTTTCTTGAAGAAGAAAAAAATAAAGGCTAGACTGTAAAGATAAAGAGATTGAGGGACAAAGATATCCTAATTTTATGGGCTAAAACTGTCCCAGTGGAGAGTTTCTGGCATTGATCACCTTTGAGGTGTCCACCCAGAAAGCCAACTTGGGAGATGAAGTGACCCAGCCTAGAGATGTACCTGAGGAAAGAGAATAAAGTTATGCTAAAAGGAAAGGTATAAGCAGCTGGTCTGAGTGATTCCCTACATAAGAAGAACCACAGGAGAGAGATCCTTAGGACTGGGAAGACCTCCAAAGAATCCCAAAGTACCCATGAGAGGAAAACAACCATCCTTTGGTATGTGTCATACACAAAGAACATTAGGGCCAGATACCTGTCTGGTCAAAGAAGACTTTTCTTACCTCTTACCCTTACTCCCTGTGGTGTACAACAGAGTTCCCTCCTCAGGACAGAGAGGCTCATATTTGCCAGGTGTGATAGTGCACCCCTGTAATCACAGCAACTAGAGAGATGGAGGCAGGAGGATCACAATTTTGGGGCTAGTCTGGGCAACTTAATGAGACCCTCTATAGAAAGAAGGTGGTTGCAGGGGGGCTGGGTATATGACTTAAGTAGAAATTGCTCCAAGCTCAATCCCCAGGATGGAAGGAAGGAAGAAAAGAAAAATGAAAGGAAGGAAGGAAGGAAGAAAGGAAGGAAGGAAGGAAAGAAGGAAGAAGGCAGGAAGGAAGGGAGAGAGGGAAGCAGGCAGGCAGGGCTGTTTCCAGCTTTCTGGAATGCTGCAGGAAGATGGACCTTGTCCTTCAGCTTTCTTTGGGAATTGCCCCCAGGGAGGAATATGGCCTTGCATAATGTTGCAGTTTTTCCTAGGGGAGCAGCCCATCCAATGACTGCTTAAAGTGGGGTACAAATAAATCCCCAGATCCTCACTGTGACACAGGACAACTATGACAGACCATCCCAGTTGTGGGGCTCTTCATGGGAGTCATCTGAATGAAGCCTTGTTGGGATATTCAATTCATATTCTCCCTTAACTCATCCCTTCCACTGGTGTTGATCACTAGAGCATTCCTTGAACATCCATCTCCAGCTCAGATTCTGCTTCCTGAGGAACCTGACCTACAGCCCTTCTTCCCCTATACCTGATCTACAGGGGCCACAAGTTACAGTTAGCAGGGGGTAGTGGAGGTAGAGTAGCCTCCTTCCCCTTCCCCTGCAGGTTTCTAAGCTTGAATTGGACCTCCCCAATTTTGCAGTCAAATGCTGTACCACTGAGTTATACCCCCAACTTAAGGACTTCCCCAATTCTAAATTGCATAAGATACTCAAGTTGCATCTTTAAAAATGAAAGGGGGACCAGAATAAATTGAAAAAAGGATAGACACACCCTTCATGAGCAGTAAAGAACAGGTACACAGTGTGATCAACAGGGATCCGGTGCAGAGCCGCGTTCTGTTCCTTTAATGAACTGATTATAGAAGTGTAGGCTTTAAGAACCTGGGTTTTGAAATCAGTCCTGGGTTTCATTCCAATCTATCATTCCCTGGTATGCAGCCTTGACTTTAACCTCTTGAAGCCACAGTCTAAATATGAAATGGAAAGATTGCTGTGGGGATTAAATGTGAATGTAAGCAAAGCTCATAGCATAGTGCCTGACAAGGAGTAAGCATTCATATTTGCTCTCCTTCTGAGCAGCTTTTGTGGTTTCTGTCCATGCAATGATCTCCTGGAATAGGAGATACACAGAAAGTGGTGTCTCAGGCCAGGTTCTGTTCCTTCACACATACTAAGAGTATAATAAGATAATTCAAAGAGAGGGTTTATATATATCCCAAACCATTTTATTTCCCATGATCAAATTGGAAGTAGAGGCAATGGTGCTTTGCAACTTTAATTGGCTTGTTGCAATCATTCTTTTTTCTAAATTGATTCATGATAACTTGTGTTCAATTGACTAAGTCTACCTATCAACAAAACTGTTTTCTCGCCTGCAGTTACTTCGCAGATCCTTATCTGTCTGTTCATACCCAACATATCAAGATCTGAAGATTTTTTTATACTCTCTCCCTTTTCACCCAAGTTTTTGGTGTGGAGAGATTTGAGTCTTAGTGACTCTTCTGCACACTGAGGAGACTCCTCAATTGTGTTTTCTTTGCCGTTTTTTTTCTTTATCTGGTGCTAGAGATCCAACCTAGCTGTTTTCTAAATATGACTTATTCATTTTCCATTGGGTTCTCTTGTCTATTTTCACTCTAGTTTCTCTGCTGGAACCTAAGTCTCCCCTGTCAATCACAGAAAGATGAACTCAGTGATTTTTTTTTTTTTTTTGCGGTGCTGGGAATTGAACCCAGGGCCTTGTGCTTGCGAGGCATGCACTCTACCACCTGAGCTATATCCCCAGCCCGAACTCAGTGATTTCTGATAAGTATAAGTCAAGAAGTCTCCTTCTTTAAGAGCCTAAAACTTTTGATTATTTATCACATGATATATACATGACTTGGACACTATCAAAATTTAGGAGGCTGGGCGTAGTGGTGTACACCTGTAATCTCAGTGGCTTGGAAGTCTGAGTCAGAAGGATGGCAAGATTAAAGTCAGCCTGAACAACTTGGTTAGAATAACCTGTATCAGAATAAATAAGTAAATAAGGCTGGGGGTGTGGCTCAGTAGTTAAGTGTCCCTGGGCTCAATTCCTGTTACAAAAAAAAAAAAAAAAAAAAAAGGAAGAGCACATATTCAAGGCTGTGCTGGTCAGCTTTCTGTTACTAAAACAAATATTTGAGATGATAAATGTATAAAGATAAAAGTTTTATTTTGACTTAGAGTTTTGGAAATCTCCATCCATGGTGTGTTGGCCCTGTTGCTTTGGGTCTGTGGTAAACAGTATGTCATGGCACCAGCACCTGGCAGAGAAAAGCTCTCATCTCATGACAAGAAGCAAAAGAAAGAGGACTAAGAGGCTCTGGGGATCCCACTATCCCCTTTGAGACCATCCACCTAATGACCTAAGCTTTACTAGGTCCCAACTCTTAAAATTTTCACCACTTCCCAATAGCACCAAGCTGGGGAAAGCTTTCAAAACATGAAACTTGGGGCTACATCCCAGATCCAAATTATAGCAGTTTCTTTGTGTCAATAAAATTTAAGTTACATAATCTTTTGGAATAATCCTAAGTACAATGATTACATTAGAATTTCAGTTTATGTATATATTTCTAAAGTCAAATAAATAATAGGGTAACAATTAAAAAGAGAGAAACGATATGAACCTTTTACTGTAGTATTAAGCATAACATATTCCTCACATATTCATTCATATTAGTGAGGCTGAAATCTACAGAATTCACTTTATCATTCTAAATCTGGGAATTGTAAACTATAACCCTTTGTCTAGGTGACTATTATACCCAGCCCATTAGTTTTGGAGATGACTTGAGTGTGCATCTAATTCCAGAGAAAAACCTTAGCTACATCCAGTAGATTAATATCTCTTTTGTAAAGAAGGCTGTCTTATGTTATGTTTAAGTCAAACAACTCTTAAAAACTAACTATCTGCTTATAATTACTGATTTTTTTCAAACATGCAAACTCACCTTCCCTAACCAGGTTGTATACCCCCAAATTCTGGGAATATGTATTTTTCGACAGTATAAAATGCTTTCATTTAGGACCTAGTTTGATTTAGCATTTATTTTATGTGAAATTAATCTTAATTTTTGATCGTAATCTTGGATTATTTGTGGCTTCATTAGAGTCTGTTTATAAAGTCTGAAGTTCTTTTAAGTCAAGGGCTTAGAGTTTCTCAAAATTTAACTCCTCATGGTACTTGTCAAATTCTGAGTATAGACAAGAGACTTAATAAATATTTGTCAAGTTGAAATTTTGAGTTTCAATTTAGCGAAGTCAAACTCTCACTCTTTTCTAAGATCTTCTATGTGTTTAGTCATATTTTCTTCTTAGAATCTTTCCCCATTTGGATAATTTTCTCTGGAACCATCCTCCCGGAGTTTACCCTCCATCCCATGTGAGTTTCTCTGCCTTGTAGTTTTGTTACAACATTCACTTTTTGCTTCTCCAATCAGAACAAGCTGAAATAATTTTAATCTTGTTTTGTTTTATTCTGTGTTTCCATATCCTTGCATGTAGTAATTGCTAAAATAAATGTTTTGGGAAAGAATGGGAGGGGATTTGGGCAATAATAGAGAAGAAACATTAAAAGAGGGAAGTGAAAAATATTTAATGTTCCTCTTCCAACTCTGTTTATCAATTTAACACTCTGTAAAACTTGAAGCCAATCCATCAGGTTGACATGTTGTTAGATTATCTTAGTTAATGACAGATTAACTTATTCTTTATATGTTATTTATATTTTCCTATATTTAAAAAAAGCCATTGGACAGCTTAAAGTAAAAACAAAGACCACAAGAATAACAACATTAAAACAAGGGTATAGAACTTAGCACCTCTTAACCAGGAGTAAGTAGAATTGGCTTAGAAACCTAAGCTGAAGAGAACTCCAGTCACTGAGCATAGCAATTAACTCTGAGTTTTCTTAATATCAATATTTGGAAATGCAAATGTCACATCCTGTGTTCAAAAAATGTGTAATATACATGTTATTGATAGTGAACTTGTGCAAGCATGGAGATGTTGCATGTTTTCTTATACTTGCTTAAATGATTTACTGTAGAAACAATGACTCCAATTGTCAGGAGTATTGAGGTTCTTAGGAGTCAGTGAACCCTTCTTTAGCAGGTACACAGATGGTGGATGCTAGAGAAGCTCAGTTTTATGACATTGACTAATTCTATATGGTTGCTTTCAACAATAGTTTCTTTAAAAAGAAGAAAAAGTGAAACCTGTGACTACCACTACAGTCAAAATCTATTTTTCCTGGATGCCCAAATATGGTAAATGCACATCATTCTCACAAAACTTGGTTTATAGTTAGATTTCAGTTTCAAGAACCAAGAACTAAGAATGAAAGTGTGGTTTGCATTATTATCAGATATTTCACTGTTTACTGTTGATTTGAATATACTTTATACTAGAGACCACGTAATATGCATAAAAGATCATCCTAGATACTGCAGTAGTTTGGATGCTGAATATTCCCCAAAGACTCATGCTTTAAAGGCTTGGTTCCCCAGGGTGGTGCTATCAGAAGGTGGTAGAACCAAGGTGGTGGAATCAGAAGGAAGTGGGGCTGAAAAAGAAGTTCTTGGGTCATTGAAGTGTGCTCTGAAGGAGATTCTGCGACCCCACTCTTTTTCTCATCTTTTGTGTTTCCTGGCTCATAATGTAAGTAGCTTTGCTCCACCACATACTCCCCATTTTTGCCATCCTGCACCTGCACTAGGAACCCTAAGCAATGTGGCTGCTTGATCATGTACCAAAAACACCAAAACTATGAGCCAAAATAAGTCTTTTTCCTTTATAAGATAATTTCTCATATATTTTGTTATAATAAGATAATTTTCTCTGGCATTTTGTTATAAGAACAGAAGGCTGAATCACAAAATAATCAAAGTGAAATTTAGACGATCAGGACCAATAATTGTGAGGTATGTGATTAATATTTCACAGTTATTTAATCATTCAATCACAATTATTTAATTCCAAGGCTGTGAGCACAAAGGCCAAATAAAGTGGAAATTTAATCAATGGTCTGATTAGTTCAATCCATTCTCACTGTGAGTTAGGAGAATTGTTTTTTGATTCCTAATAGGAGCTTTTAGTTGTACTAAACTATCCAGTTAACCATTTACTATCCTCTTTGTATCTTTTTCAGCATAGCTATTTATTGTCTATTTATCTGTGCTGATGTGATAGATCTGTCTAATGCTTCACTGAAAAGTCAAACTTTATCACCAAACCATAGCCACTTGACAGATTAACTAGGCAAAGCAACACGGTTGAGTCCTCGCCATTGGCAGGTTGTCCACTGAGTTGGCACAAGAAACAGGGTTTCTAGCCCTCACAAATACTGATAGCATCTGTATCAGTATTGGTTCTGCTTGTAATAAAACCAAAGCCTCTGTGTATCACTATAAACTGACTCTAAGGTCTCATCCTGGGGACTAATCAACCTCTCTCACTTCTCCCCAGCTTTCTCCAGGTCACTGCAGGGCTTTTGGCCCAGCAAAGATGGTGAGAATGTAAGCAAGGCCTGGCAGCTTGGTGTTATGAGAAGAGATTTGGAGTTGAACAACCTTGTGTAATAACTATATTGTTGCCTCTTATTCTAGGTGTCTTTAGGTAAGTTAGTCATTTTGAGATTTTGGTTTCCTTATCTGTAAACTGGTACTATCTATGGTTTGAATGTAACCTCCTAATTCATGTGTTGGAAGCTTGATCCACAATGTAGTGAGGTTGGGAGGTGGGGTCTAATGAGAGGTGACTGATAAATGTAATCATGTTGTTATCCAGAAGTGATACCATGACGATGAAGGAGTCCACCTTTCCTGCTTTCTTTTTTGCACACACTTGCTTGTCCTTTCATCTTCCACCATGTTCTGATGCAGCATGTGGGCCCTTACCAGACACCATTTCTATGCTCTTGGACTTCCTAGCCTACAGAGCTGTAGCTAAGTAAACTTCTTTTCTTTATAAACTCTCTAGTCTGTTGTATCCTGTTAGAGCAAAAGAAAATAAATTAAGACTCTTGGGAATGGTTATGTATACTTTGCAGGATTTTTGTGAGAAACAAATGATACGATGCCTTTGAAAACTGGCCAATACATTAACCAACACAGGATGGGTTTGCAAAAAATCAGAATTATTAGTTTAAAATCAGTCTGTAGGTAACTAGATCCATTTTGTTAATAATTTAACATGTTTTTTTTTAAAACTTTCATTGCCATTTCATAGCAAATCAATAATAACTACTTGAGTAAAGGAAATAATGTAGCAATAAAGACACTTCTCATATGGTATGAGTGATGTGCCATATTAATGTATGCATATTCTTTAAGAAAACATTTTCAATCTCAGACTATTTTAACATTATTCAAATGGTATTAATTGTTCAAATTTTCTACAGAAATAACATTATAATTAACATATGGATTTAGAAAAGTAATTCTATTTTAAGCTGCTGGATCTGCTTCTTGACAATAAAGAATAGAGTCATTCTTGGGTCAGTGTTTTAATATGGTCTTGCACAGTGTAAAAGTAATTAGGGAGGACATAATGCATACTATCAGGGAAGATTTAATTATTGAAATGTTTTATTCATTAGTAATATACCTTTGACAAAACCCAGTAATGCTTGGCAAAGTGACATGTGAAAAATAAAACATATAATTACTAAGAAGAAATATCACTTGATATTTTTTGATCTGACATGGTACAAAAAAAAGTTCTTTATTTGAAGTTAATGAACCTGGCTTTTATACCACATACTCTGTGACTTATCAGACAACGGATTTGGGTAGAACATTTAACCTCCATGAGCTTTAGTTTCCTCCTTTCGGAAAGTGGAGCTGGAAGCAACTACGAAGACTGCTTTCAGATAATTTTTCCATGAAGGAAATGTGATAAAGGATATAAACACAAGCTACAAATGTAACTATTGTGGAAATGTAAGATATTATTATTGTTATGAAAGGTTTAAACCAGTGGCTTCTTGATACTTTCAATCTTAGGTTTCACATCATGCAAAGTACCTAATTCAGACAATATTAACAATTCCTGGCCAATGGCTTCTGTTAAGTTTAGGTTTGAAATCAGTAAATGTATGTTTTACTTGAATATTCTATGCAGTTTGAATATATTGTATAAAATATCAATAGTGACTTAGGTAAAGTATTTCTAGAATAAATATAAACATTGATGAGATGCACATTTGTAACTGAGTACCATTTCTGTAATTAATTGTAAGCAATCAAGATTAATTAAGTGATATAACTGCTGATGAAGAAGATAACTTATCATTACAATAATGCAGAAAACATTCCTGTGCCTGAGTTCCAAGAACAGCATAGAGCTCTAGAGTTTATCCAGTATTTTCTAATTTTATACTGTAGTCATTATTTAAGAGCAACGATTTTTTCCCTACTATGGTTTGAGTAAGTGTCCTTCAAAGGTTCATGTATTTAAATTCTTGGTCCCCAGCCCAGTGATATTGGAAAGAGGGGGAACCTTTAAGGAATGGAGCCTAGTGGGAGGTCTCCCAGGCAGTGAGAGAGTGCCCTTAAAGGGGATATTGGTGCCCTAGTAACTTCTTCTTCCTCACTTTGCTCCACCACTTGCTGACTACAATGATGTGCTACTTTGCCATGGTCTCAAAAGTGATTGGGTCAATTGATCATGCACTCAAGTCTTCCAGTGAGCTAAAAATAAAACTTTTCTAAGTGGATTATCTTAGGTATTTGTTACAATTACAGAAAGATAACTAACACATCCCCATTTATTTGATGAATGTGAAGCTCATGGAAATCAAATGAAAACCAAGAAAAGTATAACTTAGCAATTAAAGAAGTTAATATTAAAATATGGGAATTTTAATGTCAAGTCTAGTGCTCTTGAAGATAAAAAAGTAAAAACGGATTATGAAGTGTTAGCAGCCATTCAGCTACCTATTCCCCATGGTTTACTGGGTGTTCATTATGCATAAGGCACTATCAGCCCAGAGACGGATCAGGCATGGCCCCATTTCCCACGAAGCCAATGGGTTAGTAGGATAGATAATGTGTAACACCTAATTTGCATTCAGCAAATGTAAGGGCTATGAAAAATGTTCAGAAGAAAGTGCTATGGGAGTTAGTTAATTCAACAATTTTAATAATATTTTTGGTGCAACAATCCCATATTATAATTGGTCATCCTCAGGAATACCATTTTTCTACCCTCTAATAGGTTGAATTGAGTTGTTTTATATGAAATGTTCTTTTGAAGGTCACTCAGGAAGTTTCATATAACTGCCATAAACAATAAATTTGACAGGAATCCAAGATAGAAGAAAAAGAATTATGCATAATAATGCACCCACATTTATTTGAACTTCTTGAGTCCACTTTAATAATGTCTGGCACACAATAGTAAGTAGGTTAAGAATGAAAAAGTAAAAATTTATGACTTATCTGATATTTTTGAACCATAGTAAACATTATTCATGAATTATATAGCTCAGTTCAAAAGTTTGCTGTAACACATATACTACCTTGTATTCTTCAAAAAATGGAGAATGTGGCAAGTACCATAGGGTTTTCTCCTGAAGGAGTATGATTTTAAAAATCCATTCAATTTGAAAACTTTGCTTGATAAGGAACCCCTTTTGTTTAAGTTCTTCTACAGTAGAATACTTCATTATTATTCTGAATTGGATATCTATCATATGTCAAGGTTTGGATTTGTTACTGCTATGGTTTAGATGTGGTGTCCCCCAAAAGCTCACGTGTGAGATAATGCAAGGTTTGGAGGACAAATTATTGGGTCATAGTCTTAACCCAATCAGTGATTCAATCCCTTGATAGAGATTAACCGAGTGGTACTGAAGTGGTACAGTGTGGCTGGAGGAGGTGGGAATTGGGGTGTGACTTTGGGTATATATCTGTATCTGGCTAGTGGAGCCTCTCTGCTTCCTAATCAGCATGTGGGCTGGTTCCCTCTGCCACACTCTTTCCGCCATGATGTTCTGCCTCACCTAGAGCCCTGAAGAATGGAACCTGACTTCTATGTACTAAGACCCCTGAAGCGGTGAACCCTCAAATAAACTTTTCCTCCTCTACAATTGTTTTGGTCAGTTCCTTTACTCACAGCAGCAGAAAAAGCTGACTTCAATATTTATAGTATCATCTCACAGTGCACAAGACAGAAATATTCTTTGCAGAAGGGCAACCAGGTTTTTCTAACGATATTATAAAAGACTATATAATTATTTGCAGTTATTTGTGTATTTATATTTTGAAAAGCAAAGCCAAAGTTGTGAAGAGTAAAAACTTGGAGGAAGCCAATGACTTGTAAAATAAATTCTAAGAGTATAAAATGTGAGATGCTGTATGATTGAATGTAGGGTATTTACAGCCTTTTAAACCTGGTTCAAATTCTTATTTGGAATTGTAGTTTCTGCTTTAGCTTCAGTTCCTTTACTGAAAAATGGGGTTAATGTCATTTATATTGAAGAATAGCTCTGAGACTTACATATAATCCACAGGTTGGTGGCACCCAGCACAATTCAGCTGCTGAGAAAACCAATCTAGCATAACCAAAAAGTGTGTGAGTGTGAGTGTATGTGTTTAGTTGCTCCATTCCCATATTTACTGCTCGCAGGTTTTTATTTCAACTAAGTTTCTACAATATCATTTTGAGGGGATGCTGGGGATTGAACTCAGGGCCTGCCACAGAGCGATGCCCCCAATTAATACCATATTTCAACATGAGACTCCGAAAAGATATGAGACACAATCGTTGTACTCACAAAAGTTTGTCAGATTCCAACCCTGAATCTCCTTCCAAACCATCATCCAAGCAGGACAGTTCCTGGGAACAATTATGCAAAGGGCTAGAAGAGAGTTCAATTTGTCCTCTGCAGCTCTCTTCAAAATCACCAGTATGCTGCTTAAATTCACATCCACTACACAAGTTTTTTAACGGATCTGACAAATTCTTAACACTAGCTACGATGTAGCTTTTCCATAAAAAGGCAAACAAAAAAATGTTTTGAGCTACTGACTCCAAAGAATAGCAAAAGATAGATTTAAGATTTAATTATTAACAAGGTCACTTTAATCATGTTTGGCTGTTTCAAACTGGGCCCAGGAGGGAAAGCGGACAAAAACGCTCAGAAGAGTAAATCCTGGCCGCGGGGGCCTAGAAATAGAGAAAAGAAACTCTTGGGCAGCCGGACCACGCACACCTAACAGTTCTGGTCAAAGCATAGGAGGCAGTATTATTGCGGGCGCTGGATTACTGTCCCAGCGATCAGGTGGGGTCAGCCTCTGGGAGCCTTGTTCAAATTGGACTCTGAGGGCTGCGGAGCAGTGGGTCCAGCAAGCCTGTCCGCTGAGAACTGCACCAGGGTGGGATTTGCATCGCTACAGCCCCAAATGAAAGTACAGTGCAAGGTTCAAGAAAATACATCTCGTGGCCATTTTCTAGGGTGTGCTAGTCATCCTCTGCTCTAAGTCCCCGGTGTCGGGACAAATGGGCTCTCGAAGCGGGAAGTTAGTCAACTTTTAGCTTGGGAAAATGGGAAGCCAGAGCGAGTGGGGAGTCCTGAGGGGGCGCGTTGGAGGGGGGCGGGGAAGGGCGGAGGTGGTTTCCTGAGTCTCCCTCAGGAACCATCCCGCGCTCCTACAGCAGGAGGGAGGAGGTGCGTAGACAGCGCTCACTTCTCCACTCGCTTGGTGGCTTTCCAGTAAAAATGCGCGAGGGAGAGGCGCAGGGCTTGGGGAAAGGCGGGTAGTTGCAAGAGCCAGCCTCCCGGCCTGGGCGCAGCGGCTGGGGCGGCGGCCACACTCGCAGCCTCTGCCCCCGGCGGGCAGCAGCGACTCTTCACTGCACCAACCTGCGGGCTCGGGCCGGCTGGGCCAGCGGCTGCCCCTCCCATCGCACCCCACCCGCGCCGCCGCTGCTTGCCCGGGGCAGGCCCGCGTCCCAGTCGGTGCAGCAAGCAGCCGGAGAGCGGAACGCCCGCTCGGGACTGCAGCCGCCGGGCGACGTCGCGGTCACCGCCGTCGCCGCCACCGCACCGGGCACTTACATCTCTCAGAGCAGGCTCCCCTCCTCCCTGCATCCCTCAGTGCCCCGCCCCAGCTGTCCGCCCCCTCCCCCGCCCCGTCCCGACCCCGCCCTCGTTCCTTCGGCCCCACTCCTCCTGCTACCGCCCCTCCCACCCAGCCGCGCGCTCCCCGCCGGCGTCGGCACTCGGCGCCCCTGCGCCCGCACGCTCTTTCTCCACCCCTGCTTGGCCTCCTGCTCGCCCTCAGTGCTCCACTCCCTGCGCCCTGCTCTCATCCCGAGTCCGCTGCACGCCGGCTGCCGCCTGGTCATGTCAGGATGGAGATCCGGCAGCACGAGTGGCTCTCGGCCTCCCCCCACGAGGGCTTCGAGCAGATGAGGCTCAAAAGCCGCCCCAAGGAGCCGTCGCCCAGCCTGACCCGAGTGGGCGCGAACTTCTACAGCAGCGTCAAGCAGCAGGACTACAGCGCCAGCGTCTGGCTCCGGAGGAAAGACAAACTCGAGCACGTAAGGACGGCTCGCTCCCGGGGGCCTCGGCTTGGCACCTGCCGCACGCACCCCTCTCCGCGGTGGTGGCCAGAACGCGCTCCGGGCTTGGGAATCGGGCGCCGGGACAAGGGCGTCCGCTTCCTCTGTCCAACCCTGGGGCTTATCTTCCTGCAGTTTCTTGCCTTAATGACCGGGCAGAGGGGGAAGAGAGTGGGGATTCCCTCTCAGGCAACCCTTGGCCCCTGCAAACCCAGACCTTCCCTCCAGTTTCTCGCTGTGGGTTTCATATGCACTGTGTTGGGGGGTAGCTGTGTGAGGTAAGCGTAAAGTGTTAAGTGCCATAAGCGTGGCTACGAGGAACTCAGCGTTGCACTGTAGAGGGCTTTAGAGGGGCGTTTGCTTGGGCCTTCTGGGTTATTTCACTCAGTCCAGAAACTACAAATGAATGAAACCGTAAAGTTGTTACAGGAGACCCAGGTTGAGTCCGCGCACAAGCCATCAGAGTTTTCTACAGGGTGCCAGCCGAAGTGGGCAGCTGGCGATCTTCTCTACTTAAGCCCAATTAGGGAGAGATTTGCGCGTTGCAAGGAGAAAGATGAAAGAATGAGCGGATTTCTCTGCTCCCCGAAACCCGCTCCCCTGCAGGATGGGAGCCTGCGAGCTAAGATCTCCACTCAAAATGAGTGCGGGCTTCGCGCGCAGTATTATTGGCTCCGAGGTTGAGTCCCTAAGGCTCGCCATTCTGAAAGGAAAAAGTCCTTCTAAAAAGGTGTTTTTTGAGTCCATAGTTGCAAAGCTGGCCCGTCAGCATCTTTTAAAGCCAAATTAAATTAAGAATTATCTCAAGAGTGTATGTAGCACAACTAGGTAAGGAGAATTGCTCTTTTCTAACCTCAGAACAGCAGAATCCAAATTGAGTCTGTTAATGGAATGTGGAGGTTTCCTTGTATTTGGGTCATGACGCCAATAATGATGAAAAGAGAAGACCCAAAACTCCTCTAACTCACAAATCTTCCTTGCTGCACCAACCTGAAACCCATTTGCCCCTCCCCCAGCCCCAGGGCTTTTCTTGGACTTTGCAGCACCCAGGGCTTCCCAGGAGGAAGCCTTCAAAACGGTTTTTTCTCTATTACAATTTGCAAGGAGGGTCTGTCCCTTTTTTCTGAGGACCTGATTAAGTCTCTGGAATAACTAATTCTAAAGCTTGAATTTAAAGCTTTGAGTTGACTTACAAGGCTTTGTCATGTGTGTAGTCATTTACTAATGCCAGAAAGATGCCTTAGATCCTTAAGACCATGGACCCTTGAAGATTCTATGAAAGTTGTTTGAAAAGCAACAGCAGTATCAATTAAAAAAAAAAGGCACACTCCAGGGGCTGGGGTTGTAGCTCAGTGGTAGAGGGCTTGCCTAGCATGTGTGAGGCACTGGGTTTGATTCTCAGCATCGCATATAAATAAGTAAAATAAACGTCCATTGACCTCTGAAAAATATTTTTAAAAAAGGCAGAATTAGGGAAGGGACTGGTGATGTGAGTTTAAAGGGGCTAATAGCATCTTTATGTAATTTGGTTCTTGATACTGTTGATTTAGTGCCAGGAAAAAATGATCCAGCCCTAGAATTGTGATAGAACAAGTCTTCATTTTAGTTTCACCCTGAATGTGTGTTCATTTGCAGCTTGTGCTTTTAGCTGATCTATTTCCTTTATTCTCTTACTGAAAATCAATAGTGTAGCCTTCTATGGCTGTGTCTTCTTGAGTCACAGATGCTGCATGCATTATACTTAAATCCTTTTCCACTTCAAGATTTTCATTGAAAGTATTGTGCCTACCATGTGGGCCATGGCAGCCTCACCTTTTTGCATGGGATGTTGAGTATCTCCTGAGGATTAGAGACCAAGCAAAGGAAGAGCTGGTTGTTTGAAAGCTTGTGTGCGTCTGTGCTTTATTCTTCACTCAGATGCTCCAAAAGAGAGCACTGCATTCATTAAAAAAATCAATCATCTCATTTGTTATTAAAATCAGCATAGTGTTTGTTCTGCTTTCTCAACTATGTTTCATGAGAGATGTGTATTCTGACTTTTCTATTTAAACCCACTTTCAATTAGAAATGGAGTTTTGCTTCAGATGAATTTTGTTATATTCTCCTGCCCCTTTGAGATATCCACATACATTTGTAATGAATTAATATTTATGAAAGTGCTATAAAAATTAAAGTCATGCAAAAATGTAAATATTACTTGAATCAAGCACTCAGTATTTATAATATATGTTGGGTTTCATCCACTGTGATGTTTCAGGTAGACCGATGTTAATTTCTAATTCAGTATTTGAGTTTTAAAAACCCATGTCAAAGGTAACCTGGTATATGGTTGCCAAACAAAGCATGAAAATGTCTTGTTAACTTTATCATTGCAATGATCTGAACCTTTGTGGTGCTTTCTAGTTTAAATATTGCAGGAATTAGGATGAATGTGTCATAGAAATTAAAAGGCGATGTGTGGTTTTAGAAAACACCTTTCTTATTTGTCTAATCAAATAAGATGACCATCATTTTTATTGTTAAAAATGAATTAATAATTATAATGGAGATCATATGCCTGAAAACAGCCTCTCAGTTATTTTGCTGGTACTTTAAAAGCCAATTTAAGTATTAAGGGGATAAATAAATTATGACTTCAAATGACACACGTATTCAGTCATCACAATAACGGGATTCCCTGAGATGAGATGTGGCAGTGTGTGTGGATCCTGTCCAGACTTCAGAGGCATGGCTTAATCTGAAAGTCAATAACAAGATGGAAAGTGACAGCTACAGAATACATTTCCACCCACTTTGCTAAAAGTGAGAATAATTTATCTTTCTTTTTCTGGTTTGAAGGCTACTGGATGAATCCCCAGGTTGGACAAGAGGAAAATGACATGAATTGGTTGGGGATTAGAATACTTTGAATACATCTTTAAATTTGATTCCTATCATTGATTGGTCAATACTTAAGAGGAACACCTACCTATTAATAAAGAAGTGTATGTAGGGAATTTTTCCATTCCTAAATCATGGTTTGAAAAAGGTATAAGCAAGTTGTGTTCTATATCCTGCATTCTGGTTCCTGAACTCTGCTTGGACATTTCAGGAAAAAGTAAAATTACCGGCCACATACATAATGTTGTCTTGTTAGCTGCACATAATGCTCTTGGTTCTTAGATTCTGCTTCTTGTTCTGTCATATTACCTAAAGCTTTAGAAGGCACTAAGCTTGGGAAGCAATAGAAGTCTTACTCTTTGTAGGATCCAATATTTACTTTCAGTAATAATGTAGAAGTGAAGAATCATAATGTAGTAAAGCAAGAGGAGCAAGGGCCCCCCCTGAACCCCCTAACTCCCCAGGTCTCAACCCTCTGTGGGATAGGTCACTTTGAGGACAGTGATTTTATAGGGTTTGACTATCCCACAAGGACAGCATGGTGTTAGGCTGGTGTCCTTTTTGCTATGTGTCTTTTTTGAACTTTTTATCATTACTTTTTTATCTTTTAGAAAGGGGGAGAGGTGCAGAGGCCACTGTACACCTGGTTTATGCCAGTTAAAAGTCTCCTGGTGCTATGTATGGAGAGGGTGATGACTTTTTTCTCTTCTGTATATTCAGTTGACTTTTGCTAAAGTGTGGTTGAAAGTAGGGGTTCTGGGTAGGCAGACCTGGGTTTATACTCTGAATCCATTTCTTATTAACTTTTGACCATAGGCAAAGGGCTCACAGGTACCAAGATGCACATTCACATTCCTCCTTGAAGAGTTGCAGGTTCACTGTGATGATTAAATGGGACAATCCATGTCTGTACTGCAGGAATCAACAGTCCCCATGTGTCAGGGGCTTGGCACCACAAAAGTGTATTTTTTTCCCTCATTCCTCTCAAGTCTGCAGATCATGAAGGACTGTTCTCTTCTTAGTTGCCCTACCTGGTGGAAGCTTCATCCTGATGCTTCTTTCCATGATTACCAAGGCAGCTTAAGGGAAATTTGGTGAATCAAGTGATGACTCTGGGTGCTCCACTCAGAAGTGATACATCCATATGACTCATGCTTATTGGTCAAAGAAAGTTTATGGCCAAGACTTACTTCAAAGGGAGTGAGGGATGGAGGACCTTTCCAAGACCCAGAAGGTAGAAAAGGAGAACACTTCTGCTTAGCTCTCATTAGGAATACCATAGCACATGAAGTGCTTAGTGCAGTGTTGGGCTCATTTGAAATGATCCACAGACAGTACTTCTATGTATAATTACTTCTCAGGTGCTGCCTAGCTCTTTTCTTTAGGTATAATGTAGAACCTTCTCACTCCACCCAGAGGGAGACTTTACACTGTGATCAACGTGCTTGCCTATAATCCTGTACCCAGAGCATCTGGATCCTTTGACGAGGCAATCCAGCTCACTATCCTGGGGCTGTTACACTGTCGTTTTGCCTGGTTTCCAGTCCAGTGTGTGGGTGCCTGACTCTGACCAGCATGCTGTTCCCTTGCTCCTTGCCTGGTCATTCTGGTTCTCACTGTCTCTGCTAACCCCTGCAAGCAGAGGCCAGCTCTGTTCCCTGTCCTCAGCACCTGTTTCTTTCCCAGCTTGTGCTAATGGAGATAAGTTGAGCAGTATTTCATTTGTCTGCAAGAAGACTGTGATAGCTTATTTCAAAAGGAAAGAGAAGGCTGGAGAAAGAATTGGTAAAGAGTGAAAGAATCCTTAATGTTCATACTTGCAGTGAACCATAGGATCTTGATTTAGTGTCTTAAACTTGAAAGATTGTCTCTTCCAAATGTGAATTTGCACCTACTTTAATAAAGTTTATGCTATTAGTGAATAGTAAATAATAGTCAAGTGCACACTTGCCTACTGAAATAAATTACATGATGAGCAAAGAATAAATAGATTAGAGCAAAATTGGTCTCAGTGGTCCTGGCTCATGTTATATAATGCCATTTGTGTCTCACAGAACAGATCCATGAAAGTGTTATACCCCACAAAGCAGATCAGCAAAGCATGGAAAAACAAAGTTCAGCCTCAGGGAATGGATCTTTTTTCCAATGCTCCATTAAAAGTCAAAAAATAAACAAGTAGTCTGGCAAACGCTTAAGAACAATTACCAGGATTATTTCCTGTGATTTTGATCAACAAAACAGACTCACTCCAGGTAGACGCAGTACTCTGCCTTTCTTACTTAACAGTTAAAGGAGTGTTGAGGTGTCTCATGAGTACCTTCTAATGGATCTCAGCGTTGTGTCCATGTATTGTACTTGTCGTTACTACAACTGACTTGTATTTTCCCACTAATAGACTCCTCACTGTGGATTGCCATTGCAGTTTGTTTTGAAGAAGCTCTGGTTTCTTTGAACTCTGTTGGGTGTGGCTCCGATTTATTTTAACGTAATCATAACCTGTGACTTACCATATTTAATAGATTTGAGAATCTGAAGGTGATTTGACTTGAAGATTTCTTTTTCTTAACTTCCCATACCAACTTCTGTCTAGTTTCTTTAAAAGTTTTAAGTCTCCTTATAGACTTCTGTAACTGTTTCAGGTGGAAATTTATGTAGCTTTTCTTTTTTTTAATGGGTGGACTGGGGATACCCAGGTCCTCACACATGGTAGGCAAGTGTTCTACCACTGAGTTACATTCCCAGCCCTATGTAGCAGTTTTAATGCTTTTGTTTTAGCTTTAAAGATCAAGAGATCTGATGAAACTTTGAACTTCTACACATGCCTGTAGCTACATATGCTCGCATATTGAATTGATAGATAGATAGATAACACATACAGTAGGCGTTATGTCAAGATCTCCCCCAGAAATTATGCTTAAAATGTATTTCCTAGGGATGTTAAAGTTACTGAATTGCCTAAGGTTTATACCTGCACAGATTATGCTGTGAAAATTCAAGGTACAGCAACTTCAACAAATGAAGAACAGTTGAAATGTCAAACAATGGTTGTTGAGGGGAGAGACCATTTTAGCTAAAAAAAAAAAAAAAAAAAGGAAAAGAAAAAGTACAATCCCAAATCCAGCCTTTGAGAAGGATTTAAATGAAGAATGTGACAAACTTATCTACACTGAAAACTTCTATTGCATGATATATGAAGGGTTCCAAGTTGAACTGCTTGACTGGTGTCATCACCTGTAGCTGATAAACATTTTTTATTTTCCCAAGTAGACAGTGAGAAACCTTTTGAACAGAAGGTTTCTCTGAAGTGAACTATTATTGTGTCCCAACCAATAAGTTGTGAGGTCTGATCCAGCAGTAATATGGGGAGTTAAGCTGAGAACATGAGACTCATTGGCATAAAAAAAGCACCAACTAGAAAGCTCATCAGTTGACAGATATGCACTGAGAGTGTCTCGTATGTAAGAGACACTATGTTAGATTACCGTGAGGACTTTAACTCAACAAGTATTTATCTGACATGAACCGTGTTGCAGGCATTGGAGATTAAACAAAGATAAGATAAATGTTTATGGTTTTTTATGAGCAGTAACAATATGAGGTAGTATTATCAATCATACAGAAGAAAACAGTGCAAGAATACTACATCAAAGGGTCTTAATGTTTGGATACGGAGAAAGAACAGTTAAAAAATAAGTAATGAATAGTGTTATTTATATTGGTAATATTTCATAACAAAGTTGAATATATTCCAGTAATGTGAAGTAAATAGGCTATTTGAAAATCCATTGGTGTAATTTGTCACATTAATAGACTAAGAGAGCAAACCCATATTGATGGATTTGCTATCTATAGATAGATGAAGAAAAAGATTGGATTATTTGATTAAATTGTGTGCCCAGGCATGACAAAATAAGCAAACTAGAAATTAAGGCAACCCTTATAAACCCTGATAAAGAGTTTCCTAGTGCCACTTAATGGTGAAATATTGAAAAATTATCTGCATTGATTGTGAGTGAGACAGAGATTTCTGTATCGTTACTTCTATTCATCATCATAATAGACAATGCAACAAGGCAAGAAAAAATGAAAAATGTGAGAATCAAAAAGGAAGTAATAAAATTGTCATTATTGACAATTTGATTGATGTGATAGAGTACTTTTGAAAATCCAAAATAAACTAGAGATTGACTTAATGAATCTGTAATGTTACTGGATTTGTCAGGCCACGCTACAAGGTCAGTGTGTAAAATTAAGTGGAAAAAATAATTCAAAAATATTAATAAAACTAAAGACCGTTACAATTATATTAGTATGAAATAATGAACACTAGGAATAAATCTAATAAAAACTGGTAGGATTTCTTCTTAATTCTCTCTCAGGTTGAGCTAATGGCATCTAATCTATAGATGCCATTCCAATTAAAATCTCAAACAAGTTCGTATGATGAAAAATGGTTCTAAAATTTCTGTGGCAAACACAGGGCTAAGAATAGCAAGATAGCCTTCAAGAAGAGCACAGTCAGAGGACTGCTTTTAGTTATCAAAACTTATGGCTAGATTAGTTAAAGCAGTGAGGGCTAAACAGATCAATTACAGGGAAGAGAGTACAGAAACAGACCTGTGCATGTATAGGTACATAATTTATGACAGAAGTGATCGAGAAAGATTCTTTTTTTTAGAAAGATGCTGGGACATTTGTGGATCTCTGTTACATAATCGATCTTGATTTCACTTTTGCAGTCTGCAAAAATCTGTTTAATGTGCGTTGCAGACATAAATTATGAAGGGAGACAGTGAGGTTCCTAGAAAACTTAATTAAGTAAAAAAAATTTATTACCTGGAACTAGGGAAGAAATTAAGTAGTTTTAATAATTCCATATTAGGATTGATATATGTACTACATTAAAACTAAGCACTTTTGTCTTTAAAAGATGACATTTTAAGGGTGAAAGGCAAGTCACAAAGTAGAATGATATATTTTCAGTATAACTTCTGACAAAGGCTTTTATCCATAATATATAAGGAGTATCTACAAATCAATGAGAACATAAAGAGTTGAACAGAAATGTAAGCAAGACCCTTGAATGGGAACTTCACAGAAGAGGCTATCAGTCATCAGTCATCAAGAAAGTATGAAGTAAAACAAAAGCATATACCATATAACCAAGTAATACTAAAATTAAAATGATTGACAATAACCAAGTGTTGATGAAAGTAAGGAGCATTTGTAGTTCTCGTAACTTCTGGTAGGACTGTAATATAGAACCACTTTAGAAAACTGTTGATGGTATCTACTAAATTGAATACATGTATATCTTATGATCCAACAATTTAAATATATATATATATATCTCAAACAAATGCATTGTCACCTATACCAAAGATATACACAGATGTTTATTGAAGCATTATTTGATTAACCCCCAATAGAATGCATCTTTAATATCCAACCGTCTGGATGAACATTGTATTTTAATTTATTCCTATAATGTAATATATTAAGCAGTTAAAAGAAATTATGTAATATATCTATTGTATATATATATATATATGCAATAATGTGGATGACTTTTTTGACATAGTAATGAGTAAAAGAACACAGACATAGTCTGATTGACTTATATGCAAAAAACAGGCAAAGCTCAATTATGGAGATAGAATTAATGATACCTTTGAGTGTAAAATGGGTTTGAAGGTCTGAGAATATAGCTTAGTGGTAGAGCATTTGCCTAGCATGCTTGTGGCCATGAGTTCAATCCTTCCCATCTCAACATAGATAAATCATTAAAAATAATAAAAGGGCATTGAGGAAGCTTCTGGGGAGCCAGTAGTATTTTTTCTTTGGGGGGCTGGTAACATTTATTGAAGATTTACACCTTTGATGTATGTCATATCTCAGTGAGGATTTATAAAAAGTAACTAAAACCCAGTGCCCTTGACCTTGTTTACTGCTCATCTCTGGCTGTGCCTCCTTAGACCATATGCTTCTCCCATCCTACTCTCTATATCCCACAGCCTTGGGCCATCATGCCCTCCATCATGGTTGTCTTCATGTGGGATTCCTCGAGTCATCTCCCTCATGTGGTTTCCCGGTCCTTCCTCTCCTCACCTCACTACCTACATTGCACATATTGCACTGTATTCTAATTGATGCTTTTTTGTCTTTTCCACTGGAGTACTCACTTTTTAAGATATTCTTTTTGAGCCTTCTCAGTGAACTTAGTGAATTGTGACTATCTTGGTTCAGAGACCTACAGTCACTCCTTTTCCAAAGAAGGTAGTCAAGGAAGGCTGTATCCTTGCACTGGAGAAGCTAGTGCTGGGCTGAAGAATACTGCTTATATAGGTTCAGTGAGCCCGAGAGGAAGAGTGGCTGGTTGTAGGACTGGTCTGAACCAAGACTTTGATCAGAAACTGGGCAGAAAAAGCCTATTGGGAAGACCAAAGAGTTTAGCATGACTGGGGCACAGAGTTTGTAAAAACACCCACTGTGGGGCATCAGTGGGCATGAGGACTTTGAAAACGTTGGGCTTTATTTTGTAAGCAAAGGGGAGATAATTGAATAGGTTCTTTTTTTGAAAAGTCCAGGTTTCAGAAAATACAGTGTCATGCAGTGTTGAGGAATGAGAGCCTAGAATTGGGGATACCAGTGTAAAGTCTTTTTAATGGTCTATGGAGGAATTGCCAAGGAAGTGACAAGAAAGTGGTAAAAGTAGAAGAAATGAAGAGGCACAGAAGCAAGATGTATTGTGAAATAAGAATTCATAGGACTTGGTGCTGGATTGTATGCGGGGAATCTGAGCAAGCTCATCCATTCAGTAAACATTTATTGAGTGCTGGGGATATGCCAGAAATTGCTATTGGCATGATGGCTACAAGAATGAACAGGAAAAATTTAAAAAACTCCTTGAGAGTTGGAATTTTGCCCTGTTCATCTTTGTATCTTGGACACAAGCCATTGTTATTGTCTTTATCCACATTATCAATTTTATTATGATAATAATTAACATTAACATGCCAATACCTGCTTTCTAGAAGGAACAGAGTTCATGCTTGGGAGATTCAAGTGTGTATGATTGGATCTTTGACCTCAGGTTACTTGGAATTTGCCCTACATTTCATCATCTCTAAACCTAAAACCTAATTGAGTGTCTGTCTTTCTCATGTGGACCTATTACACCATGGGCAGGCATCTACAACAGCACTTGATATACTGTTAATTGCCTGATTGTCTGTCTCCTTCCTATATTGGAAAGTTTAAGGACAGTGACAATAACAATGTACTCTGAATGCCTAGCACAATGCCTGGTAGATACCAAATATTGATTATCTATTGAAAGAGTGAGTGGATGAATGAATACATGCTTAGTGAGGCTGGACTTATCCACATGAGTGGAAGAGCAAGGTAGCTTATTATGATACTTGTCAGGTAAATTCTACCAATGTTCAATACAACAAGAATTCAGCGGAAAGAAATATCAGATACTTCAGGAGAAACTCCTGAAGAGGCATTCACAAGGTCATGATGTGAGAAGATCATAGACAGGCTACATCCAAGTTATCACTGGTTGAAACTCTATTGATCTTTTTTAAGACTTAGGAAACAAAGTCACTTTAATAATTTATCTAATGTTATTGTTTATAGATAGACTTTTTGGGATGTATTTTCTTTTCTATGTATCTCAGTTTTAATTAGTAAAGAAAGAACAAAACTTTTTTATTTTTCCTGGGCAGTTTGACTTCTTGTTGCCCTAAGTCTGCTGGTTCATTATTTTAGTTCCTACATGCTCTGGCTGAGTACTCCTGATCAGAGGCTGGGGAATGTGTCAAAACTGCCAAAATTTCCATAAAATCCTGCCAGTCTTGATCCTTAAGAATCTCTTCCTGTGATTTCCTGACTCTACTGTTTTCACACTTTTTAAAATTTCCTAAAATCTTCTTGCTTTAGTTCCTGACATGTGTACATATTGCTTAAAACCTGTCCTATAAGATTTCTAATACATTTTTTTTCAAAAATTAAATTTTTGATTTTGGAATAACTTTAGATTTAAGATAGGATTCATAAAGAGAGTGCAAACATTTTCTGTACACTCCTCACCCAATTTTAGTTTTCCTCAATGCTAATGTGTCAACTCCAGCCTTTATTTGAATATTTTACTCCTTTTTTTAAATGAATGCCCCTTTTCTGTTCTAGGATCCCATCCAGGATGCCACATTGCATTTGGTTGTCATGTGTGCTTAGTCATGTCTGGGTTGTGACAATTGCACAGGCTTTCCTCATTTTTCTTGACGTTTACATTGTGAAAGCATATTGGGAAAGTGTTTTGTGAAATGTTCCTCACTTTGGGCAGGTCTGATTTTTTTTTTTTTAATGAGACTGGGATTGTGAGGTTTGGGGAAAGAATACTAGAGAGATAAAGTGCCCTTCTCATTTCATCATATCAGGTTGTGCTTGCTAGCCACATGACATCACTGATGGATGTAAGTCTCAGTCACTTGGTTAAATTAGTGTTTGGTGGTGCCTGCACTGCTTTACATACTCTAAGTGTTGGAAATTAAGTCTGAGGCCCCCCCATTCAACAACTCCTGGACTGGAAGTAACTGTATTTATTATTTGGAATTCTTCTTTTAGGAAGATTTATCTCTTTTCTCTCAATATTGCTCAATCCTTTTTATCAGTAGAACTCTTGGATATTTATTTTATACTGTGAATTTAATCAAATTCTTTGTTATTTATTTTGTTCCTTAAGTAGTTCCTGCTTTAGCCATTGAGAGCTTTTTCAGTTCAACTGCTATGACCTTGGATATGCCTGCATATTTTGAGCACCTCCTGATTTCTGGTACTACAAAATTCTCCAGGCTTATCTTGTATTTTGTTCTGCCTCTTCTTAATGTGGTCTTGAATATATTTTTCACAAGTACTATCAGCCCTAACTGAATACACTTTCAAAAGGCTCTACTAAGAGAAATACTTAGTCTTTTAATAGATTCAATAGCCGGGTGCGGTGGCGCATGCCTGTAATCCCAGCAACTTGGGAGGCTGAGGCAGGAGGATCGCGAGTTCAAAGCCAGCCTCAGCAACTTAGCGAGGCCCTAAGCAACTCAGTGAGACCCTGTCTCTAAATAAAATACAAAATAGGGGTGGGGATCTGGCTCAGTGGCCAAGTGCACCTGAGTTCAATCCCCGGTTCCAAAAAAAAATAGATTCAATAAAAAAAAATCAATACATATATTTTGATAAAGATGGAATATCTTCATTTGAACTTCTGTAGAACTCCTTAAATATTCTTAATTTTAACTTGTATCTGTAAAGTCTCATACAGATGATAGAAAGAAGCTTTCTACTTAGCAAATAATAGGGCATGCTGAGTGGTTTACTGACTTTATGTCATATTCAGATGTTCATGTGCACACATGTGCATACACATGTGAATGTGTACCCATGTGCATACAGACAAACAAACATGCCTTTTTGTGCAGACAGATTCTCTCATTCTTCTACCTCCCACCCCCCGCATCAGTGATCTTTTTTTGTCAGAAGATTAAGTTCTGTACTTGGGTATTAATAATTCCATTCATATTCTAATTCCTAATTTGGCACTGTTTTCCAACTTCCTTCTTCATGCTTAGAATATCTGGCCTATGTATAAAAAGGGGGTGTTCAGTGATTAGCCATCATGCTTCTGTCTTATCTGAGCCAAGGTACTATCATAATATGAGGTTTCAAATCCCCTTCAAAAACTTACTTGGGAACTTTTCAACAATAGCCCATTATAGTAAGAGAATATCTCCCAGTAGAACCAAGAAAAGATGGGTAAAAGCGAAGGGAATGTTGTGAGATGCACCACAGATATTGTTGAAGTGTCATACTCCAAGGCAGATTTTGATGTTCAGAGGGGCACTTCAGGAGTGGACAAGTGTTGAAGAACATGAAGGATTTGTATCTGGAGTCCTTGTCTCTCTTTCCAGGATGCTTGTTTTCCTTTCTGTTCCGCCTGCATACTATATGTGCTGTTCCAGTAGGTTGTCAGTGATTCCAGCTTTCTCATCCTCTAACTCTTTATGAGTATGCACATATTGGGTGCTCATTCATAATGGTATCCCATAAACCAAAAAATAAAATTAATTATCATTATGTAATTTTTCATTCTTGAATACATTACAAAAATGAGATAATGGCATGACAATGTCTAGGGCTTTGCTAAATATGGCCTGTGAAAAAAAGTGCTTTACTCCCCCTCTACGCATTTTCTTTAACAAAAAACAAAGGTGAATTGGAAGCCCATCTTCTGAGGGCAAAGGAGGAAGAAAGAAGGGCCGATGCTCAGGGGCCACATGGAGCAGATGACTGGCAGGAGCGAAAGAACATCAGCAGTGAATAGTGTAGAGGGAGGCTTAACATAATCACTGCCAGATGTGATGTCAAGATTACTTGTCCAGTTTGAGAAGGATATTAGGTGGATAGGTTTATCCTTGATTAACATTTATTTCTATAATTCAGGGTAGCCATTATATAGAGACATGAAAATTATCACATTTCATTCACCATCACTAGTGTGAAAGAAGTATGGTTTTAATAAGGAAGGGCCAGTGCAGCATTTTCCTAAATAGAGTCGGGGTTCTAGGAAAGCTGTGTTGAAATGTAGAGGCTGGGTGGCCTGCTAGCTTCTGTTACTTCTTTGTGACAGCTATGATTCATATTTGTGTCTTCAAACTTTATAAATTACTGCACTGCAGTGAATTTCAGAGTTGCTTATGAAAAATTTAGATTAAATGGATTAAATCACCCCCCAAAGCCTATTATTCTTACTGTTTTTTTTTTTTTTTGGTTACTGAGGGTTGAACCCAGGGTTGCTTTACCACTGAGCTATATCCCCAGTCCTTTTTATTTTTTATTTTGATGCAGAGTCTCACTAATTTGCTGAGGCCAGCTTCAAACTTGTGATCCTCTTGCCTCAGCCTCCTGAGTTGCTAGGATTATAGACAGGTGCCACTGTGCCCAGGGTTCTTCTGCCATTTAAAACCAGAAATACATTGTTTTGAGCATTAAGATTTATAGTGATAAAGGTTTAAAGAATTTCTTAACATTAACTTTGCTAAAGATCATTCTTTTAAGTAACTTAGCTGGCTAGGGAGAGAGAATGAATCCCAGAGGTCAGCTCTAAGTCTAGGAGACGGTGCCCTTGCCAAGGGAACCACTTCCTGCCATATGCAGAGCTGCTGGGCTGCCTATTCTGCTTGATATGGTCCATGCTGCTTCTAAGGATGGTGTCCCCACTGTGATTACCTTTTCTCCTGCTCCTCTGTGGCTGTCAAAGGCACTTGCAGATGCTGAGACTGAGGCTGGGGCTGGCTTATTTACTTGGCTACCTGGGAAAGAATCTCTTCCCACCCCCTTCCCACCATCATCTTGGTTTCACAGTATTGCCTCTTTATACTTCCTGTACCTCTGAGATTTTCTGTGGAAACCAACTTTGCTATTCCCAATCCCTGTTTCTCTTCTAGGAAAGAGAAGGTTCCTAGGAGAATAGGAAGAATAGGTTCCTAGGAAACCTATTACTTTATGAAAGCAAAGCTTTAAGGTGGAACTAAGGGATCAGAAGTCCATTGTTTTTGAAATTGCCCTCATCCAGTGCCCAGAGAATATCTTGATTTCTTATTTTGTTTTTCAGGATGAATTCCTTCCTGGGAAGCTCATTATTCATACTTCCCTAAGATGTATAAATTCAGCAGCACTGGCCTGGCCTCCATCCTGAGTCCCTCATGCCCCTGACTGGGAAGTTCATATTCTTCACTGACTTAAATCTTCATGAGCAACAGAGGTGTTTGGCATCACTGTCCAATCATCCTCACACACAGGTGTCTCAAAGTAGAGAATAGATGTCATATAATTTAGATTTAATTTCTTTAAAACATTTTAATTGGTGTGTAATTATTATAAAGAATAGGAGGTTTCATTGTGGCATACTTGTGCATGCACATAACACAATTTGATCAATTTCTTCTCCTAGTACCTCCTTTTACTCTTTCCTCCTCCCTGCCTGAGATCTCCTTCCTTTAGAGTAGAAGGGACATCTTTTCATGAGATCTGTGCCCTAGTTCCCATGATTTTTCCCCCTTTTTTCTCTCTAACTTCCACATCTGAGAGAAAGTATGACCCTCGATTTTCTGAATCTGGCTTATTTTGTGTAACATGATGCTCTCCTGTTCCATCCATTTGCCTGAAAATGACACACTTTCATTCTTTCTGATGACTGAATAACACTCCATTGTGTATACATATCATGTTTTCTTTATTCATCTTTTGAGGGACACCGAGGCTGGTTATAGAATTTAGCTACTGTAAATTGTGCTGTTGTAAACATGGATATGCATGTATTGCTGTAGTATGCTGAATTTTTAATTTTTTTGGATAAGCACTGAATTGTGGTATATTGGGTCATATGGTAATTCCATTCCTAGTCTTTGGAAGAAACTTCATATTGATTTCCATAATAGATGTACTAATTTACATACACCAATAGTGTGTGAGTTCCTCTTTCCCCCATCCTCACCAGAAGTTATTATTATTTGTATTCTTGATGATTGCCATTTCTAACTGGAGTGAGGTGAAATTTCAGTGTAGTTTTGAGAGATATATAGGCTCCTTCTTAATTGCAACTGGCTTATCATTACACAGTAACTTACCAAAGAAAGCCCTGAAGCACCAGTTTATGCCCTGCCACATACGAATTGTTGAGCAAATGGTTCTAAGGACTTTACCAGGACTTTACCAGTTTGTATGATTTGAAACAGTGGTTTTTATAACGTCTTGAGAAAAACTTTTTTTACTATCTCTAGCCTGTGCTATATATTTGTTTTCACTTCTGTGCTCTCCAAGCCACTTTTACTACTTTTCATTTCAACTCCTGCACTTGTGCTTACATTGTTTTTATGACACCATCATTCTGGTTAGAGTTGCTGGTGGCAGAAGGGTGAGGAAAGGGATGATTTCTCAGCAGACTGGTTAGTCTGTGTGTGGGATGTGACTGGGCAGAATAATTACAGGGAGAAAACCTGGGTTCATTGCCTCCAAGTGCCTCGGGGACCTTGAGGTTGTCCCTTGTCTCTTATCTTGAGATCTGAGGATGCTTTTTATTTAATCCATTGCTCAGAGGGTAGGTCCCCCGCCTCCCATCCCCCGCCACCACTCTAGTCCATTATGTAGAACCTTAAGCTCCAATGAGATAATATTATTGGACCTTACCGTGGTATCTGAAATGTAAGAAAATCACAAACATATGAGGAAAATATGCCATCACAACCTTTCTTAGAAGTACATGCTTAAATAAACTGTTTATTTACATTTTTTACCATCAGTTTGAGTAATAGGCAGACAAACTATTTGTATGCATTAGGATTCTCCAAAGAAGCAGAACCAGCAGGACATGTGTATATAAAGAAAGATTTATTTTATGGATTTGTTTATGGAATGTGTTTTTGTTCATCAAGGAAAAAAGGAGACTGATTTTGTCCTAAACTAAATTATTGGACTTTTCCAGAATATGGCAAAAGATAGTAAAAGCAAAACCTGAATGTATAAAAAAAATTATATATAATATATAAAGTTGTGAGAGATTTCTCAAAAATAAATTTTACAAGTCTTAAAATTATTGCAAAGTTCAGTCTGGTAAAAGTAATGAAGAGTGTTAAATTTTGACAAAGAAAAAAAAGAAGTGAATGATATTTTTCTTTATACTTTCATCGTTGATGCACATGTTGATTGAGTCCTTAACTTGGCTACTATGAATAGTTCTGCAATAAAGGTGAACTTATGCCCCATAAATATATACAATTATAATTTTTCAATATTCTGTTAAAGAATGTATTGTTATTTAGAAATCTCCTCTTAGTATCTAGGAAAACCTTACTGTTACAAATGAACCATTTCTCCATTGTTCTTTTCTCTTCAGAACACTGTTATAGTTTGGATCTTATATATTCCCTCACAAAAGCCCACATAGCGCCAGCCTGTGGCACTGTTGGGAGGTGCTGAAACCTTTAGGATGTGAGGCTTAGTGGAAAGAAGTTAGGTCATTGGGGGCATGCCCTTGAAGAGAATTGTGGGATCCTGGTCCCTTCCTTTCTCTTTTTTGCTCCCTGACTTCCATAAGATAAGTGACTTTGCTCCAACACATGCTCCTATCATGATGTTCTACCTCATCACAAGCTCAAAACTACAGGACCAAATGACCATGGACTGAAACCTCTGAAACTGTGAGCCAAAATAAACCTTTTCCTTTATTAAGTTGATTTTCTTGGGTATTTTGTAACAGATGGAAAACTGACCTAATACAAACAGAATAGAAAGTATTGATTCACTCAAGAGTTTTTCAGGGGAAACAGCTTCAAAACATCAGTTTAATTTCATAGTAATGTTAATTTTCCAATATTTGAATCACATATATTATGCTGCATTTTAATAGAATTGCAATTTGCAAGACAAAATTTAAAGATTTTCAAATCTTATTTTTCAAATAAAAAGTCTGCAGTGGGGAAAAGACCTTTTCCCTAAATAACCAAAATAGATATTTTAACATTTCTAAAATAGAGATAAATAAGAGCATAAGATAAAAAGTAAACTTAAGCTATAAGTTTGTTTGGGGGCGACATTAGAATTTATTTTTAGAAGTCAGACTATAAGAAATGCTTTCATGGATGGAGGTAGTAATTGCAAAAGAACAGCGATAATTGCCCTGTGATTAAAGATTCAATTTGTTTAGTTTGAAAGTGAATTGAGGAACCTTCTGGTTTTATTCAAGGATGATGACTCTCAAGTGAGCCCTGTGGATTGCAGCGTGCCAGAGGTTGGCATCTCATGCAGTTTGAGTCAATAGCACCTTGGATAGTGGTTGACACCTATAGTCTTTGCTTAAAAAAGCTCCAAGAATAAGTCAAAGACAAATCATCTGGCTGCCCTTGACAAAACTTTAATGACTGGAACAAGTAGAACAATGCATTTGGAGAGGAACCTCAACATGCAGTTGGTATGGTTTTTTCCTTTTAAGTCATTTGGATCTGCCTTTGTTCCCCTCATTGGTGTGTTTGACCTCCCATTCTCTTATATCAGAAGGGACTCAAATATATGCAAACTATTTCCTGTAGTTTTTTCAGGAGTGAAGAAATGTCAAACGTGTATTTTGTAACATTGAAATAAAACAAAACAAAATACAAACTAGAAAATACTCATGCTTATTTAATCTTTTGCAATTATGATGCATTCGACCTTGACGAAGTGAATACTCAGGTCAGGAGGTTTTAAATAGAAAGGAAATTTGCTGTCTCCCTTAAAAAATTACTTGTGTTGTTTAATTCAGCAGCTTCATTAAGTGGTCTGGTTTCCTGGATTCTTTCTGTATTTCTGCTCTGCATCCCCAACTTCTCGCTCCTGTCTGCAGTGACGAAATGCTCTCAGCAATTCCAGGTACCATGTCCTCATTATGAAGAAGAAATTCAAGGGCCCGAAGAGAGCATTTGATCTTATGTACTTTTCTAAGAGCAGTGAAATGTTTCTCAAAAGCTCTTTCCCTCTGGATTTACCCTCACATCTTGTTGACCAAGAGTTCCATAGGACTATCAGTAAGCTAGTTGCTGGCAAGGGGAGTAGGAAACTTCCCTGTCTGAGGCCCTTCTTTGATGTGAACTGCTTTGAAGCTCAGGACTGCTGATAACTCATAAAAGCAAGAGCTCTTCTCCACAAAAATGGAGGAGAGAATGGTTATTGGGTGGCAAGTTGGACCTATTACACAGATCTTTGTCCTACATTGTTTCTTTTTAATCTTTTCTTCATAAATTTGTTTACAGGAGTCAGGAGATACACACACACACATGCACACATAGCACAAGTGCTCACACACACCCATGTTCACGACCATGCACAAGCCCCCCAAACATGTAGCAATATATGACTTAATTATTTATGATTCCCTGAGAATCTTTTCTTATATAATAAATATATACAAGAAGGATTGCCTTGCATTTTCAGTGTTGTTTGTTTTATTATACTCCATTTATTGCAAATTAGCAGTTTTAGTAACAATTATAATAAATATTTGGTTATACAATTTTCTTCTGTTACTATTCTTCATTAACAGGAGGCTATTTAAGTATGTGTTACATGAATTTCTTAAGATTTCTTAAGGGGGGAATATGCATGCTGTGGGAAGTAATCAAGAGGATTATTCTGGATCACTGTTTCCTGTCTTGGCTAATTTACTAGATGGTGGCCACCAAAGGCAAGCACAGAGTTTGAGGGGAGAGATGAATAGTTATGTTTTGAACGTGCTAAGTTTGAGGTTCTTTTTTTTTTTTTTTTGGAACCAGGGATTGAACTCAGGGGTAGTCGGCCACTGAGCCATGTCCCCAGCCCTATTTTGTATTTTTCATTTAGAGATAGAGTCTCACTGAGTTGCTTAGTGCCTTGCCAGTGCTGAGGCTGGCTTTGAACTCACGATCCTCCTGCCTCAGCCTCCTGAGCCGCTGGGATTACAGGTGTGCGCCACCACATCCGACTGAGTTTGAGGTTCTTGAGAGGCATCAATGTAGAGATGTGAAGAGCCAGATGTGAGTCTGAAATTTAGAAACACATAGACATAAGAATCATCAGCATGATAGTGGCTACAATCATGAGAGGTGAGATTAGCAACTGGATTGTGTCTTAGCATCCTAGCCCACTTCCAGATTTCTATTCTGACCCTCTCTTTATATAAAATCTTCCAAGCTCTATCTTAATTTTAGATTGAACAAATAAGAATTGAGAAAGTAAATCTTTTTTGTTTTCCTCCATCCACATAATGCATTCCACAGATTAAAGAAGTTCTTTTTGGATTTTTCCTTGCTTTTATTCCTTAGCCTTTCATATGTCTGAATTCCAGTGAGAAGCGCTTAGTCTCAAGATAACTATAACTGTTTGGTTTTAATTCATTTTCTTTCTTAGTATTCATCATTAAGAGTTTACTGTGTTTGTGTCAATGAAATAGGAAGATGTCAGAAGTACAAATGTGGCAAAGCTAAGGAGAGTCGAAGGTGAAGGTCTTATGCAAATGAGTGATAATAACTATGATAAGTTATAATAAATGTTATTACTCTAATTACTATTATTATTTCTGATATGGTACAGAGCAGTACAGTGTAGTCATGTATATTCCAGTCCAGCTGCTTTGCTCTCTGTTCAGCTTTGTTGGCCTGAGACTACCTGAAGCACTGCAGGTGATGGTGAGTGAGAGAATTTAGGAGGTCCAGACATGATGGGACATAATTTTGGATCCTTTAATTAGCCATTGATTCCTTCTTCAATTGTCTTTTAATCCTGCCTGTGTAGTGAAGGGAAAATCTCAATTCAGTGCTAGTGAGCCTTTAACCTCTGTGCACCATTAACCTCCCATGTAGAAAATCAGAAAAAGAAGGAGAAAGGAGGAGAGAGAGAGAGAGCACGAGAGAGAGAGAGAGAGAGAGAGAGAGAGAGAGAGAGAGAGATAGAGAAGCAGGCAGTGGTGGTGGTAGAGGAGACTCAGCAGTCTTCCATGTATAGTACTGTTACAAAATTTTTTTACGTAAATGCACAATTAGCAGTCCTCTGTATCTACTAGTTCTGCATCCATGGATTCCACCAACCTTAGATCAAAAATATTTGAAAAAAATTGCATCTGCTCTGAACATGTCCAGACCTTTTTTTGCCATTATCCCCTAAACATTACAGTATCAACACCTATTTACATAACTTGCACATTGTATTAGTTATTAAAAGCAATCTAGAGATGATTTGAAGCATATAGGAGGATGTATGTAGGTTGTGGACATCACCTGTAGATTTTGGAATTGAAGGGGGTCCTGGAACTAATCTTCCACAGATACTAAGGAATCACCATACTTAGTTTAAAAAAAAGTGAATGAATTAAAAACTAATACTACCACCATAGGTGCTATGTAGTTACTGCTCCTAGTGACTGTCCTAACTTTCCATCTTCCTTCTGTTCCATCCTGCATAGCTTGACATTTAGTCGTTCTAAACATGGTTTTCTGATAAGGATTCTATAGTAAAGCCTCTCTTGAATGGAGTCCAGAGAATCCTTTTTCTTCCTAAGTTATTGTCTGCCTAGCCCATCCTAAGACTGACGTCCCAGTCTATACCCTCAGCTTGAGATGTTCCAAGAACCTGGGCTCTATACCTTTCTTTGCTCATTCTTATTTTCCTCCTCCTCCTGACCTGCTCACTGCAGGAGTTAGATCCCAAATTCTACCCAAAAGCAAAAGCCTTGTTTTGGTGCCTTAGCCTCTGACTGTTCCAACCCTGGCAGCATTCTTGCTTTTATGAATTTCCATTGCCTCTTTGAACAGTTATAGTAGTTCAGCACTTGGTTGCACTCCCCTTGTTTCAGGTGTTTTTCTGTGGCCTGCTAAGCTCCAGACTGCTTTGACCAGTATACTATGGCAAGTTATGTTATGCAGCTATGTGGCATATAAAGCTTGGTCATAAAAGATGATACAGCTTTGAAAACACTCTTGTAGCTCTGAGTTATACAACAGTGTGACTTCCCCATTGCCATCTTGCTGTAAGGAAACCTAACAGTACAGAGAGGCCATATGTTACAGTTTCAGTGACTGTTCCAGCTCATTCCTGGGTTTGGTTTTTCCAGCCAAAGTTCTAGACAGGTGAGTAAAGAGGTATCTAGCTGATCTCTCTATTTAGCCATTCAGGTCACCCTGGGCCTTTGGAATCTTCCCAAGTGGAGACTATATACGTAAGCAAAAGTAAGCCTTTACTGTTCTCTGCCTAATTTCCTGATCCACAGAATCCCTGAACATGACAAAATTATTCTTGCTTTACACCACTGGGATATAGAGTGATGTGTTTTACAGCTATAGACAACCAGAACATTTTCTTAAAAACATGTCATAAATCTTCGCAGCTCATTCCCTATATAACCCTTCTTATGGCCAATCTCATTTCTACTAAGACAAACAAAAACATGCAAGCAAAACAAAATACAGAATAAAAAACAGACTGTCAAAAGATGAAGTAACAAAGCAAAGGCCAAAAATAAAGATATATAGATAGAGATACAGGTATGTAAGTAGATATAAATAGATAAAAAGATATAGAGAGTAATGGCTCACATATACTATTAGCATAACTATTATCAGTAGATTTTAATTCCCAATTCTTTTAAACTCTAGATCTACTTAAAAGTCCTTTCCTGCAATTGTTACTCTTTCTGCCAATTTTTATTTCTCCATAGAGTCTACTTGCTACATATTAAAGCCTGAACAAAAAACAAGAAATGATGTCCAAACTTTTCCCTTAATTATTTTCTCTCAGATATTAATGAGCAATAAATTCATGAAAGTTGCTCATTTTATTAACAAAGAGTTGAAAATCAAAGAATAGTGGAGTTTTTTAATGTGTTGAAAATGATACTTATAAATAGTGGTGAGGATACAGAAAATGAGCCCCTTCTCTTTTGGGGAGAGTATATTATGAAAAAACTTTGGCTTGTAATTTGACAACATACATCAAAAAATTTAACACTGTTAATACCCTTTGACCCTGAAATTTTTTCTTTAATGAATTTGTATTAAGGTAGTTCTGTGTGTGTGTGTGTGTTTGTGTGTGTATGGTACCAGATATTGAACCCAAGGGTGTTTAACCATTGAGCCACATCCCCAGCCCTTTTTATTTTATTTTATTTTGAGACAGGATTTTGCTAAGTTGCTTAGGGCCTCACTCAGTTGCTGAGGCTGGCTTTGAATTTGTGATTCTCTTGCCTCAGCCACCCAAGCCTCTGGGATTACAGGCATGAGCCACCATGCCTGGCTATGCATACAATTTTTGAGAATGTTCATCGCAATATTCACACATTAATTTATTTATTTAACAGATATTTGTTGACCTCTTCTCTATGGCAGGCAGAATTCTTGGCCTTGGAGGTACTCCATTGAAGAAGGCAAAGTTAATGGCCCTGTTAGGCTTCTATTCTGGTGAGGTAATAGCACGAAACCCATCCAGCTGGTATAATTTTAAAATTATAAGAAAATGAAGAAAAGAAGCAGGTACCAATTGTGGGGAGTGGGAACTATTTTAGAGACAGCAGGGAAAGTTTCTAAAGAAGGTATCTTTAGGATAGCATTAATTTTAAAAGAAGAAAGAGAAAAGGAAAAAAACTTTTAATATCTGAAAATAGAGATTATTGAATAAATTCTGATATATTCAGGCAAAGGGAGAGCATATAGTGATTGAAATGGTAATGACAAGTAACTTTTTTCATGAACTTCAACTCAGAAAAGAGGTTTTTTTTAAAAAATGAGGTAGAATATATTTTCTATAGCCTGTATATTTATTATATAAGACTGTATAACACAGAGATAAAATTAAAGATGAAAAGGATATACTCCCAGATTTTAACATGATTATTTCTGAGTGGCAATTAGGAACATTTTATTTTTTTTACGTTTGCTTATCTAAATTTCCTAAAGGCTCTGCAATCAGCATGTATTACCTCATATAAGAAGTAAAAAAATGAAAACAAACTGTTCTTTCAAACTTCCTTCCTTCTGCTTTTATTATATTCCTTTGTCATCTACAGGAAAGCCCTGTGAGGGAATCGCCCTCTTCTGAACCATTTACCTTCTTTCCCAGTTTGGGCATAGTATGTAGTACTTCATAAATGATTCTTTTTTTTTTTTTTGTACCAGGAATTGAACCTGGAGGGTGCATTACCACTGAGCTACATCCCCAGACCTTTTTATTTTTTATTTTGAAACAGGGTCTTTCTAAATTACTTAGGGTCTCACTAAATTGCTGAGACGCCTCAAATTTGTAGTCCTTCTGCCTCAGCCTCCGAAGTTGCTGGGATTACAGGCATGTGCCACTGCATAGATGATTCTTAAATGAGTAAATACATCAAGACGTGAAAGAAAGCAAAGAATAATATTTATTGTGCCCTTCTTACATGCTAAATACAATGCTCAGTACTTTAAATATGTTATCCTAATTAATTTCTGCAGCAACAGCATGAGAGAGGGATGAAACTGTTTTCATAACTAGAAAACAGGTTTACAGAAGTTAGAAAACTTAAATAGCTAAATAGAAGAACTATTATGTAAGGCCAGGGCGTTTCATGACTTTGGGCTTAAGGGTTCTGAGTCTACATTTCATTGCCTCCTGCATTCTGTCCCTGCCCCCTATGTTTGCACGAGCATGTGTGTGGCAACACACACACACAAACACATACACACATCCAAACACACGGTATGGCCCATACATAAGGAAAATTTAGCAGAGGAGGAAGACCTTTTAGACCTCTGCTTTGCATCTGAGAGGTAGTTATTTTTCCCTTTAATAGCAAGAATATAGATATGCTAATCAAGCTTCTGTTATTATAGGGAAATACTGAGATAATCAGCTTAAAGGGTGGAATGGTTTGTTTTGGCTCACAGTTTCAGAAGTTTCAGTCCATGGTTGCTGGCCCTGTTGTTTTGGGCTTGTGGTGACACAGTACATCATGGTGGAAGCATGAAGCCCAAGAGCTGCTCACCTCGTGTGCAGGGAATCCAAGAGAGACTGGAAGGGGCCAGAGTCCCTTCTCCTCAGAAGCCAGTCTACTTTTCCAGCTGCAGGATGGAATAAGGACAAGGACCGACTCCCTTTCCCCCTTCAGAACATATCCTAGAAGCTGTGCTATCACATGCACACTCGTCCTCTTGTCTAAAACCGAGTCACATGCTGCACCTGGCTGTGCGGGAGGCAGACACATGTAAACCCTGTTCTGGGAAGTCATGTAGCCAGCTAACATCCAGAGGTGTTCTGAGAGAGCAGATATTGAAAGATACTTAGCAATCAATGTCATAACCATTTAAGGACTATTGTAGCATTCTGTAATTTAACTATCCCTAAAAACATGAGTTTTAAAAATTAGTTTGGTGTGTGCACATTGTATATAGGAGGACAAATGAGAGAGAATTGTAAATGACAATACTGGCAATTTTTAAGCTGCCATTTACTTAGTTGTCTTGTAGAAACAGCCTCTCAAAGTTTGATGAAGTAAAAAGAATGTGAATCCATCCAGAAATGCTTTATAAAAAACTGCCAGTAGGAACATAATCAAGTGATGTTTGATAAGGCTGCAGTAGAAGCTATTAAATCCTTACCTTATATGACATTAAATAGCAGAAACCTCCATTTAAAAAAATTATTCAAAGAGGTGTCAATCTGTGCCTACTGAAGTTGAAACTGGCTTTTTCAAGAGTAATTGTATGGAGTATTATTTTCTTCAAAGCTGCCTTCCATTTTCAGAGAGCAAAAATTCAAGCAAGACTGTGCCCCCCCTCTGGCCCCCAGCTTTATCTGCCTTATGCAGTTTAAAAGAGAATTAAATTTATTTTAGTCCTCTGATTTTTTCCCCTTTGCACAAATTTTCTGGTAGGAACATAATTCAGTGTTCTGAGATATTATTGTGGTCTGAGAAGTGTCCCTGGTTATATAGCAGAGATGCTAAAGAAAGAAAGACTTTCCCTGCCAATGGTGATTGCAAAACAAAAGGGAACATTTGAATGTAAGTGCTGGCAATAATTTCTTTTTTATTTCCGTTACACCAATTTGATGCCAAAAATTAATGGGAGCATTGTGGTTACATAATTTAACATAAAAGATGACAAAAATGTAAGGACCTTATAATATTTCATCTACATTTTATAATCACACATTAAGTTACCATAGGGGGTCTGGTTATAAATGACACATTTGGTTAATTTTAACAATTGAATAAATTGTTAAAACACTGTTGCTTTAACTCAGTGTTCTCTAAAACACAAGGAGTCTAAATCCTGATAAGGTTGTGTTGGATTTTAACCAGTGATTTTTAGGGTTGCAAATCAAGCTAATGAAATTTAACCTCCAGACCTTTTCTCCTCTTGTTCACTTTCCCATTTGTTCCCTCAATTTTATTTTCACCCACTTATTCATTCAGCAGTTTTCCTTGAACACTAATATGTCTATAACAAAATTATGTTAAAGATATTCTAAAATAGAAATAACAGCTGAGTAATATCAAACATTATTTCCTTTCTAATTATAGAAGGGTTGCTACGTCTTTGCTTGTGTCTCTCCCTGGGATACTTCTGGTATCTTGTGTCTTCATGGCTTTTTTGTTTTTGGTTTTCAGTTATGAACTTTTTTGGAATCCAGTTCTGGAACTTTTCTTTTTCTTTGCCTGGAGAAGAAAAAAAAAAAAAAAAAGTCATTGGATTCCCTGCTAAAGGAAATGGTGTCGGTATAGCCCAGGCTGCTTACTGGGCCTGAGTGTGTCAGATACTGGTGAACAAGCATTTGTTGAACATCTGCTAGGTTCACAGCCAGAGGCTGGATGGGGAGACTAGAGGGGGGTGGGAAATTTGCAAAAAAAGAGATTTGGTGCCTGCCTCTAGAGGTAAGAGATAAAATTCAGTGTGTATCTTTTGCTGCTAACACTGGGTTCAGTTGAGGCAAAGTTTTTATTTGACTTGGCTAAATGATGTATATGTAAGTGTGAGCATCTCTTAAACTGGAGGGAATAATGGTACTCTGTCCTACTACCTCTTAGCAATGTGGTTACTTAGCTGACAGTGTAGGTTCCTGCTTTCTGGGGGGTCTTGGAGACAAGGGTGTGGTATGAAGGGAGAGAAAATTGGTGTAAGACAAAACAGATGTGGTAGTGTGGCAGAGATTGGCCGTGGAGCGGGGAATAAGAGGGGTCTTCATCCTCAGACTGTCTCATCACTTCAGACTTGGCAGAGTTGTGAAGTAAATCATAGCTCAAGAGGAGTAAATATGAGCAAAGATGAAGATTGAAAAAATGAAAAACAAGGCAAGGAAGGGCAACTTGGATTTATTTACCCATAAAGACAAAAACAATTAAGGAAATTTATGGTTGTGTTAGCTGATTTTCAAATACAGTGCTCCTTGACTTATGGTGAGCTTCCATCCTGATAAATCTACCATAAGCTGAAAATACCAGGAGTTGGAAACACACTGAACTCACCTGACCCTCTGCACATTCAGCTTAGCAGCACTGCATGGAATCACTCACTTCACCCAGTGATTGAAGGGCTAATTGATAGCTTTTGCTCACCACTCTGCCCAGTTGCACAAGAGAGTATTGTACCATGTATCACTAGCCTGGGAAAAAGATCAAAATTCAGATTCAAAATGTGGTTTCTATGAAGTAAGTATTGCTTTTGCACCTTCATAAAGTCAAAAGTTCATCAGTCAAACCGTCTTAAGTTGGGAACCATCTGTGGTCTCATCAGAGGAAGGTTTGCCGAAAGAAAAATGGAGTCCTTAAGACATGGAGATTATATAAGAATTCTCCTAATGAAATAATTGGTGATGATGAGGTGATGTTCTTTTTCCATGATTGAGATTCTGTGGATGAGAGAGTCAGAAACAAATTTGGGACAGTTTATGGTCATTTTGGAATATAAAATAAACCTTGGCTTGAGGCAGCAAACATCTCCATGTACCAGCCATTTCTGTTACGTAAAGCCTGGTGCAGAGGCAGCCCTGCTGGCTCTAGATGTGATGTGTGTGGTTCAGGATGCACATGGTGAGTCAGTGAGTGATTCCCATGATAGGGACAGATGTAGAGCCTGGAAAAAAGTGATTGGAAACTCACGCCCATGGAACCTGCAATAAACCATCTGCTTAAACCTGCTACCTGCAGGGGAAGGGTATGCTGCAGCCCTGCATGTACAGACAGTTCGTGTAGATCTGTGGAGCATTTAAATAGGGGCTGTCACACACCTGAGTATGCCAGATGTAGAGAACAGGGCTCTGTAGGGCACAGGGAAGAAATAACATCTTGCATAACCTGTGGAAAGGGTATGCAAGTGTCATTTGGCCCTAGTTAGAATTAAGAAGGAAGAAAAGTCAGGAAGGACACTTAACCTAGAAGCCAGAGAGAAAAATAGGAGGCACACTGATGTAATAGCAAATGTAATTATTAGAGATGATGAAAGATTGAAAGGGAGTTTTCTGCGATACCTACCTGGGTTCATTCTTAAGGACCCCATTTTCAGTTAAAAAAAGAAAAGCTCATTGCTTAGTTCCTTTTTGGCAGAACTTAGCTGTGAAAAGAGACTTTGCAGTCAGGAATGCTAAGAAGGAAGCTGTAGGGGGTATGATTTTGAATACTTTGAATTTCTAGCTTCTCTCTGCTGGAGCCCTGCTTCTGGGGCTGGTTCCAGGGGATGGTGCCCGACCTAGCACAATAGTCAGGAGCACCCTCCCCATAATCAGGGAAGGCTGAACATGAATAGTTTGTTAACTGGCCTATGCTGGAGGTCCCCAAGGGAGTGCGTGGGTGAGAGTAGAGAGCTTTGTATCCTATGGGGCCTATCCTGGTGGTTCTTTTTATCTCCAGCTACCCTGGAGGACCACGTGGAGGACCACTGCAGAGGTGGAGAGGGGAGTCTGACGGCTCCTACCTGGCTTGTGCTAGTCTTCCCTTCCCAAAGTTTCTCATTTGTTCTGAGCTTGACCATCCTATGATCTGAAAAATTTCCTCTGACCCTGAGAAAGAACACTACCCAGATGCAGCACCCCATATTCAACCTCTGTCCCCCTTCTGCTCTGATCTTGCCTGTCAGTGCTTAGACTAATGACGGTTTTCTGTGTGTCCTCTGCACTTGTGACATTGAATATGAGCTTTAGGTAAAGGGTGGACTAACCCCTTCATCCCTGTGGGTCTCCTAACTTTTCCTTTTCCCTGGTCAAGCTCATAGATTGCTCTTATTGCTCATTTCAAGAAGATAGTAGTGTGTGACCAGTGTCACAGTGTATATGACAGTAATGGCAACCAGCCAAGTAAAACATTTTGAATATAATTTAGGAAAATTGCTAACTTTGAGTGTAATAGTGAGGTATCCTATGATAGTGTGATAGTCAATTTTCTATGCTGTAACAAATACCTGAGATAATCAACATATAATGAGGAAACATTTATTTTGGCTCATGGTTTCAGAGGTGGTTGCTTGGCCCTGTTCATTGCATAGTACATCATGGTAGGACTGCATGATGGAGGAAAACTTCACCTCATGGCAGCTGGGAAGCAAAAAAAAAGGAAGGTTGCTGGGGTCCCATATCCCCTTCAAGAGCATGCTCCCAATGACCTAAACCTCCTTCCTCTAGGCACTCCCTCCTGAAGTTCCACCACTTCCAGTGGTGTCATAGGCTAGGACCAAACTGTAGCACATGGGCCTTTAGAGACAGTTAAGATCCACACTAGAGTAGATAGTAAGAATTAAAATACTTCTAACTTCTTTTTCTAATGAACCTTAACTAGAAATATATTTAGGTCAAGTTTTTGAACCAGGAAAAGTGTCCTTACTAGACACTGAATTTCCTGAAACCTTGATCTTGAACTTCCCAGCCTCCAGAACTGTGAGAAATAAATGTTTGTTATTAGATCCACACAGTCTATCACAATCTGCTTTAGCAGCCTAAACTAAGAGACATAGCAGATGTAGATTGCTTTGCGCACTCACCAGCTGCGTGGAGTTGCTATACAGTAGAATGCTGCACCGTGCCACGCTTGTACACTGGTGACTGGGGAGGACAGACAAGGCATCAGAGGAAAGTAGGGCGTATTCATAGAACCATTGGCTGTATGTATGGAAACTAGACTGTGAAGGTAGCAAGAAATAAATAGTCATGTTGAGCTTGATATGTTGCTTACACAGATAAAAAATGATAATGACTAGCAAAGAGATTGATTGTGAATTTCAAGCCTATGATAAATATCTAGCATCCTTGAGCTGCAGGTTCATAAAAATTTTGACAGTGGCAGCATATTAAGAATGAAAGTGGAAAGAAAAAGCATAAATGAATCAAATTTTAAGAATATGTGTGAAAATTTACTCCTGCAATTTCATGGAGTCAAACTCCTATTAGCGTGAAGGGAGCACTGGAGCTCCAAACAAGAGCCCGAAGTCAATTTTCAAAATGGCGAACACAGTGCCACAGAATGAGGACATATAAAACCCTGAAGGCAGAGTTTGAGGAGAAAGAATGAAGCAACATTCAACTGGAAAATGAATAGAGAAAGTTGAGAGCAAAATAAAACAATGGGTTCCCTGGAAAATTTTCTTTGTGGACCAGAGCCCAACTCATGGAATGATTTAATTATCTGAAGTGTTCAGATATAATATGCAATGATTAGTTCTTATTGTTGTACCATTTTATAAAAATGGATTTGGGGTTGAATGGAGCTGGACTATATCCAATGTATTTACCTTGTCAAAGTTTGACAATCTGGTGTTTTATTAAGCAGCCATCAGGTGCACATGGACATTTCTGAATGTATCTGTCTTTATTTCTACCTATACTTCTATCCATCCATCTATTCATCTATTCGTCTAGTTATAAATGATATGAAAGAGTATTTCAGTTCTCTTCTAGAATCATAATAATCCAGAGAAGAAAACATTTAGGTTAATAAATAATTACCCCCAAACATTAGTGAGTGTGGATTTCTAAAAAGAAGATGCTGTATGTAAGCTTATTGAACTAAGAATATGAAAACAAAAGAATATTAAAGATAGGGAGGCTATCACGAAGTTATGTAAATATGTAAGATTACCAGGGGGAACTAGAAATATAATTTACATCAGTTAAACCTGAGAAATCTCTTAGTTGAGAAGACTTGCATGCCCCAAGGAAATAAATGCAGAAAAAAAATCAAAGCACCATATGCATGCATGTTTCTCTTCCTTTGACTTTACATTCAGCATATCTTCAAAGAGGCAGCATGAGATTCACCATGACTCTGGTTAGAAATGCAGAACCCAAGGTGCCTCCTCCCAGCATCACTGAATTAGGATATGCAAGTTACCAAGATCACAGTGTGATTTGAGGGCATTTTAAAGTTTGAGAAACACTGTTCTTGGGTACTATGTAGCAGTAGGTTGGCTGGGCAAAGTGTTTGGAGGATATTGAAATCCTCAAGATTAGAGGATTTCAGTGAGAAAATTCTATAACGCAGATGAGAGTTCTAGACAAAGGGTTGCTAAGAACTGAGGCATTGCTATGTACTCCCAGTATTGAGTGTTTTAGAAATAAAGTTTAGGCAATAAATGAGCTGTTCCATGCAGCAAAAGAGGAACCTAGACTAACAGTTAAAGAAAAGAATATAGGTACACACCCCTCCCACACACACACATGCACATAATTATTAAGAATAGTTACCTAAACAAAACTGAAGAGGGTTAAAGTTATAGTTGTGATTTTTTTTATTTAATTAAAAGAAAGACTGTAAGAAAATGTATGTGTACACATATAATTGTAACATAAGAGAAATGGTGTTTGGTTTATTTTAGAACACTTTAGCAAAGCAGTGGTCTCTGAAGAGTCATGAACAGCTTGCTCATTTTGAATTTATGGGTTTATTACAAATGAATATGTAAAGGGCTTGAGGTAAGAAGTGTACCTCTGGGAACAGATGGTGCAGAATCACCAATAAGAGCCAAGCCTGAGTCGTCCTATCTCACTAAGTCACCATCATCATTCCTCAGTACTGGGTTTCAGAACTCACCAACTTCACAGGCCCTGTGTGCAGAGGAAGCTGAAGACCCAGCTCCTTGCAGAGGGTAGCCATTCCAGGGGATCCCTTAAAAAATCAGAGGTCCCACCATTCTGAATGGAACTTTTTCTCTGCTTGCCAAAAGTCTGGTGACAGAGAAGCTCTAATCATTCTACTTTACAGCTAAAGTAGCCTCTCTTGAGCAAGCTCATTCCTGCTTATTACCAGTGTATCCTCCACTTGCAGTCCTGCAGAAGTTCTTTCTGGCCTGTGCTTGGTGAAATCCTGCAAAATTCTGTTGATTTTGTAAGATCCGACACAGTTACCTCCTCTGTGAGCAGGTTCTTGACTCCCCCTTCTGGACAGACTGCCACAACTACCTAGCCTTCCCCTCTTTCCTTCCTTTCTTAACAATAGTCTGGTTAGTTTATTTTTTTTTAACATAATATTTCTGTTACAACAGGAATACATATTTAATTTTGAAGAATAGAATAGAAAGAAAAAAAGGTCTTCAGAAAAAATTATCTGCAAATAATTTTCTAAAATAATCATTACTAATTTCTTTATTTTTTCCTTCTTTTTTTGGTATCCAGAATTGAGCCCAGGGGTGCTTAACCACTGAGCCACATCCCCAGCCTTTTTTATACTTTTATTTAGAGACAGAGTTGCTTAGGTTCTCACTAAGTTACTGAGACTGGCTTTGAACTTGTGATCCACCTGCTGGGATTATAGGCATGCACTACCACCTCTGGCTAATCATTACTAATGTTTTATTATAATATATCTAGTCCTCTTTGGATTCCTTTCTCCCTCTTTTCTCCCTCTTTTCCTCCCTCTGGTTGGAGCTTCTGCATTGTTCCTCTCTAGTTTTTTAAAAATCAAATGTATCATGGCATGATTTACACTCAAGAAAATATACCCATTTTTAGTGTGTAGTTCAATCAGTTTTGACAAATATGTATGCCCATATGACCAACACTTCAATCAAGATGGATAATGTCTCACCCCAAAAAGTGATGAGCCAAAAACTCCCTCATGCTCCCCAGAAACAAGCCCTCTCCCAGCTTCCTGCCACAGGTAACTACTGACATGGATCTTACCACTGGAGGTGAGTTTGCCTGGAGGATAAATGGAAACACTCTTTTGTGCTTGGATTTTTTCACTCAGCATAATATTTTTGAAATAGATCAATTTTTTGCTGATGTCAGCAGTTTGTTCCTTTCATTTCTTAGAGTTTTACTTTCACAAATATTTGCTTGCATTCACATTCTTCTTGCTAGTATTGCCAGACTTCATTTTCAAATTTTTATCCTTAGTATTATTTTTAAATGTCTTTTATTAGCAAACCGTGTGTCTCTCTGTTGCTGTGGCCTGAACCTGGGTCCTTGTGCATATGCTGGCAACTGCACTAATACTCCCAACCCAGTAAATTTTATTTTTTTATTTTAGAAATATTTTTAGCTGTAGATGGACACAATATCTTTGTTTTATTTTATTTATTTTTAGGTGGTGCTGAGAATTGAACCCAGTGCCTCACACATGCTAGGTGAGTGAGTGCTGTACCACTGGGCTACAACCCCAGCCCAGACTTTATTTTTTAAGCCAGTTTTAGTATTATAGAAAAACTGAGCAGAAAATAGAGAAAGTTCCCGGATACTCCCTCTCCCATCCCTCAACACTTTCCCCTGTTATTAACATCTTACATATTACATTTAGAATCATTGATGAGCAAGTTTTTAAAATATTTTATTAGAACATTATAGTTATACATAGTATTGGGTTCATCCTGACAAACTCACATGCATGGAGATTGATTTCAATTCATGATCCCCTGCTTTTCCCTCTCATCCTCCCTCCCCATTCCCTGTTCTCCTTCCTCTACTAGACTACCTTTTGCTCATGTATTTATATTTGATTGTTTTTTTTTCTTATACATAAGGGGAAATCCCCCCCATGTATATTTATATATGCACATAACATGATTTTTTAAGATTTCATTCTGCATTGCTTCCCCTTTCCCGTCCCTCCCATCTGTCTCTTGATCCCCTTCTACATTATTGATCATCCCTTTATCTTTATATTTTCCTATCCTTTCCTCCCCCTTTCCTTTGTTTTTCGCTAGTTTCCACAGTTGAGAGAAAACATTTTACCTTTGAGTTTCTGAGTTAGACTTACTTCACTTGGCATAATATTCTCCCATTTCCATCCATAGAAGAATGCCACAATTGCATTCTTTGAACACTGGTGTTTATAGATACCACAGTTTCTTAATCCTTTTATCTGATAATGGGTACCTGTGTTAATTCCATAATCTAACTGTTGTGAATTGTGTTGCTATAAACACTGAGGTGACTTTGTTGCTATAGCATGCCAATTTTAGATCTTTTGGGATATACCAAGGAGTGGAATAGTTGGGTCATATGGTGGTTTTTGAGGAATCTCCACACCATTTTCCAGAGTGGTTGCACTAATCTGCAGTCCCACCAACAGTGTACAAGTGTTCTTTTCCCCCCAAATATTGCCAGCATTTATTGTTGTTTGTATTCTTAATCATTGCCATTCTGACTAGAGTAAGATGAAATCTTAGTGTAGTTTTGATTTGTATTTCCCCGATTGTTGGAGATGTTGAACATTTTTTCATGTATTTGTTGACCATTTGTGTTTCTTCTTTTGAGAAGTTTCTGTTTAGTTCTTTTGCCCATTTATTGATTGGGTTATTTTGTTTTTTGGCATTAAGTTTTTTGAGTTTGTTATACATTCTGGATATCAATCCCCTAACAGAGGAGTAGCTAGCCAAGATTTTCTCTCATTCTGTAGGCTCTCTCTTCATGCGTTTAATTTTTTCCTTTGCTATTTGATGGTATCCCACTTAATGCTTCTTGGTTTTATTTCCTATGCTTTGGAAATCTTTTTAAGGAGGTACCTGGCAGCACCTATATGATGGAGTGTTGACCCTATGTTTTCTTCTAGCAATTGTAGGGTTTCTCATGTAATTTCTAAGTCTTTCATCCATTTCAATTTGAATTTTGTGCAAGGTGAGAGATAGAGGTCTAGTTTTATCTTTTTACACATAGCTCTCCAGTTTTCCCAGCACCATTTGTCAAAAGGCTATCTTTTCTCCAAAATACATTTTTGGCACCTTTGTCAAATATCGGATGGCTTTAGGTATGTGAATTTGTTTCTGTCTTTTTTATTGTGTTCTATTGGTCTTCATATCTATTTTGATGCCAATACCATGCTGTTTTTGTTACTATAGCTCTGTAGTATAATTTTAGATCAGGTATTGTGATGCCTCCTGCTTCACTTTTCTTGCTTAGTATTGTTTTGGCTATTCTGGGTCTCTTATTCTTCCAAATGAATTTAAGAATTGTTTTTTCTAATGCTGTGAAGATTATCATTGGTATTTTGATGAGGATTACATTGAATCTGTATATTGCTTTTGGTAGTACGGCCATTTCGACAATATTAATTTTGCCTATCCAAGAACATGGGATGAGTTTACATCTTCTAAGGTCTTCCGTTTTTTTCTTTGTTCCATAATTTTCATTATAGAGCTCTTTGACACCTTGATTAAATTAATTCCCAAGGATTTTTTTTTTTAAGATTATTGTGAATGGGATGGTTTTCCTGATTTCTTCCTTGGCTGAGTCACTGTTGGAGTATAGAAAGCTATTGATTTATGGGTGTTGATCTTCTCTCCTACTACTCTGCTGAACTTGTTTATAAGATCTAGAAAGCTTCTGGTAGAGTTTTTTTAGGTGTTCTAGATATAGGATCATGTCATTGGTAAAGAGAGATAATTTCACTTCTTTTCCTATTTGTATCCCTTTAATTACCTTTTCTTGCTTGACTGATCTGGCTCATGTTTTGAAGACTATATTAAATAGGAGTGGAGAAAGTGGACAGCCTTGTCTTGTTCCTGATTTAAAGGAAATGCTTTCAGTTTTTCTCCATTCTGTATGATGTTAACTTTGGGTTTGTCATAAACGACCTTTACAATGTTGAGGTAAATTTCTTCAGCCTGTAGCTTCTGCAATGTTTTAAACATGAATGGGTGCTGGCCTTTTCCTCACGATCATGTGATTCTTGTTCTTAATTCTGTTTGAGTGGCCAGGTACATTTATTGGTTTGTGTATGTCGAACCAACCTTGCATACCTGGAATGAAACCGCCTTGATCATAGTATATTATCTTTTTGGTATGTGTTTGAATATGGTTTGCTAATATTTTATTAAGGATTTTTACATCTCATGTTCATCAGGGATATTGATCTGTAGTTTTCTTACCTTGATGTGTCTTTCTCTGGTTTTGGTCTCAGGGTAATACGGGCTTCATAGAATGTATTTGGGAGTGTTCTAACCCTTTCAATTTCATGGAATAATTTGAGAAAGACTGGTGTTAATTCTTCTGTAAAGGTCTGGTAGAATTCAGCTGAAAATCCATTTGGTTCCAGGCTTTTCTTTTTTGGAAGGCTTTTCATTGCTGTTTCAATGCCATTACTTGATATTGGTCTATTTAGGTTTTCTATATCTTCCTGATTCAATTTGGTAGGTCAAATATGTCTAGAAATTTGTCAATGTTTTCTAGATTCTTCAGTTTATTGGAGTGTAAATTTTAAAAATAGGTTCTGATAATCCTCTGGATTTGAGAAGAATCTGAGAACCATCTTTTTTATCTCTGATTTTATTGATTTGGGTTTTCTCTTTTTTGGTTAGCTTGGCTAAATCCATCTAATTTATCTTTTCAAAGAATCAACTCTTTGTTAAATGATCCTGTGTATTGTCTTCAAGGGACGAAGTTCTATTTTCTATGCAATTTAATAGGTTAGTGATGCTTTCAAGTGAATTTTTAATTTGATTAAATGTGTCTTTAATAATAGGAATTCTGATTGATTTCTTTTCACTATTTCTATTTCTTTATTGAAATAGTCTTTCATCTCCTGTATTTAATCTCTTAGTTTGTTTTTTAGATCTTCTTTGAGTTCATTGAACGTTTTTAGTTTTTATTTTTTAATTTTTTTGTACCAGGGATTGAACCCAAGGGCTCTTAACCACTGAGAACATCCCTGGCCCTTTTTTATTTTGAGACAGGGTCTTACTAACTTGCTGTGAGCCTCACTCAGTCACAGAGGCTGGCTTCAAACCTGTGATCCTCCTGCCTCAACCCCCTGAGCCATTGAGATTACAGGCATGTGCCACCATGCTCAGCAGGTCAGTAGACGTTTTACTAACCAGTTTTTAAATTACCTTTCTCTGGGATTTCATCACTCTCACTATCAGTGATAGGAGAGTGTGGATTTGTGGGGCCTGTTTTCTTAGGTTTTCAGAGATCTTGGACTTTCACATCAATTGAGATGGATTCCTTCATGGATTTCTTCAAAATCTTCTTTTTGTGTATCCTTTTGTATGTAATTATCTTATTTGTTCTGGGACTTCTTTCTGCTTTTGATACATGAACTGATGCCAGGGTCCTCAGGTTCTACCCTGTGATTCTTCTTTGGTGGGTCTTTGTTGTTGGCTTGGGACTTTTGTCTCCTTATTTCTTTGAGATGGAGTAATGTCAGGGGTCAAGTGGGGTTAGATTGTGTGTGGGATGGATTCAGTATTGCTTAGTTGAGATGTGAGTGTATCTCAGCTGCAGGATCTCTATCCTGTGATCTTGAAGTGTCCCAATCTCTTTTCAACCCCTCTTGGAGTGGGGAGCCAGGAATGGCACTAATGTTAGCAACAGATGTACACTTTAAGATATAGGTCCAATGTCTACTTTGACATTTTTAGCACCAATTTCCACCTATCTAGGAATGGTGGGGTCAGCACTTAAGAACAGTACCAACGATAAAAACCCATGAACTGGATCAGATATTTGACGGAGGTATCTACTATGTTGTCCGGCATATGAATAATCACACCAACTTAAATGGGGTAGGAATTACATAGTCTATTAATTAGTTTGGGTTTTGCCTCTTTTATTCTTTGTATGAAAGGGTAGTTAAATATTGAGGGTCATTAAGTTGTGTGTGGAACAAGGTGTGTTGTCTTTTGATTGATTTTAGTTCAATGGCAGAGTCTCTACCCTCTGAACTTGTAGTGTACCTGTAGGTTCCCAGCACCTCACAGAATGGGGGGAAAAAAACAATAGCAACAACCAATGCAAACAGTACCCTGCATTAAAGTAAATACCCAGTTCTTACTATGCCATCTTCAACATTAATTACCATTAAAAAACCAGAAAAGGTGAGGTCAGCAATTGTCAACAGTAAAAACAATAACCATGAACTAGACCTGGCTTTAAAGCAAACAGCAGGTGTCAGCTGTGTCATCCACAGCAGTAATGATTGCAGCACCATTAATGGAGTTACATAAACCTACTAGTTCTGAAAAACGGCAAGAACACAGTCAATTAGGAGAAAAGAAAAGAAAATGTGCTAGGAAAGTAGAAGAGAATTTACAATTTCAAAAAGTGAAGAGAGAATGCAGAAGAGATGTAGCAGGTGATGGTTATTAGGAAAGAAGGGAAAACACAGGAGATGCAAAGTAAATGAAGAGAGGAAGAGAGAATAAAATTTGAATGTTAGCCACAGAAGAAGAAAGAGAAAAAGAGACAAGAGAAGCAAACAAGTGAAAACAATA
>JAJEJO010002372.1:372543-641443 GCA_020662805.1 Glaucomys volans
AAATGCTAAAAAAGATAAAAAGAAACAAATAAGTGTAGGTATATATGTCTCTGAACCAATCAGCACTGAAGAATCCCCCCCTCCCAACACACAGATTGTTCATGAGGAATGAAGGAAACATCTCCACTGAGGTGACCAAAATAGTTGACCAGAGTGGATGGTTACTGTCTGTGCCCAACCCTTTCTTTTAATTTCTTCGTGAGCTGTGCTCTGAGAGACAGAGCAAGAAGAGGGGGTTGTCAATGCCTTCCTGTTTTTGTGGTGTTCTCTGAGCTGCCAGTTGGAGTGACCTAAGACTGACTAAGACTCGCTTCCCTTCGTATCGGTATGAGGTGTGATGGATTAGGATTGGTGCACTCCAAGGGTAAAGCTTCTGCAGAGTTTTATGAGTGCAGTTCCATTAGGTGGGGCTTAGGTCTAATCAGGTTTCAGGGGCTTTGCTGGATGGCGTCTGTTTGGGGCTGATTAGATCGACACACCCTTAGGGCATACCAGTTGCAGATCTCTGAGGGGAGTCTGGATCTCAGGAGCCTCCCTTGAATTCCACTGTGGACCAGGGGAGCCAGGCCTACATACTCAGCTGCCCATAAGCAGCCTTCCCAGGCTTAGTCCCTGAGTGTATTTACACCCACCTGTTCAGATTCCTGGACTACTTCATCTGGTCACTTTAGCCACCAGACTCAAAGGAGAAGTGAGTTGAGCTCTCCTAAAGGAGAAGTGAGTTGAGCTCTCCTTCCCTTTTCCAGCTGGAACGCCTGGGTACATTCTCGTTTTGCTCACAGTTTGGTAGGCACACCTTAGGCCACACAACAGGCACTTTCCAGGACAATGTGGTAGTGTTTGCTCTGATCTCCTGGCTCCTGCAGTTGCAGCCACAGCCACGGTGTGACTGCCTCCAGATGGTTTTGCCCCAGTTCTTTCTGGCCAGCTGGGAAACAGCACTTTTCAAACACCAGAGCGAAGTACAGCCTCTGGATCAGCTAAGTTCAGGCTGCTTTCTTGATCTCAGGTTTTCCATACCAAATCTGTTTCTCTGTGTTCTCCCTCCCTCTGGTGAATCAGTGCTGCTATGGCTTCCACCCCCAGCACTCGTGTCACAACCTGCTCAGCTCCAATGGATGCTTTCTTCTTTGTTTGTTGTGCCCAAATTTCTGAGTCCCTAAGACATTTTGAATGTTCAATATTGAATTTAGTAACCACCTCACTGAGAAGCAATATTCCCACAGCTTGAATCCTGAGCCACGGATTGATTAGGACTTCAGCTTCCCTCCACTCACCCATGCTTACTTAACGATGAGCAAATATCGATGCAGCATTGTTAGCTGATGTCCGCAGCTTACATTAAGGTTTACTCATGCATTCTCTGGGTTTTTGACAAATGTATAGTGGTATTTATCCATCATGACAATATCACAGACAACAATTTCACTGCTCTGAATATTCCTTATGTTTTTCCTATTCATCCATCACTCCTCTGAGCCCTTGGGTAACCAGTGATTGATCATACTGTCTCCTTGTCTCCTTAGTTTTACCTTTTCTGAAATGTTATATGGTGGGAATCCATTAGCCTTTTTGGACTTCCTTCTTAGCAACATGCATTTAAGAAGCACTCATGTCTTTTTATGGCATGATAGCTTATTTTTTAGTACTAAATACTATTCCATTGTATGTATATATCAGTGTGTTTATTTATCTGTTTATCTATTGAAGGACATTTTGGTTGATTCCAAATTTAAACAATTATAAATGAAGTGACTGTAAATATCAGTGTGCTTTTTTGTGAGTGCTTTTTTTCTAGCTCAATTGGACAAATACCAAGAAGTGCAATTGCTGGATCATATTACCATATGTAAGAGAATGTTTAGTTTTGTAAGAAACTGCCAAACTATCCTCCAAACTGTTTTTACCATTTAGCATTCCTGCCAGCAATGAATTAGGATCCCTGTTGTTCCACATCCTCATGAGTGTTTAGTATTGTCAGTGTTTTCGATGTTAGTCATTCTAATACATGTAGAGTGGTATCTCACTGTTCTTTTAATTTTTCAGTTCCCTGATGATATATCAGGTCAAGCATTTTTTCATATGCTTATTTGATTTCTTTTTGTTTTTTATTTTTGCAGACTGCATTTTGACTCATGGTACACAAATAGGATACAACTTCATTTCTAGGGTTGTGCATGATGTAGATTCACACCATTCAAATAATCATACATGTACATAGGGTAATGATGCCTGTCTCATTCCACCATCTTTCTTACCCCTACCTCCTCCCCCCTCTCATTTCCCTCTACACAATCCAAAGTCCCTCCCTTCTTCTCTTACCCCCACCCCTCATCCTCATTATGTATCATCATCTACTTATGAGAGAAAACATTCAGCCTTTGGTTTTGGGGGATGGTTTATTTCACTTAGCATGACATTCTCCATTTCCATCCATTTACCTGCAAATGCCAGTTTTATTCTTCTTTATGACTGAATAACATTCCATTGTGTATTTGTACCACAGTTTCTTTAGCCATTCATCTATTGAAGGGCATCTAGGTTGGTTCTGCAATCTAGCTAGTGTGGATTGAGCCGCTATAAACATTGATGTGGCTGCATTACTGTAATATGCTTATTTAAGTCCTTTGGATATAAACTGAGGAGTGGAATAACTGGGTCAAATTGTGGGTCCATTCCAAGTTTTCTGAGGAATCTCCATACTGCTTTCCAGAGCGGCTGCACCAATTTGCAACTCCACCAGCAATGTACAAGTATGCCTTTTCCCACATATCCATGCCAACACCTATTTTTGCTTGTTTTTGATAATAGCCATTCCAATTGGAGGGAGATGAAATCTTAGGGAGATTTTAATTTGCATTTCTCTAATTACTAAGATGTTGAACACTTTCTCATATATTTGTTAATCGCATGTATATCTTCTTCTGTGAAGTATCTGCCCAGTTCCTTATCCCATTTATTGATTGGGTTCTTTGTACTTTTGTAAATTCTTTATAAATTTTGGAGATTAGTGCTCTATCTGAAGTGCATGTGGAAAAGATTTTCTCCCACTCTGTAGGCTCTCTTTTCACATTATTGATTATATCCTTTGCTGAGAAAAAGGTTTTTAGTTTGAATTCATCCCATTTATTGATTCTTGCTTTTATTTCTTGTACTCTGGGAGTCCTGTTAAGGAACTCTGGTCCTAAGCTGACATGGTGAAGATTTGGGCCTACTTTTTCTTCTATTTGGTGCAGGATCTCTGGTCTAATTCCTAGGTCCTTGATGCATTTTGAGTTGAGTTTTATGCAGGGTGAGAGATAGGGGTTTAATTTCATTTTGCTGCAAATGGATTTCCAGTTTTCCCAGGGCCATTTGTTGAAGAAGGCTAGCTTTTCTCCATTGTATGTTTTTGGCACCTTTGTCTAGAATGAGATAACTGTACGTATGTGGGTTTTTCTCTGTGTCTTCTATTCTGTACCATTGGTCTCCCTGTCTATTTTGGTGCCAGTAGGTGCTGCTTCTGTTCTTATTACTCTGTAGTATAATTTAAGGTCTGGTTTTGTGATACCTCCTGCTTCACTCTTCCTGCTAAGGTTTGCTTTGGCTATTCTGGGTCTCTCATTTGTCCAAATCAATTTCATGATTGCTTTCTCTATTTCTATGTGTCTTATGTTCTATTCCATTTGTCTTTGTGCCTGTTTTGGTGCCAATACCATGCTGTTGTTGTTACTATAGTTCTGTAATAAAGTTTAAGGTCTGGTATTACGTTTCCTCTTGTTTCATTTTCTTGCTAAAGATTGTTTTGGCTATTCTGGGCCTTTTATTTTTCCAAATGAATTTCACAACTCTATTTTATATTTCTACAAAGAATGTCATTGGAATTTAAATAAGAATTGCATTAAATCTGTGTAGTGCTTTTGGTAGTATGGGTATTTTGACAATATTAATTCTGCCTATTGAAGAACATGGGGAGATCTTTCCATCTTCTGAGGTCTTCCTCAATTTCTTTCTTTAGTGTTCTGTAGTATTCATTGTGGAGGACTTTCATTTCTTTTGTTATATTGATTCTCAAGTTTGTTTGTTCGTTTGTTTTTTGAGGCTATTGTGAGCGGGATGGTTTTCCTAATTTCTTTTTCAGCAGATTTATCATTGGAGTATAGGAATGCAATTGATATATTGGTGTTGATCTTGCTGAATTCATTTATGAGCTGTAGAAGTCTTCTGATAGAGTTTTGGGTGTCTTTTAAATATAGGATCATTTTGTTGGCAAACATGGTTTGACCTCTTCTTTTCCTATTTGTATTTTTATAATTTCTTTGTTTTGCCTAGTTGCTCTGGCCAGAGTTTCCAGGACTATGTTGAATAGAAGTGGTGCAAGAGGACATCCCTATCTTGTTCCAGTTTTAAGAGGGAATGCTTTTATTTTTTTCTCCACTGAGAATGATGTTGGCCTTGTATTTAGCATAGATAGCTTTTACAACGTTGAGGTATGTTCCTACTGTCCCTAGTTTTAATAGTGTTTTAAACACGAATGGATGCTATATTTTGTCAAATGCATTTTCTGCTTCTATTGAGATAATCATTTGATTTATTTTCATTAAGTCTATTTATATGGTGAATTCCATTTATTGATTTCCATATCTTGAACTAACCTTGCATCCCTAGGATGAAACCCACTTGATCATGGTGCATTATCTTTTTAATATGCCTTTGTATGCAGTTTACCAGTATTTTATCAAGAATGTTTGCATCTATGTTCGTCAAGGATATTGGTCTGAAGTTTTCTTTCCTTTTTGTGTCTTTCTCTGGTTTTGGTATTAGAGTGATACTACCCTCGTAGAATGAGTTTGGAAGGATTCCCTCCTTTTTTATTTCATGGAATAATTTGCTGAGGATTGATGTTAGTTCATCTTTGAAGGTAGAATTCAGCTGAGAATCCATCTGGTCCACGGCTTTTCTTTGTAGTCTGTTGATGACTGAAATTGATCTTTTAAAATTTTCTGTATCCTCCTGATTCAATATGTCTCTAAAAATTTGTTTATGTCCTTAAGATTTTCTTATTCATTGGAGTATACATTTTCAATATAGTTTCTGATTGTCCTATTTCAGTAAACTCTGTGGTGATATTTTCTTTTTCATCATGAATTTTAATAATTTGAGTTTTTCCCCTCTTTCTTTGTTTTACTTGGCCAAAGGTTTATTAATTTTATTTTTTCAAAGAACCAATTTTTTGGTTTGTTGATTTTTTGCACTTTTAAAATTTCTTTGAGTTAATCTCTGACTTGGATATTTTTCTATTTTCTACCAATTTTGGTGTTGATTTGTTCTTTTTCTAGGGCTTTTAGATATAATATTAGATTATTTATTGGGTGTCTATTTGTTTAATGAATGAGTTCAGTGCTGTGAACTTTCCTCTTAGAACAGCCTTCATAGTGTCCCAATGATTTTGATATGTTGCATCACTATTTTCACTTATTATTTTTAAATTTCACCCCTTATTTTATCTGCTTTCCATTCGTCATTCAATAGCACATTATTTAGCATCCAGGTGTTATAGTAGCTTCTATTTACTATCTTTTATCATTGATTTCAAATTTAATTCCTTTATGATCTGATAAATTGCAAGGTATTACATCTACTTTTTGTATTTGCTAAGAGTTGCTTTGTGGCATAAGATATGGTCTATTTTAGAGCAGGATCTGTGTGCTGCCGAGAAGAAAGTGTATTCTCCCATTGATGGATGAAATGTTCTGTATATGTCTGCTAGTCTAAATTATTGATTATATTATTTAGTTCTATAGCTTCTTTGTTTAGTTTTTATTTGGAGGATCTATCTTATGGTGAGAGAGGTTTGGTAAAATCACCCAGTATTACTGTGTTGTCTGTTTGCTTCTTGAAATTGAGAGGGGTTTATTTGATATATATAGATGCTTTGTTGTTTGGGGCATACATACTTATTATGTCTTGTTGATGTATATAATTCCTTTAAGCAGTATTAAATGTCCTTCTTTGTCCCTTCTGATTAACTTCGACTCAAAGTCCACTTTATTTGATATAAGGGTAGCAACCCCTGCTTGTTTACACAATCCATGTGATTGATATATTTTTTCCCATCATTTCACCTTCAGTCTGTAGATGTCTTTGCCTATGAGGTGAATTTCTTGGAGATAGCATATTGTTGGGTCTTGTTTTTTAAACCAATCTACCCACCTGTATCTTTTGATTGATCAAGTTAGACCATTTACATTTAATGTTATTATTGAAAGATGATTTTTATTCCCTTGTATTTTGACTTATTTCTAGTTTTTAATTTGAATTAGTTTCTCCTAGTAGACTATTCTTTTAGTGTAGTTCATCTCTCTGCTAGTTTTTTTTATTTCTTCTTTATCAAATATTTTGAGGATGTTTTTTAGTGCATCCTGTCTAGTTGTGAAGTCTTTTAACTTGTTTTTTGTGTAAAGTTTTTTTATTCCATCTTCAATTCTGAAACTTAACTTTGCTAGGCATAGTATTCTTGGTTGACATCCATTTTCTTTCAGAGCTTGGTATATATTATCAAAATACCTCCTTGCTTTTAGAGCCTAAGTTGAGAAATCAGCTGAAATCTGGATAGGTTTACCTCTAAATGTGATCTGTTGTTTTTCTTTAGCAACCTTTAAAATTCTATCTTTATTCTGTATGCTAGGCATTTTTGCAACAATGTGCCTTGGTGTGGGTCTGTTGTAATTTTGTTTGTTTCGAGTCCTGTATGCCTCCCATATTTGGTTTTCCATTTCATTCTTAATGTTTGGGAAATTTTCTGATATTATTTCACTGAAAATATTGTGCAGTCTTTTAGTTTGTATTCCTTATATGGAATGAGCCTTCATCTGTCCATATAAATCTTGTATTTGGCCTTTCATGTTTTCCCATGCTTCCTGAAAATTGTGTTCATGGTCTCTTCACATCTTTTCTCCAGGGTCAGCTTTATATTCAAGATCATATATTTGCTTGAAACTCTTATCTTCCAAGTGGTCTAGTCTGTTGCTGATACTTTCCATTGAATTTTTAATTTGGTTTATTGATTACTTCATTCTGAGGATTTCTGTTTGATTCTTTTCTGGAATCTCTGTTTATTGAAGTGATCTTGTACTTCCTCTATTTTCTCTCTGATTTTAGTCCTTACCTTGTGCTTTACCTTATAGATCAGTTTAACTTTGAACTTCTTTGACATTTCTTCTACTCTGGTGTCAGTGGATTCTGTTACTGAAACATTTTGGTTTGTTTGGAGTGGTTTGTTCCTTTTCTTTTTCATATTGTTTGTGTGTCTACCCATCTATCAGTAAGAATCTGAGTTAGCAGAGTTTCTCCCCCATCAATTTATAGTATTCCTAAAGGTTTCTAGTTCTTTATGGTTTAGGCACATAGTAACAACAACCAGTGCAAACAACATACAGTATTAAACTAGATACTTAGTTCCTACTATGCCATTTACAAAGCTGATTTGCACAATAAGCAGATATGGTATGATAAGCAATTGCCTGCAGTAAGAACAGTAAGTTTGCAGAAAGTTTTGCAATTTCAGAAGGAGAATAAGGAGAATACAGAAAAGATATAGGATGTGATGCTATGAGGGAGAAGGAGAAAACAGAAGTAAAAATATTATAGGAAGATTGAGAGAACAATAGAATTTGTCTATTAACAAAACAAAAGACAAGAGGAATAGACAAGTGAAAACCAATACAAAACCAAACCAAAATATACTAATCAAAATTTCTAAGCCTTGAATGACAGTCATGAAAAATTACCTTCCAATATGCTTGAAATGAGGAGACACAAACGTGTACATGTATACATGTTCATGAACCTTTCAGCATACAATCAAAAAAAGAGAAATGAAAAATAAAGTTCTTGATGAAAATTGAGGAATTGTTTCCATTTTGATGGTCAAAAATTGTTAATTTAGATATATGTTCATTGTTCACAAATATCTTTCCATTTCTTCTTGAGGTATGTACTACACACAAGAGTAGTGGCTGCAGGCTGTCAGATCCTTTCCCTTTTTCTGTTGCTAGTTAGTTTGCTATCTGGAGTTCAAAAATTGTCAGCTTCCCTTCTTGGCAGTATGAGGCAGAGTAGTTGGAGAGTGTTGTCTGCTCCACCCAAGGTGGATTTACTGTAGAGTTCTGTGGTAGGACTTCCTATAGGCAGAGCTTCCGAAGGCGGGGTTTAGGTTTAGGTAGGCCCCAGGTGCTTGAGTGGCGATTGGTCTGAAGATTTTAGATTAGTGCACCTCCAGAGTCTGGAAGCTGCCAATCCACTCTGGGAGTCTGTACCCCAGGAGTCTCCCCTGAGTTCCACTCATGCATTGGTGGAGCCAATTTTTTACCTGCTTTGCCACCCATGGACCCTGCCCTTTCTGGCCTCCCAGACCCAGTCCCCAAGTGCACAGTCTCTCCGGATCACCAGATCACATTCCTGGCCAGTGCCAGCTGATCCTGTGAGCTGCTAGACTCAAAGGTCAGGCTGGGGCCAGGGCGGGCGGGACCCCAGAATCTCTTAGGTCTCCACAACCCATATTCCTCTGGGTAAAACACTCTCTGCACCTGATTTTCTCCTGGTCTCCTAGGCACACAGAATTGTGTGGTAGGTGTCTGCCAAGTCTGCTTTCTGGGCCCAGCTTGGATTTCCTAGGTCTTGGTTCCTGGAGTTGCTCCCACAGTGCCTGGTTGCTGTAGCACTGGGACAAGATTCCTGCCTCTGCTCTCTCTGGACAGCCTGAGGATGTGTGGCATCTTTCCTGTGGAGAATATAGTGTAGTATACCTTCTGGATCAGTCTGACAGTGTCCCTGATCTCTGATTTCTCTATACCAAGACATGCCATTGTGCCCCCTGAAATGCAGGCTCCCTTAGTCCCTCTTCTTGCTTTGCCCATGGGGGATCAGCTCTGGCAGTTGCCAGCACCAGCAGTGGGCTTGCTTCTTTATTTTACTGTATCTAACTGTCTGAGTCCCCAAACTGTTCTGAGAGTCCAGTATTAAATGTTGGTAAAATCCCTCTTTTACCCACCTCACTGAGAAGCTGTTTATCTGCTTTCTTAGTCTCACACTAACAGAGTAGCTTGGCAAGCAACTTCTCTACTCCATGTCTTCCAAGAGACTCTGTGTCTGTGCAGATCTTTTGCACATTTTTTTATAGTACCAGGAATAGAGCCCAAGGACACTTAACCACTGAGCTACATCCCCAGCTCTTGTTATCTTCCATCTTGAGACAGGGTCTCACTGAGTTGCTGAGTCTGGCTTTGAGCTTGTGATCCTCCTACCTCAGTCTCTCAAGTCACAGGGATTACAGGTGTGTGCCACTGTGCCTGGCTGCACATTCATTTTGTTAATGGTGACTTTCGTAGAGCAGACATTTTGCATTTTGATGAGTTTATCTTATTCCATATATCCTTTCATCAAAATCATCATTAAAAATTTTCATATGCTTAAAAACATCTTCATAAAAGCTTCCATTTAATGGCTGGTTAGCATGTTATAACATGAATGTTCTGTAATTTATTCAATTATTCCTTTATTATCAGGTTATTAGCTTACTTTTAGTAAATATTGCTATTGCAATCCTTTTTATGTCAATTTTTGTATTTCTGGTATAGCAGTTTGTTCATTATATTATAATTTTCTTTCATGAGGTTTTCCTTGAGAACAATGGATTATAAACTTTTATATCGGTCCTGTATCTAACAGGATCGTGAACTATGATACACAGTCACTAAACAAAGAACCTAGAACATATAATTACTCACTAGATTTCCCAATAATGATGGGGTTGTACCTCAGTGGTAGAGCACTTGCCAAGCATTTGCAAGATCATGGTTTGATCAGCACACACACACAAATAATTCCCATAAACAAGTGAGACTTCCTCCTTCAAGTAAATTAGTTGACAACACTGCTGTAAGATCGAAGAGACTGGTATATAGAAGAGTAGGAAGTAAGGTCAACCAGCTAGTTTCTGGCAGTGACAGGACTAGGGTCTCAATCACCTTACTCCTCCTCCTTTGCCATTTCTGCCAGCTTGGTCTGGATTCTCTAGCCACCTGGAAGTCTGAATTTCTGTGTTCCTGTGCTTCATGTTTTTCTCCAAATGACCATAGAATGTAGCAAGCTTTAGAAGGCTTTCCTACAACATGGTTTTCCTCTGGGATTCTGGGTTGAGGGGTCAGACCCTTCTGGGTGGTGACTAGTGGAAACACTCTCACTGCCCTTGAGTATCTTCAGACCCACTCTTCTCTGTCATGTACCATTTGGCATTGTGCCCAGATTTTATAGCATTCCATGAGGGTCCTTTTATAACTATCTGCTTTGAAATGTGCTTTAAAGGACGTATTCTTAATGGAGAGCTTTTGCCTAGTAAATGTTCTCAAATTTTGCCAGCTGCAGATATCAATAATGGCACCTTTATGTTTAAAATTTGTATCTAGAGTTTTATTCTGTTCACCTGTAGAGCAGGGGGAACTCATATACATTTTGATACTCCTCATCTCTTTTAGTAGAACTCTGCACTCAGGGCCTATCCAGTTTATATAATCTTAAAGCAGATTATTCCAAGATTGAATTGATACTGCTCTCCCTTTACTTTGGCCAATCTTAATATGCCACCTGGGCCAGTGTTTGCTACAGCCCTACTCTTTGCTTGGATCAAATCTGATGGCCCAGGCCTTGGCTCACCCTGCCACTTGCAATGCTCTCAACCACCAGAGAATGCTGGACTCGTACTGTTGTTCAGTCCGACACTCCCCACACTTTGCAGCTTGGCCTTTGCCCCCACTGCCATGCCCTTCACCTTTGATCTTCTACTTTTCCCCTCCAGTATGCTATTATGCTTCTCTCTGCCTCACCTGTATACATAGCTCAGTATTCCAGGGGATACTGGTATATACCATTTGTTCCTGTAGTGGTTGAGAAATTGTACCTTTGTTGTACTCTGTGCTTTAGAGTGGCCCAATGCCACTCAAAAAAGTTGTACAGAATATAAGAAGGTAATTTTATTGATTTTACACCTGTCCTGCTCTTTGCATGATATGAGTGTGACCAATGAGGAGCCTGGTATACATAGTACTTGGCTAAGAACCACCACATAGTACTCAGAACCAATGCTTCCTTTCACTCTTGATCCCAACTGAATGTCTTTCTTGGGACTTCTCTCTCCTTTCTTAGAGTATTTCTTCTGTTGCTTTGTTTACATATACCATATAAAATTTCTGTATCTGCCATGAGTAGTAGACAGCTGTGACTTCTTTCCCCAGGAAGTTCTTCAACCTGCCTGTCAATCAATGGAGGAAAATAAATCTAGGCCAGGGAGGTGGGTTAAGGAAGGGTAATCAAACTATCAGAATTTTAGATTTGGGCCAGCAATTTCTGCCATCCTGTGGTATTTAAATGAAGTATCACCTAGATACTGGCCATTTCTGGAAGTGTTTTGAACTCTTTAAGGCAAATCTTAGGCCCGTCTGTAATTCAACACTCTTTTAAGAAGAACTTCTCTTTTAATGATCGTAGAATATCAGTTCTAGAAAGGTAACTGATCTGGGGTATTAATCCTTCCTTATTCTGAGCTAGAATAAGTCATCCTAGAAAGAGTGGTTATGATTTCTTCTCCATCTGCCAGCCTTTCAGATACTTGAAGACAGTCCTCATATCCCCAGATTTCTTCTTTTTCCTACTAACCCCCTCCTTAGAGGGTTTTGTATGTGCATCTGTTTGCTAAGGTTTAACAACAGATACTTATTTACTCACAGTTCTGTAGCTTTGAAGCCCAAGATCAAGGTGCCAAGAGGGCTGATTTCCTTGGAGGACTTGGAGGGAAGGATCTGTCTGGACCTGTCCTGTGTCTCCACTGGCCCTTCAGAGAGTGGTGCCAAGCATGCATTTCCTTGGCATCTTCCTTTTCTCACAGGACTCCACTAATGCCCTCCTTATAACTTAATCATCTCTTTAAAGACTCTATCTCCAAATATGATCACATTCTGAGGTCCTGGGGCTTGGACTCCAAAACATGAATTTTAGAGGAGGGGCATGATCGAACTGATAACACTGCTTGGAGTCTCCTTATTGGTTTTGTCTCGTCTCGTCTCTTCTCTTCTCTTCTCTTCTCTTCTCTTCTCTTCTCTTCTCTTCTCTTCTCTTCTTTTTTTTTCTTTTCTTTTCTATGTGAGCTGCCTTGGCAGGATATCTTAGAGAACAGGGATAGATAATTTTGACCACAGGTTTCATTTGAAAACTTTTTGGTAGCTCCTTGCATTTTCTTTCAGTGTGGAGCCTTTTTATTGCTTTCTTCATCTTTGTTTCCCCCCTCCTTTCTTGTGTGTGTGTGTGTGTGTGTGTGTGTGCGCGCGTGCGCACATGTGTGTACACACATGCACCTCTGTTATTTGGGTGTAAAGATAGATTTTCCTCTTAGTTGACACCCAAGGGAGAGAGCTGGCCTCTCCTTGCTTAGTGACTCAGACTTTTCAATTCAGCACTCATTTTTTGAGTGTTTTTGCAGGGCACTATGCTAGACATGAGAGACAGAAATACATAAGAAACAGATTTTCCCTCTGAGTTCATAAATTATGGGGCAGTTTATATACATAATTATAACACAGTATGGTAAGTGCAGTGATAGAACAAGGAGCAGACCCCAGAGGTAGCATGGAGAAGGTAGCAGTTGACAGGGAGCAGGTGGAGGCTTCACCCAAAGATTGTTCCAGGTTTGAATTTTGAAAGATAATTAGGGAAGTGTCTGAGGGATGTAGTGGCAACTGTATGTTGTGTTTTGTCTATGACAGTGTTTATGGGTATAAGTGAAAGATGAGGCAGAAGTGATACTACTAAAGAGAAAAGAAAGAGCAAGATCAGGATGTATGCCTTGCTTGCATCAGGAAAGGAACAATTTAACCAGTTTCTGTATTTGGATGATAGCTTTTGTGACAAAGTGGAAAAGATACAGAGGAAAGTGGAGGGAAGTAAGTTGGAGCTCAATTGTAATATTTTAGATAAGGGATAATGAGAACCTAAACTAAAACCATGGCAGTAGAAATGGAGGGAAAGGAATATAACTGAAGTATAGTTCAAAGGTAATTTTGGAGAGTGTTGGCAACAGATTGAATAGGGGAAGTCCAGGGAGGAGACCAGGTTTCTGACTTGGGTCCTGGCTCCACCAGCTGAGCAGATGAGGATGAGTACTGTCACACATGCTGACCTCAAGGATCTGCAGGCATCCAGGTGGATGTGGCCAGTGGCGCTGAAGGTGAGAACACACCTTACATCTCTGGTTCCTCAGCTCAGCCTTTCTTCCCTGAAGGTGCCAATTCTGGAAAAGTGTCTCCTTGGAATTAATTCTGCAATGCCTAAGTGATAAAGCTATTATCATATGACTTAACAGTTCATTTGATGCAGGGTTTATTTGTATTTGAAACTCAACAGATTTACAGGTAATTACATTCTACAAAATTATCGTCTTGGGAACTGGAATGTTCTCCAGTAGTTGAAACTCATTTTAAAAAAACTAAAAAGCACTCATTAGTTTCTGTAGTTGCCTTTTAAAAATTCTTACTATTTTAAAGGGATTTTTTTATCAACGCTTTGATACAACACTAACTCGTAATAGCCCAGTAAATCCTTTTAATGCACACAAGCTACCTTGTATTTTCTTCCCTTGTTTTCCCTAGGAAGATTGTAGACATACTTGCTGGAATCCTAATTACTAGAACTAATCTATGGCTTTTAATAAGTATTTCATGTATATACTCTGTAAGATTAGTATTATTAATCTTACTCTGTAAGATTATTAAGATTATTATTATTTTTAGGAGAAAAACTTTTTATGATATTTATCTTTTTCAGTAGACATCATGCTGTTACAGAACATATCCCAGCTCCTTATTTAGCAGTAATGGAAATACAAGCCAAGTTAGTTTTTCTAATAGCATTAACATTGCAACTAGCCTGTCACATTGATCTATTTTTACATTCTGTGTACTTACCGTGTATTGTCTCATTTATCTTCATACTATTCCTGTGAAGGGACCAAGTATCCTCTCCCTTTGGAAACTGAATCAGAACAGAGCCTCTGGTTTTGACTCACAGACATAGAGCAAATATTTATTGAGTCAAAGACCAATTCCAATTTCTTTTGTCTTCTCAATTCTATTTCTACCTACTTGTTTTAAATTACTCTACCATTTTTGGTTATTTTTAACCCAGAAGAATGATATATTAGTCTTTAAATCTAGATTTGGGAACTCCGACAGGATGGAAATGTATTGCTAATTGAAATGTCCTTTGGGGGCTGTTATTAAGTATTGCTATACTGCTGACTGCTAACTTATTATTTTAGGCTCATACTTGAACATTCTCACTTCTTTATAATCTCTTCTGTCTCATTTCTCTTTCCATCTTCTTTCTCTTTTCTCATAAAAAATCTCAAGATATTTAGAAATTAAGAACATAAAATGGAACATTTTTCTTTTCTCTTTCAGTTTCTTTTTTAAAACATGTTTTAAAACTCTAATGGTTCCATTCTGTTGTTTAAAATATAGTCAGATATAAACTTTTAGCATGGGCACATCTGGAGTGTTCATTAGATGGGCTGCTTCATAATCTGAAGTCATCCATGTTTGGAACACATGTATTTGATAAAGTAAGGACTGCTAACCAAGAAAAGTAAGATGTTTTCTTCCTATCTTATTAATTTTTAATTAACTACATATATTTTTGAACTCACACATAAAACCAAATTGTACATATTAATGGAGTAATATGTATTTTGTTACGTGTATATATGGGGTAATATTTATATCATGTCCATCTTCTCCAGCATTTATCATTTTCTTTATGATGAAAACTTTCAAAAATCCTTCTAGCCCTTTGAAATACATAGTACATTATTTTTATCTATAGTCACTTTACTGCACACTAGAACTTACTCTTACCTAACTATAACTTAGTACCCATTGGTCAGCATTTCCCCATCCAAATAGATATATGCTTCATTTTAATTGATTTTTGCTAAAAAAAAAAAAATAGTTACATACTAAGTCATTTGATGAAATAAAATCACCGATAAACTCTACTCAAGCCAAAGAGACTGTTGCATTTAATAGATTAGTACAGTCTGTAGTTGAGAATGTCAAGCAGAGCATCGTACTCAGGTTTCAGGTTTTCACACCTGAAAGCAGTGCTGTATTTTAATTCCAGCAGCCTGGAACAAGAATAACTTCTACATAACAAGATGTAGTCAAACCTTGCCCAGCATTGGGCCACAGAGACACATGTGATAAGCTAGTTCTGGGATTTGTCTCCAGACTCATGGGTTAGAAAGCAGGATTCACCTTCTGTCCTGTCAGCTAACCTTGATACTGAACCAGATTGATCCTGGTCACTCAGACACATCCAGAAGCATTAAAGCAAACAAAGTGTGGTCCTTGTGCTCAGCCATCTGAGAATGTCTTTGGAAACCACGAAGTTATTAAGCTCATACATCTTCAGATTATCAAACCTCGTGATTCCACTGCAGTTCAGCAGTGAGAAATGAGTGCCAGCTCCATGTTCCATTTTCTGCTGTGTAAACATGTCCAATTTAGGTAAGAATACCTGCCCTCCCATGAAAAAATCAGCAATACTTTCACTTCTTTTTCTGTGATGTTTAGTTCAATGTACCTATTTTTACAACACCAAGGAAAACACAAAATTTTGTGGATTATTGAAATCTAACAAGTTGATCTCTCAGAGTCCCTAAATTTCAAAACAAATGATGTGTGAAAGCAGTTCAGTAAATGATTTCAACAAGTTTCCCTCACTTCACTGGCTTAATCAAAGCAAATTGCTTTCAAAAACTACACAAACTGAGATACCATATTTCACTGCATAATTGTTGCAGTTATTATGCCAAATTTTTTTTTGCAAAAAAGTGGGGTGCAATCATTATGTGAATTATTTTTTAAATTCTGCCGCTATTACTTAAAATCATTTATTACTAATTTGTCTTTGGTATAAGACTAAGATACAGGGAGTACTCATGAACATATGTTAAAATTGAATAGTCCAAATTGACATACATCATTTCTTTGTGACAGTTCTGTGAACATTTTTCTAGTCTGAAAAAAGGTTAAAACATTCATTATTAATTTGTTCATTACAGACAAAATATTAACCTTGAGAAAATTTACAGCAATATTGCTAAGTGTGTAAAATTTAATCTTCTGTGCCTGAAGATCCTACACCATTACCACTGGCTTTGTTATCTAATGGGCCGTCCTCAGCACCACTTGTATAAGAACTGTTTACATTAATAGTGCAGCACTCTAAACAAACCATGCAAGCCCGCTTTTGAAAACACTCTTGACGATGCATGTGCACTGAGAATTCTAGACTCAGCTCACGATGTACAAGAAGACAGATGCACATCCATATGCCACTGGTGAATACATTGCTCCTCTGTTGCGTTTCTTTTCTTTTTTCTTTTCAGTTCTGGGCATGAAACCCAGGGGTGCTTTACCATTGAGATACATCCCCAACCCTTTTTACTTTTTTATTTTGAGACAGGGTCTTGCCAACCTGAACTTGCAAGCCTCCAGTGTAGCTGAAATTACAGACATGTTATTACCGCTGTGTCCTGCTGTTTATCTTTTAAACAGTGTGACAAACAGAATTGTACCATATGACAATTATGCAATTAAAGGTAATAAACCAACTTTTGGCCTGAAAAAATGGTGCAATGATTATGCAGTGGTGATGATTATGTGGTAAAATACGGTAGCTAATAGTAGGAATGGGAAGAAAAAAAAAATCATATTTGGCTTTTCTCCAGCCCATTATATAACGGACTTGATTGGCTTCAAAGTTCAGAATACATTTTCTTCCAAGTGCATGCTGCCACCAAAGAAGTCATAGTTAGTATAAAATGCTACTTTAGAATTCCAGCTGGCATCATTGTGTATTGTGTGTGGATATCTAGTGTTTATGGTACTAGTAATAGAAGAATGGCTGAACCTGGAAGTTCTAGCAAGGTAGGTGAGGTACTCTGTACCCATTTTGCTCTGGATTTAATTTCCTAAGTTCCCAGGTGAGTCTGCTGCCTTGTAAGGAACTAGTATGGGATTGGATCTGCAGAAGCTGCCTAAATCAGAAAAGTTTTTTGTGAAATGAGAAGACAAAAAGATGGCCAAAATGATCAGCATTGTTTCTTCCTGAAATAATTTCTTATATCCTGCAACGAAAAAAGGACATGGACTGGGGCAGAGGTGAAGAACTTATAGGTTGAAGATGGGAACTGAGATTCTGAAGGATGGGGGTGGGGTGCCATTGATGGGCCTGGGACCTGGAGGTTGCACTTGCTGACATAGCTCCCCTGGGACTGTCGAGTGTAAGGAGATGAAAAGTGGAGATCCAAGCCAGCTGCACTGGGAGCCCTTGAATGAGTTTAGTCCTATGTCACGATGGCACATGAACTCTTTGCTGCTTAAAAACCACTGCTGGTGTGAGAGAACTGCCCACATTGTCATGGACAAGGAGTGATGATAGAGGAGTCCACTAACTTCAAAGAGGAGCAATTGAATTTGGCCTCAGCATTTTAAGATATGAGCAAACCAGGCTGGGGCTCTGAGCACAGCTGAGGTACCTGGACACAGAAAGAGAAGACAAAGGCAGAAAGGGAAGATAGGCTATTTACTCAATGAATAAATGAAGGCAGGCATGATTTTCAATTGAAAAAATGAAAGAATGTGACCAGTTATATCCATACCTAGGTTAGCAAAGCCAGTCATTTGCTAATGAATTATATTTGCCCGTCAGAAAATTTTTATTCTCATTAATCTTTGCCAAAAATATTAATATTGTTAATCATAATAACAATAAACATTATTATTCAGTACTAATAATCAGGTATTAATTATGTGGCCAGACTCTTAATAGATGCTTACAGACATTTTCCATAATGCTTATAACTCTGCGTGCTAGATCTTACAAGTCTTCTTCTCTAGAGGCTGGTGGTGGGAAAGGGTAACCAAATCTCTCAAAGCTGCCAAGCTGAGTAAGTGATGGCCCCAAATTCTAGCCCAGGTTAGTCTAGTTCTGTAGCCCCTTCTGGATGTTCTTGGCAGCCATCTGGTTCCTTTTTTTCCATGTTGGATTAATACAGTACCACAAAGGAAAAAGATTTCACATGGGCAAATCATGAGCCTCAGATAAACTTTATTATCCATTTGTTGTGCAGGTGATTTTGCTGGACAAGCAACTGATTTTGTGGGTTCTGTTCTCAGCCCTTTGCCTCTGGACCTACACAGACACCTGGTCTGGTTGTGCAGCCTCGGTTCACTGGGTTCATGCAAGTTCACTGGATGGCAAGGCATGAGGGTTGAAAAGCTTCTATAAATCCATAGAAAAGACAACTTAATAAAATAATGGGCCAGAATGTGAGAAAGTGAAATTAAAAGAGAACACAAGTGGGCAAGAAATGCTAGAAATGCTGCTCAAACTCAGTAGAGTTGGGTTATGCCAAGTAAAGAAACATTAAGGTGCTGTCTTATGTCTACTGTTTTATCAAAAAAAACAAAAAATGACTAATAGCATCCAGGGTCGGTGAAGAACAAGAACACAGCCCTGTTTGGGGGAATGTAGCTTCTCTGGAGGCCAATTTGGTATTATTTACCGAATTTTTAAATGCCTATATAAGTAATCCCACTTTTAGAAATGCATTTTCAAGAAATATTGGTACACATAATTTTATATTTATTGTGGCATTGTTTAAAATAGCAAACAAACAATCTGAATGTTCATTTCCAGGGAGATTGTTAAGCAGTTGATGAGCATCAGTCAGGCGTGGTGGTTAACACCCGAGACTTTGGAACCACGCTGAGTTAGCATCACAGTGCTACCTAATAGCTCTGTGACCTCGAGGAAGTTATTTACCATCTCTGTGTCTCAGTTTTCTCATCTGTAAAGGGGATAATAAATAGTACCTCCCTTATAGGGTTGTAGTAATGATGAGTGAAGACATGTAAAGCACTTGGAGCCTGACACATAGTGAAACTTTGCTTCCTGTGGTTGCAGTTACTTGTGGTGTGCTGCGGTCAGAAAACATTAAATGGAAAATTCTAGAAATGATTGCACAAGCTTAAAATAATTTTTACAACAGTATTTTGTTATAGCCACTGTATTTTATTATTGTTAATCTCAAACTCTGCCTAATTTATATGTCAAACTTTATCGTGGGTATGTTTGTGGATGAAAGGAAAAAATAGTGTATGTTAGGATTTGGTTCTGTTGGAGGTTTTAGCCATTCACTGGGTTCTTGGAACATATCCCTTGTAGATAAGAGGGAATACCTGTATTATTATGAGTCTTCTGTGACATATTACCTTAATTAGTAGTCACTATAATGAAATGCTGGGTACAGGCTGCCTATGAAGTAAAGAGATGCTTATTTAGCTCACAGTTTGGGAGGTTCAAAGCCCAGGACTGGACAGCCCCATTGGTTTGGGCTCTGGGAGGTGGCAGATCTGGGCACTTTGTGGTGGGAGCACATGTAAGACTGACAGTTGCACCTTGAATTGGAGCAGAGAGTGAGAGGTCAGGTGGAGTGCCCCAGGGCATGCCACAGTGACCTCCTGAAGGTCGCACCTCTTAAAGGTCCATAGCACCTTTAAAGGTCCCCATATCACCAGGCTGGGGACAAGCCTTTAGTTACAACAGATCCTTAGGGAATATTCAGATAATTAAAAGAATAAGTTATTTAAATAACTTGAGAAATGGGAGAACATGGGCTAGAAAACAAAGGAAAACTGTCACTTTTTATGTGCCTTTATGCGTGGATTCTGTTTACTACAAGTATGTGCATGTAGTAATAAGAAAAAATTACCTTCTGTCCAGCATCTTATAAACATATTACATATAGAATTTTTGGATATTAATCTAATCATGATATTGGAAAGGCTACCTAGTAGTTTTCAACATAGCTTAAAAATGGAGATGTTCAAAATTTGGTTAGTTCAGAGCCCACAGCAAGTATCTAAAATCAATAGATTGCTATGAAAACTCTACCGGTGGGGGATTCAAGCTGTTCTGGAGCTCAGAATTTTCTGGCTAAGTTAAAAGACCTTGTTGTGAAAATAACAGATTTTCATTTCCTCTCTAATTTTATAACTCTTGGCACTACAACCTTTGTTTTGCTGAGAAATGTTTGAAAAATAAATGAGTGTACACACTGAGTTTTTAACCACTGAGCCACATCCCCAGACCTTTTTATGTATTTATTTTTTATTTTTTATATTTTCCAAAATAAGTGTGCACTTCTTATGCTGCCTAGAGATTGCAGGGATTTGTGACACTGGGAAGAGGAGCATGGGGGGCGGGCCTTCCTTAGAGCGCCAGACTTGAGCCCCAAAGTCACAGATACACTGAAACAGCTTGTTTCTGCAACAGAGAACTGTTGGACTGTTGGGAAGGCGTTTGGAGCCTGCGCTGGGAGCCCCTGTACAGAGCAGCAACACCCATACAAGCGCACCACCTGCTGGGCCCGGGTGGTAATTTCAACTTGGATCGTCAGGGAGAGTTAATGAAGAAAATCCTATTTCTGTACACACAGTTCTGCAAGTTCCTTACTCCAGTGAGAAGAGGTGGATGGGGCAGTTGCCAAATGGCTATATTTGGTCAAGAAGGGGGATTGTTATAGAATTCTAGCAACATTATTTTTATTCTTTTTGGAAGAGCAAAGGAATTTTTTTTGCTATAAAAACCAGAGTTTTTTTTTTCTTAGTTGTTTTTAAAATTTTGAGCAATTTAAGCAGTACAAAAAAAATTACAGAGAATACTATAACTACCACCTACAAAATACCCAGAATCAACAAGTGCTAACATTTTGTAATCCTGAATATATTTTACCCTTTATAACTAGAAGAAACAAAGTATTCAGATGAAGATGAAATCCCTTTAAAACTTATTTATTTTGTTTAAAAATTCGATTTTTTCACTGACATGATAATTGTATATATTTATGAGTACAGTACAATATTTTGATATTTATTTAAGTTGTGGAATGATTAAATCAAGCTACTTAACATACCCATCACCTCACATACGTATTTCTTTGTGGTGAGAGCATTTAAAATCTGTTTTTTTCAATTTTGAAATTATAACGCATTATTACTAATTACAGTCACAGTGTTGTGCAGTAGGTTTTTAAAACTTGTTCACCCTAATTGAAACTTTGTAGTTTTTGAACTACATCTCCATATTACTCAGTTCCTTCCTACCTCCCAGCTCCTGAAGCCACAACTTGACTCTCTATTTCTATGAGTTTGATTTTTTTAGATTTACATACAAGTGAGATCTTGCAGTATTTATCTTTCTGTGCCTGCCTTATTTCATTTAGCATATTGTCCTCTTGGTTCATTCAGGTTGCCATAAGTGATAGAATTTCCTTCCTTTTTTAGGGCTGAATTGTATTCCACTGTGTAAATATTTACCTTCTCTCTATCCATCAGATGAAGTCCTTTTGAACCTATCCTTAATCTCATGCCTCTTCCTAATTTTCTGCAAATTACTCTTATTAATTTGGTAAGTATCTGTGCATTTCTTTTTAAAATACATTTTGAAGTTCAGTAAATATTGCTGAATGCCTCATTCACATAGGATACATCAGAAGGAAAAAAAAAACAGAAAAATGTTTCTAATTATTACACACTAGCGAAGAGAGACAAATAATACTTTTTGCAATTATGTATTATATTAGAAGAACACAATGGGAAAAAATTAAAATTGGTGTAGAATAAGGGGGGATCAGAGTTATTTGAATGGTGTGAGCTATTTTTGTCATAAAATGGGGTGATAGCGAGAAGCCTTTTTGACAAGGTGAGATCTGAGCGAAGAGTTAAAGGAGATAAAGAGTCAGTGAAGTGGTTGTTAAGAGGGAAAGCGTCCAAGGCTAGATGAGGTGTGCCTGGCATTTCAGATAGCAGAGAGACTGCATTAGAGGGAACAAGAGGAAGAATGAAAGGAGAAAGTATTGAAGAGGGCAGGGGTTAGTGATGGGGCCCAGTGAACTGGATCATGCAGAACCTTCTTGACCCTTGTTAAAACTTTGGCTCTTACCCTGAGAAAATGGGGACAGCATTGCAGGGTTTCAAGTAGGCCAGTGAGTGGATGACTGGATGCAGCGTTGAGATTCGTTGGTAGGGAGGCAGCAGCAGAGTGAGGAAGAACCAATAGGAGTCTACTATATGATCCCAAAAGGAGGGTCGCTTGCCCTGGCCAGAGTGGAACAGCGCGAAGGTGAGACACAGTCAGGTTCTGGATGTATTCTGACAGGTTAAATTGAGAGTGTCAGAGAAAGACGGGAGTCCAAGAAGATACTGTGTTGATGATTGTTCTTGTCATCATTGAGGCTGAATTCACATAAAATGAGTCATTTAGAAGTGTACGATACAGTGACATCTAGTACATTCACAATGACATGTGGCCACATCACCTCCTGTGTTATCAGATTTCTGTCATTATGACAAACACTTGAGATGAACAACTTGAAAGGAGGGAAGATTTATTTGGCTCACAGTGCCAGAGGTGTCAGTGCTTGGTCACTTGGTCCTGTTGCTTTGGGTCTGTGGTGAGGCAGAACATCATGGCGGAAACGTGTGGCAGAGGAGCTGCTCACCTCATGCTGGCCAGGAGACAGAGTGAGAGAAGGAGCCACGGTCCCAATGTTCCCTTCCAGGGGACATCTCCAACCACATGACTTCCTTCCATTAGGCCCCACCTCCTAGTGGGACCACCACTGAGAGGTGGTTCCATTAGTGCTTTAGACTGGTGACCATGCCTTCAGCACAAAGGCCTTGGAGGAAATCACCCAGACCTCAGCATAGTTCCAAACACTTTCAGTGCTCCAAAAGGAAACACAGACTCATTAAGTGGTCACTCCCCATTGTTTGCTTTCCCAAGTGTCTGAAAACCACTAATTTACTTTCTGATACTGTGGGTTTATCTCTTCTGGATATTTCATGACTATGGACTCATATAATAGGTGACCTTTTTGTCTGATTTCTTTAACTTAGCATCTGTGTTATGGCATGTATCAGAACTTCATTCCTTTTCATTGCCAAATAGTATTTTGTCATATGGATAGATGCCACATTTTGTTTCAGCCATTCATGGATATTTGGGTTGGTGCCACCTTTGGCTATTGTAAAGGTATTGCTGTAAAGGTATTGGTGTTCAAGTATATGTTTACTTACTCATTTTCAGCTCTTTGGAATATATACCTGTGAGTGGAATCACTGGATCATATAGTAATTCTCTGTTTAACTTTTTGAGAAACTGCCAAACTTTTTTCTGCAGTGGACCAACCATTTTACATATGTACCAGCAGGGTGTCAGGGTTTCAATTGCTTGACAACCCTTGATGTTTTCCATTATGCTTTTAAGTTTTTATTTTATCCAATTCTGGTGAGTGTGATTTCAGTCAGAGTTTGGACCTATAATAATAGAGTTTCTGTAACAGACAAGAGAGGCTGTGTGTACAGTGGAATAGGATTGGATGATCCGTGTCCAGTTTGGATTTGAGATACCTCCTCCATACCCAAGTAGCAGTGTTGAATAGACACTGGAGGGATGAGTCTGGAGTCAGGAGGTTTGGGCTGGAGGTACAACTGGAGAGTCATGGCATTTGGTTGCTATTTGAATCCATGGAACCAGAGCATACACACAAAAGAAAACTAAGGATTAGGTCCAAAGGCACCCCAAATTTAAGAGGTGAGGTAAATGAAGTAGTGTTGTGTGAAATAGACCAAAAAGGAACATCCAGTGAGGTGGACAGGAAAGCAAGTCCATCGACTGGAAGGTCAGGAGGAACAAGTAAGTCAAAGAGGAGGAAAACTTGACCTTGTGAAAGGCTTCAAAGACTCAGTGCCCTTGGGCATAGACCTGGCAACCTGGGGGCAAAGGCAGCCCCAGTGAGGATAGTGTCAGTGGAAGGATGGGGAGTGGAGTTCCCAGAGGGAATGCTTTCCAGATTTTGTTACAGAGGGAGGTGAAGAAATGGGACTGTGGCTGCTGGGGAAAATGACAAGGGAAGGCCTCTTTTTTTTTTTTTTTAATACGGGAGCAATAGTGGTATTTTACATGCTGACAAGAGTGATTTAGTATAGAGCAAAAATTATATACACATGTATGTATATATCTGTACACACACACACACACACACACATATGGCTATAGAAGAGGGCATGATTACTGAGGAGATGTCCTTGAGAAGTCAGGAGGAGGGGATGGGACAGAGAGCATGACTGGGTCAACCTTGATGGGATGGAAAGGCAAGCTTAGGAGACCCAGGTGCTGGAAGGTGTGAGGATCAGGCAGTGGGGTCTGTGGAAGTGAAGGAAGAAAGGTCACTAGCTGAGAGTGAGCCAGAAGGAGAAGGTGTTGGAAGTCTGGGAGAGGTGAGGGAATGTGGAAGAGCCCTGGGAAGGTGGGACGGAGTCGAGATGAGGAGAGTGTTGCTGGGAGCGTGAGGGATCCACTTGCGATGCAGGCATGAAGTTTGTTTCCCTCCAGCCAGGCTTCACTGCGTAGGTGGGGGAGTGAAGAGTTGGAGATCTCAAAGGTGGAAGACAGGGAGGTACATCAGAGCTGGGGGAGGGCAAGGGAGTAGAGGCATATGCAAGAGAGAGATTATACCGTGGGTTTTGATTTTCTCTGTGTGTGTGTGTGTGCGCACGGGCGGGCGCTGGGGATTGAACCCAGGACCTCACTCATGCTAAGCATGTGGTCTGCCATTTCATGACGCCCCCAGCCCTGGTTTTGATTTTAGGATGAGTAAAGAGGAAAGAGACAACATTGAGGGGTGCATGCTAGTGTCACAGTACTATGACCAACAGACTCCAAAATCTAAGAGGGGAAAAAAAAAAAAAAAAAGATTGGAGGGAGGTTACCAGAGAAAGTGAGAGGAAAAGATAGAAGCTTGTGGGCAGAGTGGGTGGGATGTGTGGAGCTGAGATCATATGGAGAGTTTGTGGTACTAATGTGGGGGTGAGTGGCTGAGGCAGGATGGAGAATGAGGTTATGGAGAGTGGGGGTTCAAGAAACTGAGACACCAGTGCGCTGGAAAGGTCGTCTATGCATGTTGAAAGGTTGAGGATTAAGTCATAAGTGGTATTGAAAACAGTGACAGTGAGGAAAAAGGAACTGAGCTGGGGTCAGGAGGTAATGGTGACACTGAGGAGCATCAGGTGATCTGGCCCCATGGCCACAGACTCAGAGCTGGTCCTGTTCTGGAGAAGGAAGGGAGAATGAACGGTCTGAGAGCCAGTGAGAGGCAGGGACGACACCTTAGGTCTGGGTGGGACCTCCCCACCCAGCCATACAAGATCAAAGGGAGGAGAAACAGCTTCCCCTTGAGAGGACTGCAGGGCACACAGGGGCAGCAGAGAAGGGTCCATGGGAGCAAGTAGTAGGGAAGGTTGAGGAATAGATTCTACTGCACAAATTGTAGTATTGTTGTGTGTGTATATGCAACTTTAAGAAGAAAAGCAAACTGGTATTTAAAATCAGATTCATCTCCCATGATTGCAATTCCCTTCTTAAATGTAAGACCTGTGCCTCAGAGAATCTATTGCAGCACACTGTAATACAGCTCCACCAGAGTCCAAGGCCATGAAAAGCTTCTAGAACCTATTTGTTGAATAAATTAGTATAAATATCACTGTGTCAGGTTGAGATCAAGCAGGGTATGGTAGAGGCTCAGCATTCTGAAGACAATGTTCTGCTCCCTTTGATGGATCTGTTGTTCCACCTAAGATATACATATTGAGTGCCGAGTACCTGCTACGTGCTGGTGTTAACAGGACAGGTGAATTTATAGAGCTTAAATTTAAATGAGTGAGATTGATGGGCATGAGAATAGATTTTTGTTTGAATGAAGAGAGTTGTGTGTGATTGCAATATTTTTATATTAGGCTCCCAAATATTACTGGAAATCTTTTTCTTTATGTACAACTAGACTTTTTTTCAGCTTGTAACACTTGAGGAGGGTGTGTGTGTGTGTGTGTGTGTGAGAGAGAGAGAGAGAGAGAGAGAGAGAGACAGAAAGAGATAGCAACAGAGAGAGAAAGAGAGAGAATATGAATGGAGGAGCTGGGAATACTCCCACCAATTTCGAAAACCTAGAACACGGAGTACAGAATTATAGATTATGAAGTTCAACCTTTTTATTTTGAATTCAGTAATCCAATTTCTACAGTAGACCAAAGAGTACTGTTTGGATAAGTGGTAATGGAATTTAATTATTTAAAGAAACAAATAATGAGCAAGAATGGTTTTGGTATCTTTAATGTTGTTTTATTAAGGACATTTTCTTATTGCAAAGCTAGAGGCTTTGGTTGTTTTTTTTGTTTGTTTTTGTTTTTTCCCTATTCAAATGCGTATGCAAGAGTAGGTAGGAAATCATGTTGAATTTGGTGACTGGTGAGGGGTTTGGGTAAAGGGCTCTTGTTCTTTCTGAAGAGACAGCAGCTCCTGGTCCCCAGGTCTGGGCTCTAGTGTGGGAGTACAGTCCCAGAGGGCCAGGTCTTCCTTTTTTTTTTCTAATCAGAAAACTAGGTTTTAACGAGGTCCTAATTTTTTAATTCCACCATTTTTACAACACAGCAAAAGCCAAATAAATTATTCATCTCACAGGTGACCAGTTTTACGGATCATCACCAAACAAATGAAATTATTTGTAATGCCTGACAACAATCAGACACTTCAGACTGTAAACTAACCATCAGATGTGTGCACTAGGTATGCAGATGTTTCAGTCTTTCCCACTTTATGTTTATATCCTCTGTTGAGAGTCCTTCATACATCATTGTTCAGAGGAATGTTCTGGAATGATGGCATAGCTGTAAATGTGTGCTTACCGATACAGTAGCCACTAGCTGCATGGGACTGAAGAGTATTTGAGATACAGCTAGAGTGACTAAGGAACTGGGGTTTAGAGTTTTATTAAATTGGCATTAATTTAACTTAACTAATTTAAACTTAAATTTAAAAGGCCAGTGACCAGCTGCCAAACCTTACAGCCAGGTCTGCATAGTTTTCACCCTCACAGAAGCCCAATCAAGAGTTACTGAAATTTTGAGCCAAACCAATGTATGCCTTTTGTCCCAAAGTGGAATAAGAAGAGGGAAAAACAACCCCTCCCAACCATGGTAGGAATCATGACAAAATTTCATGTCTAAATATATGAAACTTACAAGTCAAGCTGACAAACTCTCAAATAAAATATAGTCATCCTTCTACCTCCTACCTGGGAGGTATTCCTTCAGAGTGGCTGGGAAGGTCAGGTTCAGATTTAGAATTCCTAGACTCCCAGGGTCTGCCCTGGAGCATGTTGGCATGGGGGTAGCTGACCCTTCAGTCCCTACTCCAGCTCCACTCTGCACAAATGGCCCCGTGTGCATGCCTGAAAAGAGTGGAAATTTGCTTAAGAAGAGCTCTGGAACCCTCTTTGGGACACTTCTGATCCTGTGGTGGGTTCTTTCTTTTCTCTCTCATAGATGTAGGTGCATTTAACTTCAGAACCACACAGCTTTGTAGAATTGCCCTATATAGTGAGCTCCTGTATTGATCTGGGCATAAAGCTCCCCTCTGGGACCAGCACTATCGTCTGATTGGTGCCTTTTGGGATCCCATATAAGCGCCTACCTCATTGCTTACAAATTGAGGGATAATCACTTTTCTAAATGGGCTTGTGCTGAATTCTTCAGAGGCAATTTAGAACTGAACTTGGCTGCTGTTTTTAAAGTGTTCAAGATCTGAAGCAAGGAATGGGTACAGATGTGACTTTGGCCAAAGGTTAATGAGCAGAGTTCACTTCATTAAATTGCTTATTTGCCACCACTGAATTGTCCTCCGCAATATGCCTCAAAAGATTCTTTGTACTTGGAGCAATCATTTATGCTGGAAGAATTAAGGAGTAGAAGATGAATTACAGATTGCTTTTAATTTATATAAAGATCAATCCAGTGAATTCCATGTGATTAAAGTCATTAGTTTAAAAATCAAAAGTCTTAATGCTTAGAAGCATTAAGTGTATCTGGATTATCCTCATCTAAATAAAACCTTTAAGTGATTTATACATTCTAGTATTAAGGTAGATAGAAGGAGAAAAAAAACCAATTACCACATTTACATACACATATATGTATGTAAAGTATTCGAGACGTCTCAGTTAAAGGACAGCTTCTGAAGCTTATTTTGAACAGTTGATTTATCACATTCTTTCCTTCTTGAAGGTATCCTTGTCCCAGGATTGTCATGGTAATAAAAGTCATTTTGTTACCGCTTAGAAAGCTAAGGACTATACCCTTATTGTGCTCTAGCTCCCTCTTGTGGTGGAAAAGAAGAACACATTCGTGCACAATTGGACTTGGAAGAAGTATGATGGCCCTGGGGATAGTACAGAAAGGGTAAATTGTGATGATCTGCAAAGATTCAGGGCCACTAGTAATTTTTGTCTGTAATTCAGGATTGTCTACAAAACAGGCTGCATGCTTTCTACTAGATATTTTGGATCTTGCAAAGCACTGTGATGTCTGATTGCTACCACCCTCCCCAACAGCACTCATGTTTTACTGCTACCTTCATTCCTTTTCTATGGTAGCCACTTGTTATGATTAGAAACGATCTTGTTAATTTTGTATCTCAAAAGATGCCATAAGTGAAATTAATTTAATATTTTACTGCTGAAATATATTTTGCCCTGTGTTATTCTTCATATGTACAAATGTCTGGCAATCTTGGGGCAGTTTTAGAAAGTGATGGATTCTTTTTTCTCTGCCTTGACCTCATTTTGCCTCTGCCAACATCAGTTTAAGTCTATTGAAGGAGAAGCCTTTGAAACATTATTTGAAACTGAAAGGCATCCTACATGCTTTATGGTTCTTAAACTAAGTTTACTTGGGATTAAATTTGAAAGCACCATCTTGCCCGGATGATTATTCTAAAGTGACTCTATAATCACTGGTCTATGCTGCGCTCTCTCAGCCTTGCTGCCTGAATTGGTTGCAGCTGGACAGAGGTGAGTGAGGCTACATATCTCCAATGCCAGAGAAAAACAGGTGATACGGGAAGATGGAATTTGAACTTAAAATTGGAGATGAGAGAGACAAAGAAAGATACAGTTCCCAACACCTTTCTAGGTTCTTTGTGGGAGGTAGTAGGGGGATAGGATATATGAATGTCATTCTTTTGCTATGGAATAATTGGAAGTCTACTTTTCTTTATTTCCTCTGGATTCCCCAGAAAGCTCTAGATTGTGGTGACAAGAAATGGATGTCACAGTAAGCAGAGGGAGTTTTCATTTTCTTGTGATTATCTTTTTGGAATGCCTAATAAACTTTTCATTAATGCAGGACCAACATGTGAACATGCTGAATAAGTGAATAGTGAGTGCTCTATGGAGAGAGGAAGAATGTCTTGTTAGGCTTTTCAAATAAAGCCTAACAAGATGCAAATAATTGCATTTTAAATAACTTTGAAAGGTGCAATAACGATTTCATTAAAAAGATAAAATGGATTCACATATAAAAAAACACTAAATGAAATAGGTACTGTTAACATACCTTAGGTCTTAGTCCATTCGTTCTCCTGTAACAAAAATACCAAAAATTGAGCCTTATAAACAATGGAAATTTATTGCTCACAAGAGTCTTGGGTTCTGGGAAATTCCAAATGGAAACAGTTAGGTTTTTGGTGAGGACCTGGTCTCTGCTTCATAAATGGTACCTTCTTCTGTGTGCACACGAGGTGGACAGTACAAAGACCCCAGAGTTCCTCTTGTAAGGGTACCTACATAACGTTGTCACCTCCCAAAGGCCCTGCCTCTTAATGCCATCATAATGGGAGATTAGGATTCAACATGTGAATTTTGAGGGGAACATAAAGATTCATACCATAGCACATTTGTAGATGGATTTCTCTTTCCTTGCATGCTTCCATGTTCACAGGGGAGGAAGAATCTCTTTTTGGGTCTATCATCTCCTTGATTTCAGACATTTTATTGTTGTATCTGGATATGCTACCTGTTAGGGTGTGTGAAAGAGCAGATTCTGGAGGTGCAAAGGAAAGGACTGACCTTTTAAATTTCCACATTTGTTTTAATGAAAATATTCAAACTATTGTTTTATAGAAAATTCCAAAACTTTTTCTATTTATCTCTCCAGAAATTCCTAATTTCCTTACTGATGATGTCTGGAAATGGGTATCAATGAGGTGACTGTGATTCGGGAATCAAGCTGAGAAGTCTAACAATTTCAATTAACACAAGTGTCCAAACATTTTTTTTTTACATCAATTTAATCCTGATTCATCCAACAGGCAAACGATTATTCAGAAATCTGCTTTTCATGATCCCTCATTGTTTCTACTAGGTTAATTTATTCGAGAAAAAGTCAATTTTTCTTAGGGGAAAATATGCCAATACACTGAGCATTTCTTATTGCAGCAAAGCACAGATTTTAAATCTGCTTAGGTTTGTACAGGGCTCTGACACAGATGGAAGGAAGGTGCACACTGACTTTAATGCACCTCCTGCCTTCAGCTTGTCAATCAGTCCTTTGGGGAGGCTGAGGGAGGTGGAACAGACAGTGAGTATTGGGCAGGAGTCCCCATGGGGACAGGTGGCAAAAATCAGACCTGGAAGAAAGTGCTTTGTATGCAAAGGCCTGGAAACATGAGCGAGCACAGCATTTGGAGGGCATTGCAAACAGTTCTTTGTGACTAAAGCATAAAGTACTTGTAGGGGTGTGGTGGGAGAAGAAACTTTAAGGAGCCCCTCCATGTAGCACCTTATTTCCCTCTTCCTTATGAAGACAGAAATGAGAGGGGGAGGGGGGAGGGGGAGGGAGTATGAAAAATGGTGGAGTGAGATAGACATTATTACTCTATGTACATGTGTGATTACATGAATGGTATAAATGTATGTCATGCACAACCATAGAAATGAAAATTTGTACCCGATTTGTGTACAATGAATCAAAATTAAGTCTGTAAAAATTTAAAAAAATTTAAAAAAATAAGTAATTGAACAAAAAAATATTTTTAAACAGGATCTGAGGGTGTAGGTCAGTGATAGAGTGTTTGCCTAGCATGTGTGAGGCCCTGGGTTTTCTAGTATGGAAAAAGGGTCAGGGTTAAGGGGTTGGATTTTAAACAGAAAGAGCAGGTTTACAGACTGACTAGATATACCTAAAAATAAAAATAAAATAAGACCCATGGCATCCTAGATGTGTCAGAAGACAGTGTGTGATTGCATGTTAAATGGTTGGTATGGGGTTGAGTACCAGTCAGAGAACAGGCAGAATTGTCATGAGTTGAAGCCATTAGAAGTATCTTCCTGAAGGAGGAAGGCATATCCTTGCACCTTGAAGAATAAGTAGGAAAAAAAGGGTGATGGTTAGTTGATGCTGTCGAGGGGACTCTCATTGTTCTCAGAGACAAAGTCTAGTAGAAGAGGCAGATGAGCCTTTTTCCTGGTCATGCTGTAATAGATGTTACCACCTCATTCCACTGGAGAAGTGTATCTGGGCTCAGGGTAGGAATAGTCGAAATGAGACCCCCAAATTAAGCAATGTTGCCTCATTCCAGCTTGGGGACAAGTGCTGATGCTCAGAGCTGCAGAGCAGTCTTTCAAGGGGATGTATGCAATCCCTCAATGTCTAGAACCTACTATGCACAAGCATTGAGCTGCATCTTGGTCATACATTATCTCCTCGGGGCACCTGATTTGTCTACTGTATCTGCTATTCTAAAGTCCATTGCCCACAGGCAGTGAAAATGTGATTGGTTTTCTTGGACTCTGTTGAGTCATAGTAACTTATGGATGCTATCAAACCTGATAAGTGCATTGGACTCTTCTGAAATATCAGATCGGTTGGTCTTCAGCATGAATTTTATTCTGCAGGTTGAATTAACTCTGGAACAATGGTTTAGAGTTTTGCTAAAAGTTATTCTTGCACCTTTCTAGACCTAACCATATGAGGAGATATGAACGTTATCTTTTTGATAAAAGGAAAAGCAGTTATGACAGAAACAACCTAGCAGAATACATCAGTCTCCAAGCAAAAGGATTTTTCCCATTTTTTATTGGTGCACTGTAATTATACATAATAATGGAATTTGTTGTTACATATTTGTGCATGTACATAATGTAACAATGTAATTTGGTTAATATTGTTCCCAGTGCCTCCCATTTCTCTCTTCTCCTCCTAACCCCCTGGTCCCTTTTCTCTGCTCTACTGGTCTCTCTACTATTTCATTGAGACCTTCCTGAACTTTTTAAAATTTTCTTTTTCACTCTGACTTCCACATATGAAATATATGACCCTTGACTTTTAGAGTTTGTCTTGTTTTATTTAACATGATGGTCTCAAGTTCCATCGTTTTCCTGTAAATGACATAATTTCTTTCTTCTTTATAACTGAATAAAATTCAGTTGTGTATATGTACATTTTCCTTATTCATTCATTTATTGATGGCTACCCATGCTGATTTCATAGTTTGATTATTATAAATTGTGCTGCTATAAACATGGGTATGCAAGTATCACTATTATATACTGATTTTAATACTTTAGGCTAGATACTGAGGAGTGGTATATCTGGGTCAGATGGTGATTCTATACCTACTCTTATAATGAACCTCCATAGTGATTTCCCTAGTGGTTATACTAATTTACCACCAGTAGTGTAAAAATGTAACTTTTCCTCCACATCCTTTCCAGCATTTATTATCTTGGTGTTCTGGATGCCTGGCATTCTAACTGGAATGAAATGAAATCTCAGTGTGGCTTTGATTTGCACTTCCCTCATTGCTAGAGATGTTGAACATTTTTCATGTATTTGTTGGCCATTTGTGTGTCTTCTTTTGCAGAGTATCTGTTTAGTTCATTTGCTCAATTATTGATTGGGTTACTTTATTTTTTATTTTTTTGTGGTATGGTAGGCTTTTGAGTTTTTTGTATATTCTGGATATTAATTCCCTCTTGGTAGAGTAGGTGGCAAAGATTTTCTCCCATTTTGTAGGCTCTGTTTTCTCACTCTTATTTCTTTGGCTCTGCAGAAGATTTTTTTAATTTGATGCTATCCCATTTATTAACTCTTAGTATTATTTCCTGAGCTTTAGGAGTCCTACTGAGGTATATTGCCTGTGGGTATATGTTGGAGTATTGTATCTACATTTTCTTCTAGTAGTTGCAAAGTTTCAGTTCTAATTTAGAGGTCTTTAATTCATTTTGAGTTGACTTCCATGCAGGCTGACAGTGGAATCTAGTTTCATTCTTCTTAATATGACTATCTAATTTTCCTAGCACTATTTGTTAAAAAAGCCATCTTTTCTCCAACATATGGTTTTTGGCATCTTGGTCAAGGATCAGATGACTCTATCTGTGTGGGTTCCTCTCTGTGTGTTCTTTTCTTTTCCATTGGCATGAGTATCTCTTTTTATGCCAATACTATGCAGATTTTGTTACTGTAGCTCTATGGTATAATTTGAAGTTGGGTATTATTATGCTTTGCCTTTTTTTTTTTTTTGCTTAGAATAAAGAGAAGGGATTTTGCCAATCTGTGGGACTCTGCCAACATTTTCAACAATTCTGGGAAAATAATAATGAATTCATCTATAGTGAATATCATACAGTGGAATAGATGCCATAGTGGGGATACTCAAGCTCTGGGATCACTTTTTATTAGAAAGAACAGAACACCCTTGCCACAAAAGAACTCATTTTTGAAAAATGATTCCTTTCATATCAGGGGTACTGGTACCTCATCATTAATAAGGACTTTTTCTGGGTTCTGCCAGGGAAGGGCAGTCCCATGGACTTCAACATAAGTCCTTATTAATATAGTGCACATCAGTTTCTAAGCAAAAGGAATTTTTACCTATTGTATGGCACTCTGCCAACATTTCCAACAGTTCTTGGAAAATAGTATATTCATTAATTCAATTAGTAAATACCTCACAATAGAATAGATGCTAGAGTGGGGATACAGAGGTGAACAACATAAATATTGTAATTACCCACCTGGAAGTTACAGGTGGAGAGAGAAAGGAAACATTTTGGCAATCAATAGATATTTTTGCTTAAGTGTACTGTTATTTTAAAGAGTCATGGTCTGAGCTTTGGCTGAGGTCCAGTTACTGTCTTGTGCTAATTGGGTGGTTAAATCCTTCTGAGGTTAAAATTTTTAGGCAATAAAATGTGGTCAAAGCATAGGAAAAGCAAACAGAACAGTAGTTTACCATGATAGAGAAACACAGGCTGTATTTAACACATCTTAGAAAACAGGGTCCCTGCATTTGAAGAACCTCAAGTTTATTCTTTAAGATACTGCTGTGCTTAGCATGATATTCTCCAGCTCCATCCATTTACTGGCAAATGCAACTATTTCATTCTTCAGGAGTATGAGGTTTGGAAGGATAGTGGAATGAATCAGACATTATTACTCCGTGTACATATTTAATTGTATGACTGTTGGGATTTTACATTATGAATAACCAGAAGAATGAGAAATTATACTCCATTATATATGATGTATCCAAGTGCCTTCTAGTGTCATGTATAACTAATTAAAACAAATAAAAAATTTTTTTAAAAAAGATACCACTGTGCTCCATGCACTATGGTGATACACAAAGAACTTTTCTTCCCACCTGTTCAGATTTGACAGCACTACACCAAATGATTTGGTCTGGACTGTGCAGACACCCACCAATGAATGGGCTGTTGTAACCATGGAGTGCTCTGCTGCTGTGTCCCTCTTCCTTCCTCTCTGTCTGGGCAGATTATCCTATACTCTGATTGGCACAGCAGACGTTTCTGCTCAGGTTGGAGGTGTGTAGACATCCCTGTGGTTCCTGCATCCCCTGGGTCAGCTTGAGCTCTTTGGTATAATTTCGTTCCACAAGCAACACAACTCATCTTAGTTTAAAAGCAAAAGAGAGAGAAACATAATTGAATGTAGCAGTCTCCGGATTTGCTAAAATGCTAAATGAGGGGCCCGCGTTTTTAAGAGCACATTCCAGGGGAAATTCTGAAATTGCAAGCTGCAGCCCTTTCTCTTCCTGCTTGGTTTGGCTGATTTCCAAAGCACCGAGGCCAGCAATTGAGGGACTGAAATATAATCAGTGGCAATACATTTGCACCACATGAAACCTTCTCTGCCTCCGAAGGCTCCAGTGGCTGAGGGAAGAAGCACATCAGCAACAGCTCCCGGCTGCTACACTCTGCAAGGAGGGAGGATTGGATCACAATGGTAAGAAACTCCCGGAGTTTTCTGCAGACTTCATTTGTTACCTGGGATTGAATAATTAGCGTCTGTTGGTGAAAATGGCTGTTGGTAGCATGAGGCTGAGCAGCCACTGGAGCTCTGGGGCACTGTCACTTTTTTAGTAGAAGGGCAAGAACACACTTGCCTCCAGAGAACTGGTTTTTGAAAAATGATTCCTTTTGTGTCAGGGGTAATGATGCCTCATAATTAATAAGGACCATTTGCTGGGTTCTGTCAGGGAAGGACAGTCCCACGGTGACCTCAGACATAAGCCCTGATTAATACAGTCTCTGAAGTGTACTCTTTCCTCTGAAAGTAATTGTAATTTCCATGAGATGTCTTCAAAGAAATCACTGGCAGTTGTCTTGATATTTTCATGTGGAAGGTATAAACCCATTCAGACAGAAGGCACCTTTCTTTTCTGCCTCGTGAGTTGTCACAGTTCTGTGAATGTCACTGTTTACTGGGACATTAAACGTTACTGGTGCAAACTTCTAAGTGATTTCATTTTTCTTTTAAAACTATCATATGCAGGCAGTGGCAACAGGAGCCGATGTTTTAAAAGAAAGTGCTATGACTTAGGAGGAAGTTTGTTTGATTCACTCCAGCAAATACTGCCAGGGTGAGGTGCACCCTCATGTAAATCTGAGGTCTTTGGAGGAGGATGTAGAATTCACAGAGGAGTTGACAATGTCGCTCTCAGTCTGCTGTCTGAGTGCATTTTCCAAGTGCTTCCTCTCCATCACCTGTGATACAAGGGGGGCAACTGGGGGTAGAAGTGGGAGGATTGATGGCAGTGGAGCTTCTAGAAATTTTCTTCAACGAATTAGGGATGAAGGACATTGGTAATATATTACATAACTTTTAAAAGAAAATAAAACCTATTATTGCATAAATGGATTGCCTGAAATATACTTATTTGACTGCACAGCTGATGTGTGGGAAATGATTATTCCATTTATAATCCAGATGAATGAAGAGACTGCTGATGGGGTGTGGAATTTTTAGAAGTGTCTGACTTTCTAACAACTCAGGAAAGGGAAAACTGGAATTCAGGTTTCTGAGAATACTGTATTTGCCCTCACTCTCCAGCCCTCTGTCATTCATAAGCACATAGACCATAGAAATAAAGTTGCAAAGACAAGGTCAGATTTGTCCCTTCTTTATCGACATCTGGTGCCATTTGTCTTTGCATCCATTGTAGCAGTCTTGGTAACCTGTTAAGAACTGTAACACCACCTATTTATCTTCCACCCAACAGGATGGGTAAAAGAAATCATGTCCAGCAAGAGGATGAATGGGACTCTTAGTGTTTTGGCTTATTTTGCCTGGATTCTTGAGGCATGCTTATGCTTTTCTTCTCTGCATTGGCTTGAGAACATTCCTTAGACAATTACCAAAGACCAGGCTGAAATGCAGATAGAATTCCCTGCCAGCACACTTTGAGCCTACACATAAACATGGTGGGAGTCTTTTATGACATTCAGGGATAAAATAAGGAGCAAGTCAGGGGCTGAAATCATTGAAGTGCCAATAATACAACCTGATGGATGAAGACGTATAGACCTCCAAAGAGAAGGAATTGTTTTTGAGGTTGGAGGAGGATGTGACAGGGAGGGTGACTTCTAATTATATACATCTAGGCCATTCTCTGGTTATGTTAACTAATTACTACATACAGGATTGGAAAGAATTATCCAATTGTACATTAAAATAAGAGCTTTAGTCTAAATGAGCTCTTAGTGGTGGACATTGTTATTGTATAAAAGGAAGACCAATAGTGTAGAGGAAGCGGGTCAGGGAGAGGGAGGAGGGGAGGCAAAGAGTAATTACTAGGGATTGAAATGAAGAAAACTGTGTTATAAGCATTTATAAATATGTCAAAATGAATCTCACTTATGTATAATGCAGTAATTAAAATATATTTTTAAAAAATGGTCACACATACAGTGAAGACCTAATGAGGTAACTTTGGGGCAGGGAACCCTATTTCACCTTTCATTTTCGTGAGAATTCTGTAAGAGAGAATTGCCTTTAATTGGAAGGGGGAGTGAATCTGTAGATTAGATTTTCATTAGATCTTCTCCATGATGAATGGAAACCAATCATGTTTCTTATCATGCAAATGTGATCAGGTATCTTACTTCCAAGAGAAAAAGATGCTCTCTCTGTTTAAAACAATCTCCTTGACCTCATTAGAATCAGGGACATGTCAGAGCTTGCTGGGTGTTACAGCAAATAAGCCAGTCCTGCTAAGGCTCTGGCTCCTGATTACTTTTTTTGTTTTATTTATAAATGTAAAGTGGATGAAAATAATTAAATCTATCCTACATGATTGCAAACAACTCTAAGTTATTTCAAAGCCAGGGGAATGTGTGGTTATTATTAAATAATATTTTACAAATATTTAAGCTGTGTACTGTGCATTTTATACATGTTAGTATTATCCCTATTGTATTGAGGTAAGGCTCATGGAAGGTAAGTGGCTTCTGAAGGACACATAGGTAGGAAGTGGGAGTTCCAGGGTGGGACCAAATGCAGACTAGCTCTGTTGAGGGGGAGGGAACCCTAACTCCTTAAACCCCCTCATCATACTGTTTCTAGGATAGAGAGGTGGGGAGGCAGGTCTAGTCAAGCATGTGGCAGTAAGTTAGAGATCTTCAGTGATTCAGCCTCAAAATTCACTCATCTTTGTCCTTTCTTTTTCTGTTGTTCCTTCCCAATGTCACCTGTTTTAGTTTCCTGTCATTTGTATACTGTATACATTTGTTTTTGTACTCTGCTGAAATACTCAAGGCAGGCTAACTTTGTAAAGGAAGAAAGGTTTACATAGCTCAAAGTTCTGGAGGTTCGAGGGTGTGGCACCATCATCACCTTGACTCTGGTGGGGACCTCATGGCGGATGGCTCCACAGTGGCAGAAGCACAAGTGGGAGAGTGAGATCACATCCCTAGGCAGGGAGCCAGACACCCACTCAGGGTCAGGCTCAGGCTTTTATGACAACTTGCTCTGCTCAGAACGAATGCAGGGGTTCATGAGAAATACCTTCATACCTTTTTAGGGCAGTATCCAGTGACCCAAGGACCTCCCTCTAGGCACCACCTTTTCACATCTCCATGCTGAGGACCAAACTTCCAACATATGAACCCTTGAGGGACAAACCATATCTAAACCACAGCACATAGAACTGAACTGAAATGCATGCCTATATTCCCATTCTGGCCAGTCTTCCTTAAATAGCTGTCTAGTAACTGGGAGATAGTCTAATGTTATGGGAAGAGGGTTTAAATTTGCTAAGATCAGGAGTTACATTTCTGTGCTATCCCCTTATTAGTTGTGTGATTTTAGATGGTAGTAAAAAAACCAAACCAAACCAAACCAAAACAAAACAAAACAAAAACCAACTCCTTTAGTCTTCTTATCTGAAAAGTGGACATGATTCTTACTCCATGGGTCATTGTGGGGATTTCATTTTTATGTTTGAGTAAAGTAGGATTTTTAATGAAGCTGGAGACCATTAGAAGGAAGCTTTTAAAATTACCTATGTACAGGTGATTTATATTAAGATTGTGGAGAGAAAATGAAATAGAAATCAAAACAGGACATGACATGAAGGAAAAATCCACCTGAACTCATCAGATGCAAAATGTGAAGAAGAAAAGACAAGACTGGCATCTGAAGCAGGTCACACAAGAAAAGGGTCTATGTCTTGTAATTCTTACGTTACCAGTTATGGTGCCTGTCTGAGTCTGTTCAGGCTGCTATAAAAATGTTTCTTATCCTGTGTTTCTTACAAACAACATAAATTTATTTCTTATGGTTCTGTGGAATGGTTAGTCCAAGATCAAGGCTGCCACTTATTTGGTCTCTGTGCTTCATAGGTGGCTGCTCGTAGCTGTATTTTCACATGGTGGAGGGGCTAGCTAGTGCTTCAGGGTCTCTTTTATAAGAGCATTAATCCATTCATGAGAGCAGAGCCCTCAGGACCTCATTGCCTCCCAAAGGTTGGGGATTAAGGTTCAACCCATGAATTTGTGGGGAAACAAATACACAGACCATAAGAGTGTCTTATACATATTAAGTTTTGTGTGTTATTGAATCATACATAAAGGTATGAGTTAAGGAAGAAAAAATCTGAATCTATATAACATGCAAACACATGTATGTTATATAAAATACATACGACATATATCTACATATGATATATATTGTTTTATGTATTGGACTGTGGGCTCATTGCACAGTTAATGTGTGAATACAGTCATACACACACACACACACACACACACACACACACACACAGCTTGTTATCCAAAGTCCAATGAGGTATTTCAAGTGAGTAACAATGCAGTGTGTTCTTGGAGAACCATATCAGCGTAAGTTATGAAGTGTTCTTTTGAGTATGTTCCTGAGGAGAAGGTGCTAATGGCTGCAGTGCTGTTTTCTCTAGAGTGGATGACTTGCAGCCACCCTGGTAGGATGCATAGAAAGATGTGGAGGAAGATGTGTTTACAAAGTCCTCCTTCCCCCAATCCATCCTTCAAACCAAAGCACATGTGATAAAGGTATGAGTGCTTTTATTAATGGGATGGATAATATGCAGACTGTTGGGAAAAGGGAGTGAAATGTGTTGGTTTTGAGTCACTCCTTAAAGATGGTGTTAAGAGCATTAAAACTCTAAATGACACATATCGGCAATATAATGAGGCTGAGTTGTCTCTCTCAGTCATTCTTATTTGGTCTTTGGTGAAGGAGCTGCTTATGATGCGTAGACAGAAATGCAAAACTGAAAATAAGCAAATGCGAGCTTGGTTCAAATTTTCATCTCATGGTGATTCACTATGGATGCTACACTGGTCCCACTGGGTGACAAGACAGAAGGGCAACACATGGGACACTAGGGAAAATGCCATTGAAGTAGTTGATGATTAAGCCTAATGTTGATTGTAAAATCAATATGATAGATACAAGACAAGAATAAAGAAACTAATTATCTGGATAGCCTAAAAATTAAATAGATTTGAGATGGATGAAGTCTCTCGGGAGATGCTTAGAGGATTTCAAGAGAAAGGGCATGGTTCATTTTGCTACTCTTGACAGCAGTTGTAAATGTGAACATAAAACTTTCTTTTATGGAGCATAACCAGGGAGCATAACCAGGTTTTGAACTCAGAGGCATTCAACCACTGAGCCACATCCCCAGCCCTATTTTGTATTTTATTTAGAGACAGGGTCTCACTGAGTTGCTTAGCACCTCGCCATTGCTGAAACTGGCTTTGAACTTGCAATCTTCCTACCTCAGCCTTCCGAGCCACTGGGATTGCAGGCGTGCACCACCACACCCAGCCAAAACTTCCTTAGGTATTTTGGGGCAGGGTTTGTAACTCAGTGGTACAGCTCTTGCCTAGCATGTGTGAGACCTTGTGTTTAATCCCTAGCACCCAAAAAAGAAAACAAACAAGTAAGACAAATTTCCTTAGGTATTTCAGGCTGAGCTTACAATATAGTCAAAGTTTATCTTCCCTTTCTTTGCACTTTCTTGATTTAACAGTCCTCTTTCATTCCTGATAGGAACTCTCTGATTCCTATTAGTGTTCATCTCTAACTTCCCATCTTACTCTGTAGATTTAGCAATCCAGTACGTAGACAGTATTCCTGGTTTCCATCTTAGACCCCTAAGTTCTTGGTTGTGGGCATCTCTTTATTGGTTCTATGAAGTACACGGTCTCCCTGAAACCCATGACCCGAGTCATCTGCCTTGATGTGGTCCCACCTTAGAAGGGAGAGCATATCTATTTGGAGAAATTTGATGTCTGGATTCTGAAAATAACCTTGTTTGAATTCATTTTGTGTTACAAAACTACTTGGATTATTTGCCCTATTTCATTACTGTGCTTATTTTGGTTTCAGTAGTGAAATCAAAATATAACAAGCCATGTATAAGTGTTTTAAGAGGTGGATAAAAAAAAGATTTTGTTAAAGAATGAGAAAGGAGGGGGAATCACACCTGTGTAATCTCAAATCTCACTTTTGAACTAATTTCTGCTTTATCCATGCAGTGTTAATGTATCTGGTGGTCTCTATGACTAGTTAATAAGTTCATAGAAAGTATGACTTCTCAGCATAGGTATATTGCAAATGTTGTTACACCTAAGACTTCACCGGCACGTTCAGTCAATGTGGAGATTCTGGGTAAAATTATGTTTATAACTTAGGTTTAATGCCATTAAAAAAAAAGTCAATACCCATTTACCCAATCTAGGACTCAGAAGAATTGCCAATTAAATTTGTGTGAAAGCGTAATAACAAATAATGAATTAATTTTAAGGTCCTGAAAATAAATACTGCATGAAAATGCATTTCACTGGTTCTTGGATTTTATGTTTCCTCTCCTGCCTCTCATCTTCATCTGTTGGAGTGTTGATTTACTTAACCAGAGGTTTTTAAGTTTTAAAAAAATTAAGATAACATAAAAACTGAAAAAGTGCATAAATCATAAACGTACAGCTCACATTTTTGCAAAATGAGCACAATCTTGTAATGAGCACCCAGCTCGAAGAATAGAACATCACTGGCTCCCTGAAGCCATCATGCGGCAACTCATGATCCTGATTTATAACCCTAAGTTAAGATCTACTTATTTTTAAGCTTTGCATACCATTCTTCGTTCTTTTTAAAAAGAAGCAAATGATCCCATTTATGTAAACTTACATCAGTGGGTTGCTACATATATATATATGGATAGAGATGAGGGATGTGTTCACCATGCTACTGACAGTGGCGGAATTTGGGGGATGTTTTGAAATTTTTTTCTCAGTCCCCTCTTTACTTAAATGATGCTCCTTATGACAATGAATATATGCCTTTCATAAAAACAAAACAAAAACCCCAAAAACAACATATAAGCATTTCTATAGGAACTATGATGTTTATAATAAGCCCTTGTGGACAGGCAGTGGCTAGGGCATCCACCAAGTCACCTGGAGGCCCAGGCTGCCTGACACTTTGTGTTCTTAGTGGGAAAGAGCTTTGGGGTCTAAACAGAGGTTCCCTTAACTTGTTAACAAGAGGTGCATTAGGGTCCTTCCTCTTACCTTAAACTGAAGCTCAGCCTTCACAAGTTAATTTTCTATATAGCATTCTAAGGACTAGAAATAATTTAATAGCCATTTGAGGATTTTCATATTGAGATATAACTGATGCACAGACTTTGGATGGATGGTAAACCATGTCCCCTGGGGAAGGGGGTCTTCCTGGCTCCCTTTTATTTTTCCAAGTTAGGAAATATAAATTCTTATTTTACCTTAAAAGCAGATGGAAAAGAGATGATAACTCTAAATCTTAAAGTAGCCCGACATATAAATGAGAAAACCAAATAAAACAAGCTTAGTAAGCCAAATTGAATTAAAATTTTTTTTCCCTGATAACCAAAGAAAGTTGGTAATTTCAGAAAGTTTATATGTGCTGAAAAGAAAAATAATATCATTCAGGGATAATAGCTGTTGTAATTATTACAACATTTTAGCTTTTTAGCATTTTCTCTATATGCCTAGGGTTTTTTGTTTGTTTGGTACTGGGAATTGAACCTAAAGTGCTTAACCACTGAGCCACACCCCCAGCCCTTTTAATTTTTTGAGATAGGGTTTCACTGAGTTGCTTGCATCCTTGCTAAGTTTCTGAGACTGGCTTCCAACCTGTGATCTTCTTGCCTCAGCCTCCCCCAAGCCACTGGGGTTACAGGCCTGCGCCACCTTGCCTGGCCATAGTTTTTTTCTGCTATATGTATACATACCTGTACACACATCACGTACACAGATGGTTTTTTACTAATGTCAGTAGGTTAAGTTTTTTCTTCAGTTGTATACTCACAGTATCCTGCGTTTTGCTTCATGGTGCTTATCACTTTTAAATTATGTATTTATTTATACTATTATTTGATTAATGTGCTCTTCCTCAGCAGACTGTAAGCTCTTATGAGTGGAAACCATATACCCTATCATAATCTTGATGACTAGAATAGTATTTGCATGTTAAATATTTGTTCAGAGAATAATAAATGGACAGGATACATAGTGCTTAGTTCTGACTTTTTTGTGTACTTTATTATAGCTATCATTTCATAGCTCTCTACCAAAATTTAAATGCATATCAATGTTTTCCCAATTTCCCTTCAAACCCATTATTTATGATAATGATGAATGAACACCTTTGTACATATGAGTTTAAGCATTTGTCCAAAGCAGTTCTTGCAGTATTTCGTTCACGCAATATCATAAATGACTTCATTTAAAGTGTCAAGTAGAGTGATGGACAGGGCAGTAGAAGGAGGCAGAGGGGAGGAGAAAGAGAGATGCGAATGTGTTTTGAGAAAGAATACTATAGGGTTCTGTGTTTAATTGTGCTTAGTCTGTTAATTGAGAGGAGGGCTGGGAAGTAGAGGAAGAGAAGCATGTGGAAGAGTCCAGCAAGGTTCTCTCAGATCCTTTGTACCTTAAATCTCTGACTCTGGAAGCTGGACCACCTTGAAGCACAGGATCTCCCTATCCAGCTTTTACCTTTCATACGGTTCCTTTGGCCCTATGACTGGTCAGTTGTACTGATGTTTATAAACGGTGAATAGTCTGTAACTAATCAGGTTTATGATACAGTTAGTCTTGTGCAAATCATACCCACTCTAATCATTCCACATCAAACACTGATAATTAGAAACAATGCTCAGGTGGGGTGTAGCCTGCCCTACCCATTCTGCAAAGGTGCCATTCTAGCCTACCCACTCAGTACATCATAGTTGACTGGTCTAATTAATTCTTGTGACCAGTGACCTGCTTTCAAGCTTCTAATGGCTTGGCAAAACCTAACGTTTTTCCCTTTTACCAGGGTAACTCAAAATCATGTTACTGCCCAAAAAGAAAAGATTAAAAATATCTACTTTTAAAAAACAAAAATTCCTTCTTTAAAAGACACCCTTAATGCAACTGGGGCTCATCTTTTTAATCGTAGATTGAACAATTTCTTGGAACTGCATTTGATTTCCAATTCCTTGGAACAGGAACCCCATGTTGACCCTGTTCTAAGTGTTTAGTATTTTCAAACGTTACTCTTAGGGATTTTTAAAGGATTGAAACATATGCCAAAACACTCACTACTGCTCCCAGCACCCATTAGGTATTGAGGACCTTATTTTGATGTGAAGTGTCCCAAACTGAACCGTGGTCAATAGAGAACTTTCAGCTGCGTATGGCTTCTACTATCCTTGTTGTTTTCCTCTCAGTATATGGTAACAAAAGGATCTTGTGCTGCTTTTTCTTTTTTTTTTCTCAAATATTTCTTTGAGGCATGACCTTATTCTAGGAAACTGGAATTTGAGAAAAAGCTCCAAATTGCATGGTATTTGCAATTTATGGGAAAATAGGGCAAACATGTTAATACCTGCAATTCATGGCATGGCTTCACAGCCAATTGGATGGTGTTATGGTTTGAATCTTTAATGTCCCCAAACGCCCATTTATTCAAGGCTTCATCCCCAGCTTGTCATTGTTGGGAGACATGGAAACTTTAAGAGATGGAGCTTAGTGGAAGATATTAGTTTCAGTGGTCCACCTGCTCAAAAGAAATAGTGAGACCCCAGCCTTTCCTCTTTCTCTCTTGTTTCTCAACCATGAGCTTTGCCACATGCTTAACACCATGACTTGCTGCCTTTCCACAGGCTCAAAGCAATGGGGCCAATCAGTCATGGACAGAAATATCTAAAATTGTGAGCCAGAATAAATCTTTTTTATTTTTGGTGGTGCTGGGAATTGAACCCAGGGCCTTAGTGCTTGCACAGCAAGCACTCTGCCAACTGAGCTATATATCCCCAGCCCACCATTTCTTTTTTAAGTTGATTATCGCAGGTATTTGTTAGAGTAATGGAAAGCTGATTATCACAGATGGTCAGATAAAATAGGCATTTCCATAGAAAGAGACATCATCTCACTCAATTATAGTAGGAAAGCCTGTTTTCCTTCTTTTTTGCTTCCCTTTTCTTCAGCATATACCCATGGATCACTAGCTGCTCCCCAGCTTGTATGCTCTTGCTTTTTGTCCTGACACATAACTAATCTATCTTTCTTCATTGTCCTAGCTATTAGATATGGCCCCATGATGGACATCAGGCCACTTGCATGCAACTATTGCCAGGCCTACCCATGAACACTCCCGTGCATGCATGTGCCTCTGTGATTTTCCTTATTCTGCTGGATGAATGCTACTTATCAGGATTACTTGGAGGCCACATGTTGAAGATGGCAAAGATAGCATCTGCTTCAGTCTCTGAAGGACCCTGTTGAGCAAAGCCCCCTTCCCCTTCCTCAAGTACAGCTGACTTAAACTCGACGTGAGCAAAACACAGACTGCTTCCATTTGGCCCATTCTGCATTTTGCTTTGTTTGTTAGAGTAGTGACCTACCCTGATTTCATCAAGTTCCTAGTAGGTTTTAGGCTGTATGCCAGGTGATGAGGATACAGTGGTGCCAAGGAAGATGAGGTCTCTGACCCTCCTAATGAAGGAAATAAACAGAAAACATATAAACAAACAAACTGGATTTTTACATATGGAGATCAGTGCAATAAAGGAAATAAAAACATTGACAGAAATGTCCTTTTAGGAGTATATGGCCGTAATTTGGGCTTTGAGTAAAGTGTAGAACTTTGAATGAAATGTAGATCTTAATTTTTAAATAGGAATTATTGGCTAAATTCAGAAGGTGAGAAAGTAACTGTCCATTAAAGGAAGATGTAGGAAAATCACAGAAATCTAAGAAAGAACCCAGGCTCTTCTTCTAAAACTATTTCTACTGTTTCTATGAATGGTGAGGAATTTCCAAAAAAATTCCAAATGTCTCTAAAGTTGATGTTCCGATTAGTTGAACACAATCATTTAACTTTAAGCAGGATATGTGGGCTTCAGAGTGTCCTTGAGTTTTCTTAAAGATTGCAAAGACAGAGAAGATTTGTGCTTAGTGGCCCCAAATGACTTTGCATTGATTTCTCCCCTTTTGATGCCTTTAATGATCAAAGGAAAAATATCAATGAATAAAGGACTTCAAGGGATTTTAATGGTTTGAATGACTCTTTGTGAAGTGGCAAGTTGGAGAGAGGTGGTCTTTTTTAACATAATAGTCTTCAAAATATGGTAACATCAGGACTTTTGCTTTTTGTTGAAATGATAGACTTATGTACTGGTTAATATCTTATTCACAGGTATTTTTTGTATCTGAGATACAGAAACATACTCAAACTGACCTAAGTTAAAAACAAACAAACTTTCGTTTTGAACAATCAGGGCATGTTAATATCGCCTAGGAAGAAGTACAGACCTGAGTGTTATGTTTCTGGACCTGACTGTGGAGAAGAAATCAGACGTCTCCCATATCTCTTTCTGACGACATCTCTGTGTCACAGCTCTCATCTATTCTCTGTTTATCTCTGAAGATTCCTGCTCAGGACTCCTTCATTAATATATCAATACAAAAGACTGTCCCTCACCAGCAGCTCTCCCAAATGGCAGCCTAACTTCATTTAGTGGAGCACCTGCACTCCTCTTCCAAATCCCCAGGAGTGAGCTTGGGAATGCACACCCCAACCCATCCCTTCTCTCTGTTGTGGACCCTGATTCAATCAGTAATGTCTGGGAAGGCAACTTGCATGGCCCAAATCCCACCTAACCCAGGCCGTGTGAAGAGTCTCTGAGAACAGACAGCATCCACACAAATACAGAGAGTAACATCCCTGCCACCTTCCACTCTGAGGCCAGCATTTACACATAACTTCATTCCCATATGCACTAATTTTTTTTTCAGTATTTAATTTAATTTAATTTTTTATTGGTTCTTTTTAATTATATGTGACAGCAGATCCCATTTTGATATAATTATAAAGCAGGGAATATCTCTTTTTTTTCACAATGTAGATTCACACAATTCATACAATCTTATATATACGTAGGGTAATACTGTCCATCTCAGTCTACTATCTTTCCTTCCCCCACCCCCTCCTGTCCCATTTTCCTCTACATCATCCATACTTCCTCCATTCTTTTCTTATCCCCCTCATAAGTCTCCCCCGCCCCATTATGTATCAGTATCCACTGATCAGAGAAAACATTCGGCCTTTGGTTTTTTGGGCTTGGCTTATTTCACTTAGCATGATATTCTCCAACTCCACCCATTTACCAGCAAATGCCATAATTTTATTCTTCTTTATAGCTGAGTAATAGTCCATTGTGTATATATACCACAGTTTCTTTATCCATTCAAATATTGAAGGGCATCTAGGTTGGTTCCACAATCTAGCTATTGTGAATTGAGCAGCTATGAACATAGATGTAGCTGCATCCCTATACTTAGCTGATTTTAAGACCTTTGGGTACAAACTGAGGAGTGGGATAGCTGAGTCAAATGGTGGGTCCATTCCAAGTTTTTTGAGGAATCTCCATACTGCTTTCCAGAGTGCTGCACCAGTTTGCAACTCCACCAGCAATGTATGAGTGTGCCTCTTTCCCCACATCCACGCCAACACTTATTATTGCTTATATTCCTGATAGTAGCCATTCTAATTGGAGTTAGATGAAATCTTAGGGTGGTTTTAATTTGCATTTCTCTAATTACTAGAGATAATGAGCACTTTTTCATATATTTGTTGATTACCTGTATATCCTCTTCTGTGAAGGGTCTGCCCAGTTCCTTAGCCCATTTATTGATTGGGTTCTTTGTATTTTTGGTGTACAGTTTTGTAAGTTCTTTATAGATTTTGGAGATCAGTGCTCTGTCTGAAGTGTGTGTGGAAAAGATTTTTTCCCACTCTGTACGCTCTCTTTTCACATTATTGATTGATTCTTTTGCTGAGAAAAAGTTTTTTAGTTTGAATCCATCCCATTTATTGATTCTTCCTTTTATTTCTTGCGCTCTGGTGGTCTTGTTGAGGAAGTCTGGTCCTAAGCCAACATGAAGAAGATTCAGGCCTACTATTTCTTCTATTCAGCGAAGAGTCTCAGGTCTAATTCCTAGATCCTTGATCCATTTTGAGTTGAGAGTACAGGGTGAGAGATAGGGGTTTAATTTCATTTTATTGCATATGAATTTCCAGTTTTGCCCGCACCATTTGTTGAAGAGACTGTCTTTTCTCCATTGCCATATGCACTATTCTGTATGTACTTACTTGTGCCCAAACAATCATACTGCCATTACCCCTTTCCCTACTGGAGATTACCCTAAGTGGAACATATATACCTCCTTCACCCAGAGGAGAATTTGGGGCCTTTTAAAATTTCCTTCCTTCTTTTAAAATTTCCTCCTAAAATTTCTTTGGCACTACAGCCAAATAAAACTATGAGTACTCCAGAATGCTTGCCTGCCACCCTCTTTATTATTTTGCAACCAATGGAATAAATGATAAAGTATATCCCCCGGAGTGTAAAAGTGGGTGGAGAAAAAAAAGTTTCAATTTTAAAATGAAGTAATACTTTTCCATGCTAGCACCATTCATGGGTTAAGGAGCCCAGAGGTTGTACAACAGCATTGTGATTAGAACATTCACTCCAGATTTGAATCTCAGCTCAGTCCCTTAATTTATGACCTTGAGCAAGTTCCTTAACATTTTGTACCTCGGTGTCTTCATAATCATAGCTAGTTCAAAGGGTGAAATGAGAATTAAACAAGTTGATATCTGTGAAGCACTTAGAATATTTACAAAGCTGACACACAGTAAGCACTTACACAGATGTTTGTTAACTAAATTCTTACGGAACAGCAGGAAAGCAATGAGGATGAGTGCATCATAGGGCATCAGTTTTCTGAGCCACTTCCTTGATTGTTCCAGTTTCTGCCCACTGGGAAGACAATGCAAAGAGATGAGGTTTTCTCCAGTTTCCTTCTTTGTGGCTTATCTCCACAATAGGGATACCTTAAGTCATTATTTGTTCTAAGGCCTGACCACTGGCTGCTCTACTACAACTCTGATCCCTTGTGTGGTCTAATAAAAAAAATAAAAATAAAAAAAAAAGCTTGGTCTTTGTCCCTGGTTCCTGGCAGGCACAAGCTCCTAAGACCTTTGGGATTTCCTGAGTGGTAGGATTGTCTTCGTTATTCATAATCAGTCCCTTCCCTACATCCCTGCCCCCCACTAATACCTGAATTGATGCTAATGTGGTAACTCAAGGCAGCCCATAGAAAACTTTAGGATGTGAACTGTTGTATTAGACAACTTTTCATAACCACGATCAAAATACCTGACAACAGAGAGATTTATTTTGGCTGAAGGGTTCAGAGGATTCATTCCATGGTTGGCCAGGAGAAACAGCATGGCAGAAGGGCATGGTGGAAGAAAACTTCTTAGGTCATGGCAGCCAGCTGGGAAGCAGAGGGTGGATGGCAGGGAGAAGATAAATCCTTCCAAGGGCATGTCCCCAGTGACCTACTTCCTTCAAATTAGACCCCATCTCCAAGTAGTCCTTTAAGCTATGGATTAATCCACTGAGGAGGCCAGAGCCCTTGTGATCCAGTCATTGCCCAGAGTCCCACCTCTGAATCCTGCTGCACTGGGAACCTGACTTTCAACACATGAGCTTTTCAGGAGACATTCCAGATCTAAACCATAACAACTAGTTGTCAGAAAAACTAAGTGTTAGATTACAGGGTTAGGATTTGTTAACCTCACCTTTGCCCACCCTTAGTATCTGTGGGAAGGAGAGTCGAAATAGAGAGTTCAATCACCAATAGCCAATTATTTCATCATTTATACCTATGCAGTGAAGCCTCCATAAAACACTCTGAAACAAAGAGGCTAAGGGAGCCTTCAAGTGAAAGAACATATCAGTGTGCTAGGACGGTGTGTGCCTGAGAGAGGGCATGGAGCTTGCACCCCTTTCTCCTGCTTTGTCCTATGAATCTCTTCCATTTGACTAATTCTGAGTCACATCCTTTGTAATAAAACTGTAATTTTAAGTATAGTGTTTTCCTGAGTTCTATGAATCATTCTAGAGAATTATCAAAACTTGGGGGAGGGAAGTTGTGGGAAGCCCTGAGTGATAGTCAGCCAGGCAGAAGTGCAGGGAGTCTGAGACCTCATTTCAGGCTGGCATCTTCAAAATGTGGGCAGTGTTTGGGACCGCCTCCTTAGCCCCGTGGGGTCCACACTAACTCTGGGTAGTTAGTGTCAGAATTCCGGAACTTTGTGGGAGCTGCACTAACTGTAATACGTGTCAGAATTGAATGGAATTGTATTACTCAGGCAGCACTGGAGAGTTAGTATTGGAATGATGGATTGGAATTATTGGAAAATGACAATGCCTTAATCAAGGCAAACCTAGAATTTATCTCCAGACTCAGTGTGTGACCTCTTATATCCCCTTGGTCACTTGGAAGACCCTGTGGAGGAGCATGTATGGGACATGCAAATACAGTACATATCCACCTAATTAATGTAGATTTAACCACATGCATGATTTGTGCCATCATGGATCTGTGCCCTAAGTGCTTGTACTTGGTATAAAAGTACCTTTAAGTAGTAGTGATCTGAGAGATCATCTGGCACCTCCTTTTAAGGAGGATACTTAGATCCCAGAAGGTCAAGGCACTAATTTGAGGCTGCACATAACCTTCTAGCAAAGGGCTCAGTCTTCAAAACTGCTGGATTAGTATACCCATTTCCCATTCCCTCTTGTTTGTCTAACCGTGTAGTGGTTTGGCTTTATAACCCAAAGAGGATTCTTTTGCCTTCGTTCTGTTAAATTCCTAGACTAATCTTTTGGGGAAATTTCTTAGAATAGTTGATAAATGTAATAGAAATGCTTGACTGTATGATGGTGGGTAGAATATGATCCAAGCTCCTGATAGTCCAAACTAAAAGACCTATTGTTTTTCCAAAGTTGGATATTTAGACAGTAATAGGACACCTTGCCAGTTAGGACTTAACCCAAATAGCACCTGAGCTTTTACTCAAATCCCCATTCCCCCATGAGTATATTCTAAAACCTTAGATTAATAGACATCAAATCTCATTATAATTAGCTTGAATTTACAGGCTGATTTTCTTCAGTTTCATTTTTTTTGTTTTCTTTTGGGTTAAAAGCTTTTTCTGTGCACTTGAACCATCGTCTTCAATAATTAATGTGATTTCATTACATGTGATATTTTATTTTTAAAAAGGTGGATCCTTACGTAGAAGAAGTAAGAGAACCATGACATGTTAAAACAATTGCTAATGGAGATTTTAATATGAAATGATACTACCAGTTAAATATTTATGATCAGTATATGGGCTCTGGAAGCAACAAGATGGAAACTGCAATACTGAATGGATCTGTAAACAAGGCAAAAAGGAGGACATGATTGCTCATGTTTCAAAGCAGAATGAATACCAGATGATTGAAAGATGGAAAGTAAGACCTAAGAAGAAAATTTTAAAGAAGATGTGATTATTTTCCTTAGAGAATAGAAAAACACAAATGACTGAATATGCATTTGAATGTATGAAGGATTGTCAGTATCAGAAGCTGGTGATCAACATGTTTCCATTACTACCATCAGTGCAAAAAGTAGATGGAGTTTCAACCATAGTGGGAATTTGAATAAGATACAAAATACTTTTCTGAAAAGTTGGTAGATAGCCTATTGGGACTGGAAGTTTCTAGTCACTGACATTCTTTGTGAGTCCACAGAGTGCATATCATTGGAATTTTGTTAAAAATATTTTTTAGTTGTTAATATTTATTTATTTATTTATTTACATGTGATGCTGAGAATTGAACCCAGTGCCTCACGCATGCTAGGCAAGCACTTTATCACTGAGTCACAACCCAGCCCTCATTAAACTTTCAATGGAACTTTTTCCTCCTTCCCTACTACTTCTTAAAAATAGTTCCCAGCCTCACCTTTCCTGTTTTGGTTTCCTTGAGGTTCCACTTTAATGCATAGGGTAGTGGTTGATGAAGATGGAAGTACTGAAGAAGTGGTAGTGAATATTGAAGTAACTTCAGTGTTACGCTTTCCTTGTCAAGGGCAGATAACAACTAAAAGCAAGTAAATCCAGTTTTGTAATTTGCACTGACACTTAATTAGTGAATGCTGACTCCGTATTCCATTAGGAAATACAGGGGTAGATTTCTGTGGACTTATGGTCACATTTTCTTCAAGCAGCAGTCAACTTGTTAACTTGTTTTATGTGTGTTTTTGTTTAAACACATGGTATGTGTATATATTGTTGATTCCATTAACACCGATCTCACTGCCAATAGCCCCAATAGCTCCTGCCTGAACAAAGTGTATCTCAGGTGAATTTTCTCCACGAGGCACGTCATAAATGTCTTGTTTTTAGGAACACTGGGTAGCACTTCAACACTACACATTGGCCCATTTTAAAAACACAAAATGCAAAACATGCAGCACTAAATAGATCACAATGAGGGTACTTCTTTATAGTATGAGAGTTAAAGAAAAAAGCAATGTCACTTTCTTTGATCTCAGCTGGGAACATACTTAAAGGACTCAAAATTTTCATTACTCTACCCATGACTGAATGACTGAAAATAATGAGTATCACTTTTACAGTTATGAATAAATTTTAGCAAATAGAGGAGTTCATAGATATGGAATCCACAAATAGGCTCAACCATACTACATGTCCAGATTTTTTCTTAAAGCAATTATCTTCATTTTAATTTAATATATAAAAAATTATTTATTATGCAGCTGCTAAGAACAAGGAAAATCTCAATAGATTGTACCATATTGACAATGGATGTGTCTTAGAACACCATCAATATGCTAGCAGTTCCCACATCAGTAGCCCCTCCCCAGCTTCCCTGTTACTTGCCTCGGATATCCTGTGACCTCCTCGACATTCCCACTTGTAGGTCTTATAGGCATATCAAACCTGCCAGGTCAAAAAACAATGTCTTTCTCATCTCTCCTTTCCCAGAAGTGTGCTTCACATTTATGTAAATGGAAACCCCATTTTTAGATTTCAAGTTAGAAATCAAAATCTTCCTTGACTCATCTTTTCCCCTGTTCATGTGCAGTCCATCGGCACCTTGTGACCTCCTGCCATTCCCAGTGTATCCACAATTCCACCACCATTCTCCATGTCCACTGCTACTGCTCTTATTCAGGTCAGCATTGCCTGTTGCCTGGACTATTGTCATAGACTTCTAGTGGATTTCCTTATTGCCAGCTTTGCCACCTTTAGCTTCTCAATATAGCAGTCAGAATGATCATTCTGAAATTGGACATAAAGAATGTGGTGGGGGAAAGCTGCTTACTTCATTGGCAGCTAGGAAGCAGAGAGAAAGAGAAAAGGGTCAGGGATATGATGTAGTCCCCAAGGGTAGGTCCCTGGTAACTTAATTCCTCCAGCAGTGCCCTGCTTGCCTGCAGTTTCCACCACCTCCCAGTATCCTTTCAGCTATCACTGATGAGGTCAGAGCCTCACGATCCAATCACTTCCCCAAAGCCCTACCACTGAACAGTGTTGTATTAGGGATCAAGTCTTCAACATGTAAGCTTTTGGGATCATTTCAAATCCAAACAATAGCAACTACCACTATTACTCTCTCTCCTGCCCTGGCTTAATTTTTAAAATACTAATTACCACCCAACATCATATATATTTATTGGACACTGGTTTGTGCTATGATTTTCTCTATAAAGTGTGAGCTCCTTCAGAGCAAAACCATTAGTTTTTTTCAATGCTTTGCCAGCTGCCTGGATCAGTGTCTTGCAAATAGTGGGTGTTTAATAAATACTTTTGAATGAATGAATAAATGAAAACCAATATCCTTAAAGTGTTAAGTGGAAAAAGTACAGAACGATATGTTTTGATTACACTCTATATAAAAAGGAAGACAATAAAAATGTGTACATATCTCTGTTTTAGCAGTAAATATGAATTCCTGAGGTTCACAAAAAAATCAGATAAGGATGTTTGCTTCTGAACAGGGGAATTCTCTGAAGGGTGAGAGACACACACTCCTATTTCTCACTTTATACTCATGAATTCTTACAATTGCATGTAACATCTTCTGCTAAACAAACCAACTAAACAAGTTAGAGAAAAAATTTACTATAAAATCCACTTGAGCACAAGCTATATTTTGTAGAAGAATCGGAACTTCAAGAAACCAGTATGTATTCTCCATTCCTGCAGAATAAGGGCTCTCGGGCAGTTTCTTTTTGCTTTTTTCTTCACTGTTTTGTGTATTTTTGATGGCTTCTTTTTTATTATAAGAAAAAAGGATTGACATTTTTGGGTCATTTTTCTCCTTGCCATCTGCCACAGAAATTTTGACATGGGAAAGAGATAGGCACCATGTCAAGTTGGCAGCATTTAGAGTGCATTTTTCCACTTGAAAAATTCAGACTCTGTATCTCGGTCTCATTTTACATGGCCACATTTTCCTGCTTAAGCCTGCCTTTTGTCTCCTTGACATTTTTCCCCTTCCTGTGGCTTTACCCCTATGGATTTCCATTTGGGTTTCCTGCACCAGAAATCTGATTGGAAAAAAATGGACAAAATGCCCAGGAAGGTGGCCTTTGTCAGCCCTGTTCCCTCCTTTGCCTGGTGTCCATCATGTGACCTCAAACACTGCACAGCCTACTAGTCTTTATGCCAGGGGAGACTTCTTGGGCATGCCTTGGAAAGGGAGGAGAGTTCCATTTGCCCCTTTGTGATTGTATTTAAACCTGTATGTCTTGTGGATAAAGGTCTCAGAGATCTGTTGTGGCCGTAAGCTTCAGATTTAGATGACAGATTTCTAAAGACACACTCTCCTTTTATGAGCCCAGAGCTGGGATGTGGTGAAGATCCACCTATGTTATCATGTGGCCCCTTAGGCTTCAAGGAAATCCCTTCCATTGGCAACTTCCATGGTGACCTTTCCTCCTTTGATTCCTTAGAAATGAATAGCTTCCTTCTAGTACTTATCTTTGGAAATGTTAGAATTTTTCATTAATGCTTTTCTATTACCTTTATCCTGTAATACTTTTTGTATCACCTTTCTCCTGCCCAGTAGTTTTTGGATTTGCATATATGGTAGGTGAAAAGCATGGAATGAAAACAAAAGGAAACATAAGACAAAGATATTGTGATGAAAAGTGTCCAAAACTATCGTTCCCCATAGTTTATTGCACATAGTAAACGGTGGCATCAATCATGACAGTACTAATTAGAGCGTGGAGTTTTATCACTTTCAACGCTCTGAGTTTTCATTTCCATTATGCCCCCTTTCATCTTGCTGGTGATGTTGGATCACTTCAGTTTAACTTCTGGATGGACAAAACACGAGGTTTCTCAGATTTCCTTGTAGGATCCCTATGACTGATACTGACCTTCAAGGCGGGAGTAGGACAATTAAGTGAGCCTACGCAACCAGAGGGTTCCTCTGAGAGAGTTCCCCTGAGCCTGCTGACTTGTAACTCCTCTGTCTTCATGATCTTCGAACACAGTTGTGACATAGTGGTCTAATTTTCAAAAAGGAATAGTTAAGACATCTGGTTGTCTAGAACCATCTAGAACTCTGTTAACCAGAGTTAACACTCATGAAAGGATAAAGTTTATCTCCTGAATAACAAGATGTTTGACTATTTGGATATATGTGAATAAAATTTCTATTGCTTAGTTGACAAAGTTAAATCTGTCTGTTATGTTAGGCCAGTGATAGACAGAGCATAAATGTTACTGCACTTCCTCTTGTTTCTTTTTAAAGGAATTTAAAGAAAAGAAGTTGTATAAATAAAGCCATGGATGAGAAATGTAGCAGGATCTTGGAGTACCATGAGCGGGTGCCACATACACAACACATTTGTATCTTTTGAGATCTGACTGAGAGTGGAATAGGAAGGCCTTGGTTGGTGTGATGTGAATGAAAGATTTAATTACCATGTGAAAGTGACTCATCCTTTTTCCTTTCCTGGAAAAGGGGTCTCTTTTCTCCTTTAAAAGAGATCATATCCACACAACCTCTCAACAAATATTGGTGTTCCTCACAGGGTATAGGTTGACCCACACTTGTTTTATGCAGTAATTTTTAAATCAAAACTAGGTTTCTTTAGAGGAAGAAATAAAGGGGGAGCTATTTTTTTTTTACTTTTTCATTTTCAAATTTATTTTATTTTTGTTATAATTATTAACACATTGCACAAATTAATGGGAATCACTGTGATATGTTTGTATGTGCATGCATGGTACATTAATCATGTCCATCCACCCCTTGTTTACCCTTGTTCCTCTCCTCCTAACACCCTTCCCCGACCCTAGTAAATTCTTCTTCTACTTTCAGACATCTTTTTTTTTTCTTTCTTTCTTTTCCAGTTCCTACATATGGGAGATAACAGGCGATACTTTGTCTCTGTCTGGTTTATTTCATTTAACATGATGTCCTCCAATTCTATCGAATTTCCTGAAAATGGCAGGATTTTATTCTTTAGGGCTGAATAAGAAGTCATTGTGTATATATGTACCACACTTCTTTTAGTTATTCATCGGTTGACAAGTACATAGGCTAATTCCATATCTTAGCTGTTGTGAATAGTACTACAAAAAAGTACATGCAGATACATCATTTTTATGCTGACTTCATATACAAGATATGCCCAGGGATAGGACAACAGGATCATATGGCAATTCTGTTTTTAGATTTTTGAGAAATATCTATATGTTTTTTTTATTTTTTAAAATTATTTTTATAGACTGCATTTTGATTCATTGTACACAAATGGGATATAACTTTTCATTTCTATGGTTGTGCACAATGTAGATTCACACCATTCATGTGATCATACATACACATAGGGTAATACTGTCTGTCTCAATCTACTATCTTTCCTATCCCCACCTCTCCCACCCCATTTTCCTCTACGCCGTCCAAAGTTCCTCCATTCTTCTCTTGCCCCCCTACCCCTCTCCCCCTGTTATGTATCATCATTCACTTATCAGAGAAAACATTCAGTCTTTGGTTTTTGGGGCTTGGCTTATTTCACTTAGCATGATATTCTCCAACTCCATCCATTTACCAACAAATGCCATAATTTTATTCTTCTTTATGACTAGTATTCCATTGTGTATATATACCACAGTTTCTTTCTTTATGCATTCATCAATTGAAGGGCTTCTAGGTTGGTTCCACAAGCTAGCAATTGTAAATTGAGCAGCTATGAACATTGACGTGGCTGCATCACTGTTGTATGCTGATTTTAAGTCCTTTGGGTATAAACCGGGGAGTGGAATAGCTGGGTCAAATGGTGGGTCCATTCCAAGTTTTTTGAGGAATCTCCATACTGCTTTCCAGAGTGGCTGCACCAATTTGCAACTCCACCAGCAATGTATGAGTGTGCCTTTTCCCCCATATCCACGCCAACACTTATTATTGCTTGTGTTAATAATAGCCATTCTAACTGGGATGAGATGAAACCTTAGGGTAGTTTTGATTTGCATTTCTCTTATTACTAGAGATGTTGAACATTTTTTCATATATCTGTTGATTGTTTGTAGATCCTCTCCTGTGAAGTGTCTGCTCATTTCCTTAGCCTATTTATTGATTGAGTTATTTGTATTTGTATTTGTGTAAAGTTTTTTGAGTTCTTTATAGCTTCTGGAGATTAGTGCTCTATCTGAAGTGTGTGCAAAGATTTTCTCCCACTCTGTAGGCTCTCTCTTCACATTGTTTATTGTTTCCTTTACTGAGAAAAAATCTTTTTAGTTTGAATCTATCTCAATTACTGATTCCTGCTTTTATTTCTTGTGCTTTGGGAGTCACGTTAAGGAAATCTGGTCCTACGCCAACATGACCTACTTTTGGACCTACTTTTTCTTCTGGTCTAATTCCTAGGTCCTTGATACATTTTGAGTTGAGTTTTGTGGAGTGTGAGAGATAGGGGTTTAGTTTCATTTTGCTGCATATGAATTTCCAGTTTTCCCAGCCCCATTTGTTGAAGAGGCTATCTTTTATCCATTGTATGTTTTCGGCACCTTTGTCTAGTATGAGATAACTGTATTTATGTGGGTTTGACTCTGTGTTCTCTATTCTGCACCATTGGTCTACCTGTCTATTTTGGTTCCAATACCATGCTGTTTTTGTTACTATTACTCTGTAGTATAATTGAAGGTCTGGTATTGTGATACCACCTGCTTCACTATTCCTGCTAAGGATTGCTTTAGCTCTTCTGGGTCTCTTATTTTTCCAAATGAATTTCATGATTGCTTGCTCTATTTCTATGAGGAACATCATTGGAATTTTAATTGGAATTGCATTGAATTTGTATAGTGCTTTTGGTAGTATAGTCATTTTGACAATATTAACTCTGCCTATTCATGAGCATGGGAGATTTTTCCATCTTCTAAGGTTTTCTTTAGTGTTCTGTAGTTCTCATTGTAGAGGTCTTTCACCTCTTTTGTTAGATTGATTCCCAAGTATTTTATTTTCTTTGAGGCAATTGTGAATGGGGTAGATTGCCTAATTTCTCTTTCAGAGGAGTCATCACTTATGAATAAAAATGCATTAGATTTTTGAGTGTTGATTTTATATCCTGCTACATTACTGAATTCATTTATAAGTTCTAGAAGTTTTCTCATGGAATTTTTTGAGTCCTCTAAATATAGAATCATGTCATCCGCAAATAGTGATAGTTTGAGTTCTTCTTTTCCTATTTGTATCCCTTTAATTGCTTTAGTCTGTCTAATTGCTCTGGCTAGAGTTTCAAGGACAATGTTGAATAGAAGTGGTGAAAGAGGGCATCCCTGCCTTGTTCCAGTTTTTAGGGGGAATGCTTTCGGTTTTTATCCATTTAAAATGATGTTGGGGGGCTGGGGATATAGCTCAGTTGGTAGAGTGCATGCCTCACAAGCACAAGGCCCTGGGTTAAATTCCCAGCACCGCCAAAAAGAAAAAAAGTAAAATAAAGTAAAATAATAAAATAAATAAAATAAAATAAAATAAAAATGTTGGCTGTGGGCTTAGCATAGGATTGCCTTTATAATGTTGAGATATGTTCCTACTATCCCTAATTTTTCTAGTGTTTTGAGCATGAAGAGGTGCTGTATTTTATCAAATGCTTTCTCTGCATCTATTGAAATAATCATATGGTTCTTAACTAAGTCTGTTGATGTGGTGAATTACATTTATTGATTTCCAGATATTGAACCAACCTTGCATCCCTGGGATGAAACCCACTTGTTTTTGTATGCGATTTGCTAAAATTTTGTTAGGAATTTTTGGGTCTATGTTCATTAGGGAGATTGGTCTGAAATTTTCTTTCCTCAATGTGTCCTTCTCTGGTTTTGGTATCAGGGTGATATTAACTTCGTAGAACGAGTTTGGAAGGGTTCCCTCCTCCTCTATTTCATGGAATACTTTGAGGAGTATTGGAATGAGTTCTTTGAAGGTCTTGTAGAACTCGGCTGAGAATCCATCTGGTCCTGGACTTTTCTTTGTTGGTAGGTTTTTGATGACTTCTTCTATTTCATTGCTTGAAATTGATCTATTTAAATTGTATATGTCCTCCAGATTCAGTTTGGGTGGATCACATGTCTTTTGAAACCTGTTGATGTCTTTGAGATTTTCTGTTTTGTTGAAGTATAGATTTTCAAAGTAGTTTCTATTTATGTTTTGTATTTCAGTAGTGTCTGTTGTGATAGTTCTTTTTTCTTCAAGAATTTTAGTTATTTGAGGTTTCTCTTTCCTTCTCTTCATTATTATGGGTAAGGGTTTATCAATTTTGTTTATTTTTTCAAAGATTCAACTTTTTGTTTTGTCAATTTTTCATGTTGTTTCTTTTGTTTCAATTTCATTTGTTTTCAGCCCTGATTTTAATTATTTCCTGTCTTATACTACTTTTGGTGTTGATGTGTTCTTTTTTTTTCTAGGGCTTTGAACTGTAATGTTAGGTCATTTAATTGTTGACTTTTTATTCTTTTACTGAATGCACTCCATGCAATAAATTTTCCTCTTAGCACTGCTTTCATAGTGTCCCAGAGATTTTGATATGTTGTATCATTGTTCTCATTTACATCTAAGAATTTTTTTATTTCCTGCCTGATGTCTTCTGCTATCCATGCATCATTCAATTGTGTATTATTTAGTCTCCAGGTGTTGGAGTAGTTTCTGTTTTTTATTTTATCATTGATTTCGAATTTCACTCCATTATGATTTAATAGAATACAAGGTAGTATCTCTGTCTTTTTGTATTTTCTAAGAGTAGCTTTGTGGCATAATATATGGTCTATTTTAGAGAAGGATCCATGTCCTGCTGAGAAGAGGGTATATTCACATGTTGATGGATGGAATATTCTATATATGTCTGTTAAGTCTAAATTATAGATTGTGTTATTGAGTTCTGTGGTTTCTTTGTTCTATTTTTGTTTGGAAGACCTGTCCAATGGTGAGAGAGGAGTGTTAAAGTCACCTAGTATTATTGTGTTTCAGTCTATTTGGTTCCTGGAATTGAGAAGGTTTTTTTAACATACATGGTTGTGCACAAATATTTATGATTGTATGTCTTGCTGATTTATGCTTCACTTAAGCAGTATGAAATGTCCTTCTTTATCCCTTCTGACTAACTTTGGCTTGAAGTCCGCTTTATCTGAAATGAGGATGGAAACCTTTGCTTTTTTATCGAGTCTGTGTGCATGGTATGTTTTTTCCCACCCTTGCACCTTTAGTCTGTGGGCATCTTTTTCTATGAGATGAGTCTCTTGAAGGCAGCATATTGTTGGGTCTTTCTTTTTAATCCAATCTGCCAGTCTATATCTTTTGATAGATGAGTTTAGGCCTTTAACATTCAGGGTTATTATTGAAATATGACTTGTATTCCTGATCATTTTGGCTTATTTTTGGATTTTAACTTAACTTGATTTCTCCTTTAATTGCTTAGTCCTTTAGGGTAGTTCCTCCCTTTGCTGATTTTACATTGTCGTTTTTCATTTCTTCCTCATGGAATACTTTGCTGAGAATGTTCTGTAGTGCTTTGTATTTGTAAATTTTTTTAGCTTTTGTTTATCATGGAAAGATTTTATTTCATCATCAAATCTGAAGGTAAGTTTTGCTGGGTATAACATTCTTGGTTGGCTTCCATTTTCTTTCAAAGTTTGAAATATGTTGTTCCAGGCCCTTCTTGCTTTTAGAGTCTGGGCTGAGAAACCTGCTGATATTCATATTGATTTCCCCCTGTATATAATCTGATGCTTCTCTCTTGCAGCCTTTGAAATTCTATCTTTATTTTGTATGTTAGGTATTTTCATTATAATGTGCCTTGGTGTGGATCTGTTGTAATTTTGTACATTTGGTATCCTATAAGCCTCTTATAATTGATTTTCCATTTAAATCATCAGGTTTGGGAAATTTTCTGATATTATTTCATTGAATAGATTATTCATTCCTTTTGTTTGTTTCTCTGTGCCTTCCTCAATCCCAATAATTCTTAAATTTGGTCTTTTCATGATATCACATAATTCTTGGATGTTCCATTCATGATTCCTTATCATCTTCTCTGTTTGGTCAACTTTATTTTCAAGATTAAATATTTTGTCTTCATTGTCTGAGGCTCTGTCTTCCAAGTGATCTAGTTTGTTGGTGATGCTTTCTATTGAGTTTTTTGCTTTTGTTTTTGTTTTTTGGTACTGGGGATTGAACCCAGGGGCACTCCACCACTGAGCCACATCCCCAGCCCTATTTGTAGATTATTTAGAGACAGGGTCTCACTGAGGTGCTTAAGGCCTCACTAAATTGCTGAGACTGGCTTTGAACTCGCAATCCTCCTGCCTCAGCTTCCCAAGTGCTGGGATTACAGGTGTGCGCCACTGTGCCCGGTGTCTATTGAGTTTTTTTATTTGGTTTATCGTTTCCTTCATTTCAAGGACTTCTGTTTGTTTGTTTGTTTGTTTTTTTTTTTCAGAATCTCTCTTTATTGAAATGATCTTTTACTTCCTGTAATTGCTCTTTTAACTGTTTATTGGTGCAATCATTCATTGCCTGCATTTGCTGTCTTAACTTATCATTCACTTTTTGGATCATTTTAATCATGTACATTCTGAACTCTCTTTCAGACATTTCTTCTGCTGTGTTGTCATTGGATTCTATTGATATAGCATCAAGGATTTGTTTGGGACACTTTCTTCCCTTGTTTTCTCATGTTGCTTGTGAATCTTCCCCTCTAGCAGTTGGATTCCGAGAATTGCAATTTCCCCCTATAGACTTATAGTGTCCCCACAGATTTCCAATACCTCACCTTGAAGTGAGAGATCAATATTAGCAGCACACCAAAAAACAATATGCATCCTTATCCCAGATAGTCACTATTAAGTTATTAACTGTGTTGTCTTACTAAGCAGAGATGATAAGTTCAAATTATTATCTACAGCATAACCAATAGGTTTGTAACAAGGACCACAATTTCTTATGGTGGACAAAGAGGATATGGAGGGGTGTGGGATTTAATGTTAGTAAGAGGTGAGTGTATAGAGTTAGTATGTCATAGGAATAGTGAAATCAGAATTAAAAGAAATAGGTTGTTAGTATGAGAAAAGGGAGAAAGAATCTCTGACAAAACAGATATATAAGCGGAAAATATAGTGAGAAAAATATTAGTGGAAGAAAGAAGAAGGAATATAGTAGGTATAATAGGAACAAATGAAATAGTACCTATTAAAAAAATTCTGCAGTAAAATTACACTGTAATGTTCAAACCTCCTAGTCTTCCATAGCCTGATGCTTGAGAGGAACTTGATAATGCGGTGTCCCGAGAAGGGTGCTTTCCCACTATGGATGGTGTCCTCCTGGTCAGGAATAATCAGTGCTAGTGGGTAAAGGCAACCCTGTGTTGACAGATGGTCAGTCACCGTTTGGCTGCTAGACTGCATGGTGGGCCTCAGTGCTAGACCACGGGCTGGGGCGCAGGCCTCGGGGCTAGGTAGCAGGCTGGGTGCCTGGGCCTATGCCGTGCTCAGAGCTGTAGATTTGCTCGGCACTGTAGATTTGTTCTACAGGGCCTGTCGGAGTTATTTTTTTAAACCTATCCTTTTTTCGTTTTTGGCAGTGCTAAGGTTGGAATCTAATCTAAACTGTACAGTTCCAAAATGGTTAAGATGGCATATGGTGAGTTGTGTGTGTCTCACCACAATTTTTCTAAACATGTGTCTTTAGAGATGTGTAGAATGACTCAGGGCTTGTACATTAGGCTTGGGGCCAGGTTGAGGCAACACAGGGAAGACAGGGCCAGAGGAGGTGCTATGTTCAGGAATAATTCCTGCCCCACCCCCACCCCCAAGCAGAACAGGTGATGAGAAATGAGTGCAGGGACCCAACTTGAGCGGCTCCCTCTAGAGGTTCAGTGGGCAGGCACAGGGGCACAATGCTCTTGGGTCCTTCTATTTTCAGAGTTCATCTAGACCCAATGATGTGCGTACAGTGATAGGGGAACCCAGCTAAGAACTGGGTTCCCCAGAATCTGAGCAAGCAAGTTAGACATGCAGGGCAGTTGGAGGAAGGCAAGACTTTGGGTACTGGACAGTTTAGGACAGGGACCTTATTGTAGGAATGTGCAAATGACCTAGATAGAGAGACCAGCCAGCCACAGGAGTAGGAATGGGGTGGTGTGAAGCCAGGCACTGTGTGGCAAGTACAAGGGTGATTTGTGGCCATTTCTGTATGTTTTATACTTGAATGTTTTTGTCCTTCTCAAGTACATATATGAAAACTTCTCCCCTACTCTGATAATATTTGGAGGTGGCACTTTTAAGGAGTGATTGTGTTTAGATAATATGAGGGTAGGGCCCCATGATGGGAGGAAGAGAGACCATAGCCCTCTTTCCCTTTGCTAAGTGAGGACACATAGAGAAGGTGGCCCTTTGCAAGGCAGGAAAAGGTCCCTCCCCTAGGAAATGAATTAACTGGCACCTTGATTTTGAACTTCATAGACATGAACTGTGAGAAATAAACTTCTGTTGTTAAAGCCATCCAGTTAATGATATTTTATTATGGCAGCCCAAGAAGTCTGACACTGAGGATGTTATGTGCTGGACCTGAGTCTGATGTCCCTGCAGGAGACAGGAGACCACATGAGATTCTAATATCGTTTCTGGATTCCTGGTCTCTGAGATACATACGGATTCTTAAGTGGCAAAGAAGCCAAGATAATGTTGAGGCATCCTAGCCTCAGATATAGCTAATGTTATGTGGTGATGCTAGGGAATGGAGAACAGTAACTTTGTGTGTCTTTGTTCATTGAGGGGGGTCTGAAAGTAGTGATGGTGGAGATGGGGGTGAGTTGACTGGCAAAACTACTTTAAATGAATTCTGGATTTTTCCTGGGAAGATAATTACATTCACATCATAAATATTTTCACTTTATAGATTATTTCATTTATGAATGTTATTTGGATGAAGAATGGGGTCAATGAACATGATTTGCATTTTTCCTTTTATTTTATAGCTGAATCCTCATGGTGATTTAAACATGCAGAAGTAGTGATTAATCTTGATTATAGGAAGGAAACAATGATTTAGATGCCATTGGGAATGTACTCATGATTAGAAGTAAAAATGGCAATCAGAAAACCAGTTAAAATATTTTGTACAGTTTTCCTGGGTTGTTGCTGATATTTGGGGCTATGTTGACAAAATGCATGAAGAATAGTCCATTGTTGTTCACAGTCCCTGCAGTTAAACGTAGGCTGCTGATTTGCTTTTCTGTGGGTAAAATTATTTCTGGAAAGCTTTCGTTCTCACTCCTGAGTTAAATGCAAAAGTTTTCTGCCAAGCCCAAGTTAAACAGTTTTTGGCAGACTTTAAAGTTGGATCAGCATCCAAGGAAATTCTGTTTGGCTTGGAGGGTTATTTGAACTTTTTCAAGATCAAGTGTTCCTTTTCATTTTAATATTATTTGCAACATCTGATTTCTCATCGGATGACTTTCTCATGGTCATTCCCCTTTGAACCGTAGCTCCCTGTTCACAGAACCACAGCATCATAGGACTTGAAGGGACCCTGCAGTGTCACCCTGCCTGACAGGACTGCATCCATCTTCAGAAGAGGGTGCTGCCTACATCTGGGATAACTGAGAACCTGTGCCTAGGTCCTCAGAGTTGAGAACTGACTCTAACAAAATGAGCAGCTTTGTCGTTGCTTTTTTCAAATTCAAATATTTCTCCACCTGTTTTGCCAGTGTAAGTTATTATTGCTATAGTTTGAATCTGGAATATCCCTAATGGCCCATGTGTTAAAGGCTTTGTTGCTACCCTGTGATGCCATTGAAGAGTGGTGAAAGTAAGAGGTGGAAAAACATGGGAGGCTTTATGTCCTTGGGGACATGCCATCATGTTGAATGTCCATGTTGAAGGGCTCCAGTCCCTTCCCTCTTTGTCTTTGTCTCCCTGGTTGCCTTAAGATGAACAGGCCTCCTTCACCATGCACTGTGTTCATGATGCACTATGCCACCACAGCCCAAAGCAACAAGGACAAGCAACCATAAACTGAAACTCCTAAAACCATGAACCGAAATAAACGTTTCACTTATTAGGTTGATTATCTCAGGTATTTTATCATAGTAACAGAAAACTGACTAACATAGTGATCATAGTTTCTTCTCCTCCTACTGCATCTTCTAACCATAAAATTAGTACAATGAAAAGTTTGTTTTATAAGGACTTTTTCCTGCCAGTATAGAACCTTACTGAGATTATAAAGTACTGGGAAAATATAGGATAGGGAACTTTGGGTTAAGGAAACAGCTGCTTAGGTTAAATATGACATTGAGTGAATAAATAATCTGCAGCTGAGAGCTGAGCTAATTGAGGCTATGCGTTTTGCTGATGAATTTTAATGATAATGTGGCATTTTGCACAGATAGGAGTCTTGTCTTGTTAAATAGTTTAAGGAGTTTCTGTATTAGGGCTGAAGTATCCAGCCATTTTTCCAATCACTGTTTACTGGTAACTCTGTACCTAGTAAGTTAATTTTTGTTTTAGAATAAATATTGGAAGAGTAGTTAAGCTACTTTCCTAACGAAAGAATAAATATTTCCTCATATAGAATAAAACTGCGAGACTCTGCAATTGGTTTATAAGCCAAGGCAGTTGAACACAAAATAGGAAGCGAGTTTGGCTTTCATTTCTGTCATCCACCAGATTTTAGCAAAGTGCATTTTCATTTATTTGAAATGCTTACTGTATCATAGTCTAAAATGGTTGTTTTTTGGAGGAGTTTTTTGCAGCACTCCCTTCATCCCTAACAGTCTGTTAAAATTCAGCATGCCTGCTTCAAGTGGAGACAATAAGTTAATAGGAAAATATTACAGGAGTGTGTTTGGAAATTTCTGAAAATTTTATAGAGTCCAATTTCAGATCTAGAGAAGTGCCTATAAGATTCAGCTCTTATTTCAATCTTGTTAAATTTTTTTCCTCTTCATATTTTTAAAACAATTTTTTAAAAAAGTTTGGGCTAAAGAAACTCTATTATGAACACTGAAGAAAGTCTAATAATCAGATCTTCTCATTAAAATGGTAGAAAGAATGGAGAAAGAAAACTGTCCTTAGAAGCGCACATTGCTGGCTTGCATGCAATGGCAGTGAAAGTCATTTTTCAAAGGCTCTCTGCCATTTATTTATTCCAGTAGACAAGATGAAACAATTTTGTCAGCTAATCATCAATCTGCTTGAAATGATGCACAGACTGGGCTAAGAATAAATACATTAAAAAGGAAAGCAATTAGCTTTCCATATGAGATGATGGAGTTTCTGCCATGTAAAATTTCTAAGAGTTTAAGACTTGCTGATTCAAAAGTATTAAGATGAACTAAGAAAGCCTTTCGTGCTCCCATCTGCCATCAATGCTCTTTTTCACTTTTCCTACGGATGACAGAAAGGTGGTTATTTAACCACTGAACAAACTTTTACAAGATTTCTGTGGTCATTAACTCATGCAAGACATAATCACATACTCGTTGGGATGATTTAGAAGACATGATGCTTTCCCCTGATGAAAGTATGAAGAAAGGCACCCAGATGACAGTATTTTTAATAATAATAATTCATTTGTTAGTAGCAGTATTATTAATGTTGATGTCCTCTGGAGATGAACTCTAGAAACTTTCTGTAGTATTCTTGAGACTTTGATCTCCCAAATGAATGACTTAACTGTAGTTCATAACTGTGTTAATTTTGGTAATTCCAGCGATTGTCACAGATAAGGTACAAAATGTCAATGAGTTTATATAGTAGAAACTTTTTTGCTGAAATGAATTTCACACTGAGTGTAGCAAAAGATAAGTGTCTTTTCTCTGAAGGATGAGTCAGTGGCCTGGGGTCCTTCTGTCTTGTTCTGTCACCTTCTACATGTGGCTTCTAAAGTACTGATTTTCATTAAACCAAATGGTGGAAGAGTAACAGCAGAGAGCTCATGATGGCAGTTTCTTCCTGGTGAGGCCTGATGGTGGGGTGCATCACCTCTGCTCACACCCCATCAGCAGGTCAGGCAGAAGGTCATACTTACCTACCAGGAAGGTTGGAAATGCATCTAATGTGCCCAAGAGGAGAAATTTGTTTGGCTAACAATTAGTCTCTGCTCCAATAATCCAAGAATAAATCTATGTAAGCTATAAAAGTGTATTTTTGTTGCTATTGTTTTTACTGCATTTCTTAAGTTTTAAATTGAAGAGATTGACCTCACATTTATATGTAATTTAGAATAGTATGAACCCTTTGGCTCAATGAGTTGTTTTCTTAATTCCTGAAGGTGGAAGAGATGCCTATGAACTGCTGTGCAAATATCCTGAGGCAAAAACAACTCATTCTATAGCTTTTGAAAAGTAGTTAGCAACTGTGGTCTCTAAAGTAAAATAAAACAGTGAGTCTGAGAGAGGGGCCCTGATTTGTGGGTAATTTTACACGTGGAAAAAGAATAGGATTTGACAGTTTGGTAGGTTTTAAGTGTTGGGGAGAGAAGTGACAAGAACCATTTTGTTGTTTTTCCATGAGAGAGCAAAGAAATTTGGAATAAGTTTGGGAACGGGAGAAGATGGAGTGAACTCAGGTTTACATTTGTAAAATTTGAGGTGGCTGGAGGAAATGTTCTGGAGATGTTTGGAAGTTACATCTGTCATTCAGGGTAGATAATCAACTTGGAGCATCTGAATAACACTCAGATCTTCAGATCCCTGAAATCATGGGATCAACTCAATTCAACCAGAAAAATGTGAGGGGAGACTGATGCAGTAGAGGCTGCAGGCAAACTGAAGGCTAATAAGAACCACTCTAGGCTTAACACTCAAAGATATCCAGTAACATTACCAGTAGAGCAGGGCAGGGCAGAAGCCTTCTGAGCGAGGTTATAAAGTAAATGGAAAACAAGGAGGTGAGAGAAGGCAGTAGAGAAGGGATTGTAAACACTGTCCTCACTTTTATAAGCTCAAAAATAAGGCAACACTGAGCAGAGTACAGTATGGTGCTCAGTAGTGTCATCGTTGATAAACTTTTCTAGCTTTTAGATATAAAGTAACACTGTAAGCAGTTTGTTGGCATTCATTTCTTTCAAGGGAGGAACATTGCAACTAAAGCTGCACAGGAAAGATTTCTGCAGATAATGATGGAAATGAAAGAAAAAAACATTTCAGGTACAGGATGGAGTGACTTCTTCCAGCACCATTTCCCCAGGTCATTGAATTCTTGTGTGCTGGGCACCCTGCCAGGCAGCAGAGTGGAGCTGTGAGCGTGACTGCCCTTCTCCAGGAGCCTCGCATTCCAAGAAGTGGTGAGAATGTCAGTGTAGGAGAAAGGACTTTCTGATAAGAACATTTACATACAGAGTGGTATTGATACAAATTCCTGGGGAGATGACTGATGGAATTATTCCCACTTTATAGATGAAGAAACTGAGGACCCAAACAGCCTAAAGACTTTGGAGTCACCAGTTAGTCTTGAGTGAGTATCAAAGTGATGCAGGAGTGTATTTGCTCACTGAGATATTTTGCCATGGTATTCCGTCTTGCCAGAAATGACATTTCCTGCTTTTCTGCTACAAATGATTTTATCTGCATACCCCATCTTACCCTTCAGGCCTGACACAAGGCTTTCCTCCTCCGGAAAACCTTTATCTCTTGTTTTTCTGATGCATTTGTGTTTATTGTCTGCTATGCCCAGCTGCTCTTCTGTTTTGTTTTTTGGTTTTGATTTATTGTTGCTGCACATTTTAGCCTTTCATAGCTACTGTGGGTCACTGTTTGTTTTGGAGTGTGTTTTATCTGCCTGCCTAGGCTGCCACCTCATTGTGGGCAGGAGCTTCAACTCTTCTGTCTTTTCACAAGTGTGCAGTACAGGAAGGCAAAAACTGGGGTTTATGTTTCATGTTGTGATTTTCTTTAGCCAATGTTGTACCAAGACTGAGACTGTGTTCTCAGTCTTCTGATATCTGTCATTGCAAAGTATTTTCTAAGAGTGTGAAGTAATTTGGGGAAAAGTTCAGTTCTCTTTTTTTTTTCCCCTCTAAATAATTGCCACTATTACCTACTTAAGTATTCCAGTTGCAGTTTAGAAACTCATACATGATATATAAATTAGATATCTTTGAAGAATACTTTGAAAGTCCTGCCATTACTAGGAGATTTACCTTATGATTATTTGCTAATGCTTATTCCACTTTTATAAAAATATTTTTCAAATTAATTTGCATGAAGTAGTGGGCTACATTTTCTCTCTGCTATTCCAAGAAAATGAACTGGAAAGCTGTCCTGGTTCAGGAGGCGGCTTTCTGATAAATGAGTTGCCCCAGCCAAGCACTTCTTGCCATGAATTTGGCAGTTTGCTCGGTAGCAGATGTTGTCTTCCTGTGCATGCTCTTCCTCTCCTGCCCTCCTTCATGGTAAATATGTCAGGAACAGTACATATATATTTAGTGCTTTTCATTTATCTGGGACAAGACAAGTGCCTTGCATGAAAACAGAGTGTCTCTAGCAAAAAGGAACAGACTGGATCATAAAAATACTGAGGAAGCAGACTGAAAAATGAGGACCTTCTAGAACCAACCCAGATTAGAATATGTCTGAGAGCCAGACAGTAATTCTTTTGAACTGGTCACATGGCTTCCTTTTCTTTAGTTGAAGTGTATTTTGCTTTTACCAACAAGATGGGGTATGTTCTCCTTTGGGGAAACAAGGTATCCCCCAGACATATTTCTGCACATGTGCAGAAAAAGATATTTGCATTTTACAAGGATTCTTCATCAAATTTTTCTTGTTTTTTTAAAGCTGAACTTTAATGCATTCAAAATATGTTTTAAGACATTCAAAATTTAGTGACAGTAGCATCATCAACAACAAAATTACGTACATATGACTGTTGAAGAAACTTGCAGTAGACACTAACTCTATAGTAGCTAGGACTTGGTCACTGGGACCCTCCTTTATACCATTGCCCTTCCAGAGGAAGCTTCTAGATGTTCCCAGCTTACATTTTTGCAGTGTGCCAGGGACTGTATGATTGTTCTTGACTCCTTTTCCTGTAAGCTTCCACATCACATGGTCAGGCTTGGCTATGTGATTTGCTTGGCAAATGGAACCTCAGTGGTGTGCCTCTCCCATGACAAAGGATTGTGTCCTGCCAGGAGCTGTTCTTTTCATCCTCAGCCTGAGAATACTTGCAACAGGCCTGTTTTAGTCAGCTGTTTCGCTGCTGTGATTAAATGACCCTACCAGCACAACTGTAAAGGAGGAAAGGTTTATTTGGGGGCTCACAGTTTTCAGAGGTCTTAGTCAGTAGAAGGCCACTCCATTCCTCCAGGCTCAAGGCGAGGCTGAACATCATGGTGGGAGAGGGTGGTGGAGGGAAGCAGCTTACATCACAGTGATCAGGAAGCAGAGAGAGACTCCACTCACCAGATAGAAATATGTATACCCCAAAGCCATGCCCCAATTCCCACCTCCTCCAGCTACACCCTACCTGCCTTTAGTTACCACTCAGTTTATTCCTTGAGGGATTAATTCACTGATTAGCTAAGACTCTCAAAACGCAATCATTTCTCCTCTGAACCTTCTTACGTTGTCTCACATGTGAGCTTTTGGGGGACACCTCACATCCAAACCATAACAAGGCCCAAACCCAACCTGTTTATTTATTCAGTAAATCTTTCAAAAATAGCTAGACATAGGGGATACAGTGAAGAACAAAAAGACGGTGTCATTATTCTCATTTAGCTTAAAATTCAGTAATTTAAAACATTATTTTTGGTCCTAAAATAACTATGAGTAAATTATAGGACGTGAAATAGGCGAACATTTTTTTTTTTTTAAGATAAAACCCTAGAATGCTGTGAAGGTCCTATCCAACAAACTCCCCAGATCTTTGAAAGACACACCATTGTATTCATTTCAGTAGGAAAGTTTGCGAAGCTTTGACTGGCTGGTGTATGAGATGATATTGGGGTAATTAATGGGTTCAGGATAGTACAAAGAGAAAAATAGGGAAATTGGAGCCATTGGAGTGTTATGTCAATTCTTTCTAATGCTGGGATTGATTATTCATGTAAGAGAATAAATCATAGAAAGCATTAAAGTTTTCATCCAGTTGCATCTGGATGTGTGGGTGCAGAAGCAACCTTTTTTTTTTTTTTTTGGTACTGGGGATTGAAACCAGGGGCACTCGACCACTGAGCCACATCCCCAGCCCTATTTTGTATTTTATTTAGAGACAGGATCTCACTGAGTTGCTTAGGGCCTCGCTAAGTTGCTGAGGCTGGCTTTGAACTCGAGATCCTCCTGCCTTGGTCTCTCAAGTGCTGGGATTACAGGCGTGCGCCACCGCGCCCGGCTCAGAAGCAAACTCTTTTTGGTTATTATTATTAATTACATATTAATTACATATGCTTAAAGAAATTTCTCATATCTGTAGCAAGAAGTAATAATGTACGGAGTAGGAAGTCAGGTAATACTGCAAGTGTAAGTATAACCTGCTATAGTGCTTCAGGCTGGAAGAATGAAGCACCAGTTTTCTCCATAAGAGACTATTCCCAGCTGGTGATGTAACATGTTGGCTGAGAGCAAGGGCTCTGAAGGCTGAAAGCCTGGGTTTTGATCCTGTCTCTGGTGTTTAGTAATTGTGAGAGATTGGGAAAGTAAATTAATCTTTTTTAATCTCAGTTTTCTCATGCATATAATGTATCCACCTCATCCAGGCTTCATGAGTATTAACGAGATTATGCACATAAACCATTTGGAATGGTGCCTGACTCATTGTAAGTGCTCAACACAGGTTAGTATTGTCTGCAAATACAGTAGAAGGGCTAGAAGATCCTTTGGAAGCAATGAGCAGGCACCCCAGATGCAACACATTTAATAAAGAATTTTGTAAGAGTCCCTGGTATAGTCTTATTTCAGGTCTGGGACTCCCTAAGCAAATGCCACTTTTTAATGGGGCTTGGTTTTGTCATCAGAACATCCTTTAAAGTGTTGGAGCCTCTAAGCCTTGGATTACAAACTGACTGATGTAATTTGATTCTAATACAATGGTGTAAATTGAGACACCAAAACTCGCATATGAAATATAAGAGGGTGGTTGGTTTCACTCTGTATTTTTAAGGTCTAATCCTTCGTCCTTGAGCAGCATGAGTCCTGTATTCCCATTTTCTAGTAATAAAATTCAGGATTATCCTCAATTTGCATCATAAAATGGCTTTAATCCTGAGATAGTTTAAGAGCACAAGTCTGTGACCAGCCCTTGTGATGACTTTTGGATCCCCCGCCACCCACTGAGGGAAGTACTCTGCTCTTTCTGATGGCATGAGAAATGTCCCACAGGCAGCGACAGTATTCCACCCTCCTGCCAGTTCTCACTGGGTATGAGCCCACCCTGGCTGAGATGAGAGAGTCTAGCTAATTCTCTTTGTATACAGATCATCTCCTTTTTTCTACTTGTATCACAGGAAGATCATAGATGACTTTAAATCTTGCTTGAGCTCCAGCTTTACTCTGTAACTCCATGCCTCTGTGTGAAGTTTTACTCAGAACAAGAACCTGCTCCTAGCTCCACCCTAGGAACTAAGATATTGGCTTTTAGATCACATAGATCACAATGAGTCTTTTTTTATCTGGAGACTAGTCTTATAATTTGGGGCTGGTGTTGCCACATGACTCTAGGATCAAGAAAATCTCCTCTTTGAACCTTCTCAGTCAAGAAAATGTGGCCATGAATATTACTCAGCCATAAAGAAGAATGAAATTATGACTTTTGCTTGTAAATGGATGGAACTGGAGAATATCATGCCAAGTGAAATAAGCTGGTTCCCAAAAACCAAAGGCTGAATATTCTCTCTGATATGTGGATGCTAACCCACAACAAGGGAGGGTAGGGAGGGGAAGAATAGAAGTTCATTAGATTAGATAAATGGGAATTAAGGGAAGGGAGAGGATGGCAATAGGAAAGACAGTAGACTGAATCAGACATAACTTAGCAATGTAACTCCACATTATGTACAACCACAAGGGTGGGTCCTAATTATGTACTCCACGTATGTATAATATGTCAAAATACACTCTACTGTCTTGTATATCTAAAAATGACAAATAAAAAATGTGGCCATAAATTGTATTGTTATATTGTGCACTTTGTGCATGTATGAATATGTAACAACAAATCCCATCAGTATGTACAACTATAATGCACCAATAAAAAAGTGCGTGGAGCGGGAGAAAATGTGGCCATAAGCTTCAGATAAAGCAGTGGCACGTGGGATGGAGCAGACTAAAGGGCACCATGCTGTGGATATTGAAAAAGCATCATGTTCACTTTGGTTGTGAAATTGTGTGAAGAAATCTTGTGCAAGAAGGGCTATAAAATGTTCAGTTGCCTTTTCACGTAATCTACCTGCTGCATTTGAATTTGATACAGTAGTCCACTCCTGTTTTCCAGAAGCACTTTTTATTTGCTAAGCTTCTGAGATTCCTCATACTTTCCTAGTTTTTCTGTGTTCTTTGCTGATTCCACCTCATTTTTCTGACACCTAAGTTTTGAAGTGTCCCAGGGTACTTCTTTTGATGATCCCACACAAACCCCTCTCTGTAAACACCCTTTACATACTGACAACCCTGGCATTTATATGTTTAGCCTAGATCTCGCCCTTGAACTTCAGACTCACATCCAACTGCCTGTTCATTCAAGGATGGTCAGTTTTTCTGTCAAATGGGCATATTGTGCCTAACACATACAGAACAGAACTCTTATGATGAGTTTTGGTTCACCTTCCCAAATTAGGTTCATCTGTAATAATTTTCATCTCTTTAATAGAGACTCCATCTTTCCAATTACCCAGATGATAAACTTTAGAGCTTGCTTGACTTCAGTCTTTTCTCTCAGCTGACAGGTCCAAGTCTGTAAATTATTACTGTAGAATCTGCCTTCAAGAGGTATTCAGGATCTATTTTTCACTTTCTCATGCTATGTTTTCGATTAAGCCCTGTTGTTTCTCCCCTGGATTGTGGCAAAAGCTTTTCTGTTTCTGCCCTTATCTCCCCAAGCTCTTCTCAGCACAGCAGGCACAACTGTTCTTGAGTGACAACTATGTTAGATCTCTTGCTTTTCTGCTAACAGCCCTTCCTTCAGTTTCTCCTTTCTCTTGAAGTGAAGCTAACGTCCTTGCAATGGAGCACAAGCTCCTTCTGGACTAGCCCTTGTATTGCCTCACTGACCTTTTCTCTGCCGTTCTTCCCCCTACTCTACCCCCCTTCCCCTTCCCCAGTAGCCTCTCTTTTCTACAAAAAAGGCACCAGTATTATCACTTCACAACCAATAATTTCTTTCCTTCCCATAGATTAACCCGTAGAGTAACTTGGCCACCTGCTTCAGGTCTTTACAAATGGATTCGTCTTAGCATCTTTGAACATTACGACTTTCTCTCTCTGGTTACACTATGGTCTCCTGAAATATGAATTTTATTGACTTTTGAAAACTACCTTTTCCATCTTCCATAGGAAGGGGGGAAACATTTCTGTCTGTGTGTTCACTGCTGTGTATCCATCAATAAATGAACACTTGACTAAATAAATGAAGGAATATATGTGAATGCTGCATTGACATCAGAGGTGACATGCATTGATGAGGCTGTCTTTTTGGCTTTGAGAGCAAATGTTTACCAAAGAAGTTATTAGGGGAATCTATTGAATCTATGCCTTTGTTCACAAGGAGATTTTTATTGATCCAGTGGAATAAAGTTTTAATTTTTTGTTTTGTTTTTTAAATGGATTTGTAAACATCTGAAGGTATTTGCTTTTAGGGCTGCCAAAGCTGTAGCTTATTAAGAAGCCATTTAGGAATCTAACTAGAATGAGGAGAGGATCAATTGTCTTGTTTGTTAAAAGTGTATGTTACCTTGTATAAATATATGTGAGATTGTCTCTAGCTCAAGAAGGCTTTTGTGATGTAATAACATAGGACATTTGCGCAAGTGAAATAGCATTTTTTTCCTTTTTTTTTTAAACAACATTTATTTCTAACAATTTTGAAGACTGGAAGTTGGTGATTGGGGTGCCAGCTTGGCTGGGTACTTGGTGAGGGCTCTCTTATGTTCTTTTTTTAAATTCATATTAATCATACATAATATTAGGGTTCATTTTGACATAATTATAAATGCATGGAATATAATTTGTTCCAATTCAGTCTCCAGTACTTAACCTACCCTATCTTTCTCCCTCTTCCTTTTTCTTTTCCTCTACTCTACTGATCTTTCTGAAAATAGCATTTTTCAACCAATGGCCAGGAAGCCAAGAAATTGTTCTTTATAGCAGAAGAAGGTAATCGTTTCCTTTAACTTATTTTGTTAACTTTTAAAGTTCATGTTATTAGCTGAATTTGTTGAATTTTTGCATTTTTCAAAATTCTAGTTGTAGATTCAGTATAAAGAGAAACTAGTAGTCTTCCTTTAGCCTTCTTATGGAAGGCTCATAGTTACATAATTCCTGTCATACAACTTATCAGAATTCTTTCTTAGAATACCTGTAGGAAATTATGCTTCCTCTGTTAGTGGGAGTGTTTCATTTTTTTCTTTTTAACATTTGACACAGAAAATTTACATACTTTTATCAAGTTGATAGAATATAATGAAATTTTCATGAATCTATAACATAGCTTCAAGATGTATCAACACATAATCAATCTAATTTTCTCATTCCTTTTGTTAATGTCTTTTATCTTCTTTCTTCCACACTAAGAATCCCAGTTCTCAATAGCAGTGGAAATGATATCCCTAGAATACCACATCATTACTTTTTTTGCTCAGTTCTACAAGTACACACAAAACAGTCTCAGAAAATAGCACCCAGCATTGCCGCAAACAATACCTATTGTAAGAGTTGCCACTCTGTATGTCCTTGCATTTTAACATGAGAGTAATTCTTGGTGTAGGCATATGGATATATGCACATTTAGGCTAGTTTTTTTGTTTTATTGTAACTTTTAGACATTATCCTTTAAAAAGTACTTTTGCTTTATAATTATGTGAAATAAGTCAAATTCACTAAACACGGTAGTTTGAAAGAAGTCTAGCCTCTAACTGTGACCACTGCATTCTAGAACTTTCCTTCTTCATGAATAATAATTGTTTTAACTTTATAGTTTATTTTTTTCTTGGTTCATTTTCAATTCACTTTCTTTACAACTGACCCAATACTGCTTGATGGAATGAGGTCTATGAATGCTTGGTAGGTATTTGATTTAGGGGTGGGTATATGCATGGTGGGAATGCTCAGAATTGAATAACTAGTCCTCTGCACATGGGTTGTTTCCAGTCTTTCACTGATTCAGAATCCAATGGTGAATTAATCTCTGTGTGTGTGGGTATCTATATATATTTGTATATGTATATCAATTTTCCTAGAAGAGAAATTCCTGGGTGTGAGTCTAAATGCATATTTAAGTTTTCTAGATGCTGCCAAATTCTCCCTAGGAATTGTGCCATTTTGCGTATCTACCACCAGCATTTGGGATTGACGCTTTTCTTCAGCATCACCAAGAGTGTGTTTCCACACTTTTAGATTTTTGCCAATATCATAGGTGAAAAAACTGTATGGAAGTCTATTTCTGATTTGAATTTCCCTTAATTTAAGTGAAACTGAAAATTTTTAAAAAGTATGTGGCTAAGAGAAATTTGCATATGTTTGCTTGTGAACTGTGTTTTCTCTAGCCCATTCCTGTAGGGTGATCATTTTTTTTTTCTTTTTTATTTTATTACCCCATTCATCAGTGATACGAGTAGCACATACTTCCCCAATTTGTCATTTGCTTTTTAACTATGCTTATGCTGCCCTTGGTCAACAATAGTTTTTTAGTACTATTATTTTATGTAGGTAAATGAATCTGTCAGTCATCTTTTCCTTCTGTGTTTTGAGTCACATTTGGGAATGTTGTTCCCTTTCTCAGATTTTAAAGGAATTCACACATTTTCTACTAGTCCTATGGTGAATTTATTTACATCAAACTCTTTAATCTGTTTGGAATTATCCTAATATATCTGTCAAATAAAACAACTAATTTTTTCCATGCAATGTTCTTGTTATCTCAATGCAATTTTAGTCTCTTCCTCCCCTCAACTGATTTGAGATGCAGCCTTTATTGCACCCTGAATTTGCATTTGTCCTTTCTAATGCTTATTAACTCAAAAAGTATTCACCTACCTGCTTCTATCGGAGCCATTTCCTTTGGGAAAAGTGAGGAAATGTGACTGTAGTCTTAAATTTGGTACTTTTCATAGGAGTAAAAGTCAGAGTCAAATTGCCCTTTAAATTTAATAATCCCACATTTTAACTTCTTCTAAAATCTTCTCTCCCTGTAACCTTCAGACAGTTAAACACATCCTTTTACAATGCTCAAGTCAGTTTTCTCAATCTTAGTTCCTCTTTCTTCTTTTCTTACGCAGTAAAGTGCATAATCATAATTTTTGTCTCTGAATTTTTTCTCAAAACATTTCCATGCCTTCCTTACTTCCTACCTCTGCCTTAGTTTTCAGACTATGTGTCTCAGATGGACAATTTTAACAGTGTTTCCCCTGACACTTCTTGCAATGTTGTCCTTCTTATATTCCTTTTCTCTACAGCTTCCAAGGGGACCTATTTAATATAGCAAGCTGACCTGCCCTCTCTAATACCCTGTTATCAGCAGGATGGAATTAACAAGTCTAATGAGGCCTTCCTGCTCCCTCCTCTATCTCATTCTCTGCCCTTTGTCCCTCTTGAGTTAGGTTTTGCATTCCCACACAACTTGGGTGAATCTGATACTCCACATTGCTTCAGATCACTCCTGCTTACAACTTGAGGCTTGGGATGCTTGCCTCATGCCACCTCTCCATGAAAGCATCTCTTCTTCCTCACAGCTTTCCCTTCCCTGAGTAGACCCCAGTCCCCAACTCCACAACTCCAGCCCTGCCCCTTGCTCTCATCTTGTATTGAAATCATATGTTGGTGCATTTTCCCTTCACTTGACTGCACATTTTGTGAGTGGGAATGAAATCTTCATGAGTCAATTTGGTCCTCCACGAACAATAGCCATCCTATTCATTATTCTCAGTATAAATCTCTATAAATAACACTGCACTATGCAGTGTAGGGAATGGTTCATGTGTTTGTTCCCCCTGCTAGATTATGATCATTTTGTGAGATGGAACATTTTTTTTTATTCATATTTCCCTAAGCCTAGGACAGTTTCTTCCTTGTAAAAGGACCTCAAAACATATAATTCCTTAACCAACAACAACAAAAAAATTAAATTACAGAGAGAGAAAGAGAGAGAGAGAGAGAGAGATTGTGATGACAGTGGGTTTGCAAAACATGATTTTGCATAAATGATTGAAACTGAGAATGCCAGCCTTAGAAAAAAGCATCTCAAATATCGGGAGAAAAGGTGCGTGGTTGTAGAGAGCGGGTGTGGGGCTCTGGATTGGAGGCCAGTCAAGGCATTTATCAGTGGACAAATCAGCTTTGTATAGGGTAAATTGAAGGATCCCCTGGGAACTCGTGAGACATGTCACTAGCAGTGTCTGAAAACCCTCGTGGAAAATTACCACACACCCATTAAAAAGGCTAAAATATAAGAGAGTGAAAAACACTAATTCCAGAGAGGATGCAGAACAACTGGTCACTCATACTTCACTGATAGGCATGTAAAATGGTGCAGCTTCTCTGAAAGACAGTTTCATAGTTTCTTATAAAATAAAACATGTAATTACCATATAACTCAGTAATTACACACTTGGGCATTTATTCCAGAGAAGTGAAGACTTATGTTCACATAGAAACATGTACACACATTTTTTAGAGCTTTATTTGTAATGTCCAGAAACTGGATTCAGACATGATTGACTATGCAAATTGTGGTGCATCCATGCTATGAAATACTACTCAACAGTAAAATGAAACACACTTGAACCTAGAATTATTAATTATCTTGAGGGAGTTATGCTGAGAGAAACAAATGAATCCCAAAAGGTTACCTACTATATGATTCCATTTGTGTCTTTTTGAAATGACACAGTAGGAACTACTCAGTATCTTTACTGTGGTGGTGAATACATGAATCGACAAGATAAAATTATAATAAACACATACATACAAATGAGTATGGTAGAACTGGGGAAATTTGAACATGATTGGTGGATTCTATCAATGCCAATATTCTGAGTGTAATATTATGCACCTATTTTTGCAAGATGTCACCAATGAGGGAAACAGGGCAGAATGTGCAAGGAATGTTTCTGTATTATTTCTTTCAACTGCATGTCAGTTTACAATGATCTCAGTCTGCATCTCAGTGTTAACATTGATAGTAGCCAAAAATCTCCTACAGGATTGCTGAGATAATTTATGAAATCTATTATACAGAATAATAATAATGCTCCACATTAGAAGCTAAAATTCAGACTGCCAGCAAAGCCAATGCTGAATGTTAAAGTGATCAAATAAACAACAATTCAGCCTCTTCTTAGAAACCCTGTAGAGAGAGCTCAAGCATCGATTAGAGCTGGCACATGTGACCCTCAAGGGTCCTTCCATTTGAAGAACTTATTATTTAATGATTCTTTCTTGATTCTTTCTGTTAATTTTAATCTAATTCTTTTATTTATCAAAGTCATTTTGGATCATTATTTTGTCTTCCAAATTGCTGATTTTGGCCCTTTTCCATCTTGGAGTGATTTATATCCCTTAATTGTACACACACACACACACACACTTTTTACTTATTGGACCCAGAATGAAGCGCAGTGCAACATTCCAACTCTGATCCATTGACTCCCATTCTCTGCTAACCAGTAAGACTTGACCACCTAAGATTACACCCCAGAATCCTAGAGTCTCAGCATCACACAGGACATTGATACTGCTTGGGTGCTGCATTTCAGGCCTCTGAATCATGTTTTTATAATTTACTAATAAATATTTGGTGGTGTTTGAGTCTCCTTAGTTTCTGAGTGGGAAAAATTAAAATAGCATTTTGGAATGGTGATTTTTAAAACACCCTCAACACTAGTTTTCTTGCCAGTGAAAGAATAAGGCACAAAGTAATATTTCAAGACATTTGGAAATGACATCATTATATTACAGGTCTGTCCAAGAAGACCTATTTATGTAGTCACAGATTTGCGTGTGTGTTAGCTTTCTGAAGGTATAACAAAAACCTGAGATGAATCAACTTATTTGGGAAAAAGTTGATTTTTTGCTCATGATTTTAGAGATTTTATGATTGTTTGGCCTCGTTTGAGCCTGAGGTGGCACAGTACATCATGGTAGGACTACATGGCTTGGGAGGACTGTTTAGTTCATAGTGGCTGTGAAACAAACAGCAACAGCAACCATAAAACAAGGGATGGGGAAGAAGCCAGAGTTCCAATATCCCTAATGGAACTAAGGCTGGAGACCAAGCTCATAATGCATAGCCCTTTGACAGACACTCCATATTCATATTGTACAGCACCTTGGGTGCTGAGTTTGGGACAGTTCTTATAGTACCTTGGATAATCCCAGTTTTCTCTTCCTCCACTATGTCCCCTCATTAGGTGGTCAGCCATGTGTTCTGAGTCTTTGTATTTCATCTAGGACTATTTCATCTAGATGCTCTCAGCTTCTGCCTGTACCAATAAAGTAAGATGCACAATGTTTTCTTTATGTAATAAATGGAAATGTGAGATATTTCTTCCTCTTTAATTATTGTTGGAATTTGCCATCATCTTAAGTGAAACAGGCCTCAAGAATCATCTAGTTCAATTTCTTGTGCCCCAATTTAAGTTTTGTATGAGGATTCATATTTCTTCAAAGCATTGTTGTACTTGATACGTAGAAAATTGCCCAGATAAATAACAGATGAAGAAGCAGGCAGGTTGCATGTCACCCAAGGCTGTAATAAACCAGGAATGACGAAACTGAATCTAGAACACGTGGTAGAATTTCCCTCCACATAAGCTTGGACTGAACACGTGGTAGAATTTCCACATAAGCTTGGACTGAAAGGTACTTTTCCTAAAATTTTGAAAGAACAGGAACATCACTGTTTTCCTGACTTGTCTCCATAATCATTAACCATCCTTTTCTGTTGAAAATTCCTGACTTCAGAACTTATTCCAGCCTTCATTCTACCTGGACAATTCTACTAAAACAAACAAATACTTTACCTATGTACATTATTCCTCTGTTAAATAAAGCAGCTGTAGTTTTAGTTTCCACACAATGTGTGGTTTTAAATAAATTTGTAAGCTAAATTAATCTTTGGAGAATGTTTATTTTAAAATGTTTTGATCTTTAAAAGAAATTGTGAAGACCTGTTATGCTCTGAAGTAGTCTTCATCTATTAAATGAATACAAAATAGCTGTGGGTAGTGATGTAGAAGAATCTCATAACTTATTAAGTGGAAAAGCAAACAGAAAAAAATATGTATTCTTTGGTTCACTTTTACTTAAAAAAACAAAATTACATGTTTGTGTTTGTGTGTGTGTGTGTATAAAAATGCCTGAAGCTCTCTACAGAAATATAGCAAACTGTTAACTGTGATTATTTCTGGAGAGAGGAGTAGAAATGGGGCTAGGAGAAATTTTGGTATAGATTAGAGTTCTGTCCTACATTTAAAAAGAGAAATGTATTGATGTATTACTTGAATTTTTTTAAAAAAATCATCATAAGACTGGGTTTGTAGCTCACTAGTAGAGTGCTTACCTAGCACATGGAAGGCACTGGGTTCAATCCTCAGCACCACATAAATAAATAAATAAATAACATTTTAATAAAAAGAAAAAAAAATGTCATTGTAGAACCAAAGAGTATAGGCACATCCCCCCAAAATAAGAAAAACAAAACATAACATCCCTAACAGTAGTTCACATAGCACATACTTCTGTTAAATGCCTATTCCAATTTGGAAGTCTTCTTACAGTCCACTAATGGTTAATAGAAAGCTCTTTACTTATGAGCCAACCATAAGGGTGTTCAAAGTCTTTTTCTTACCCCAATTCAATACCTATGGTTAAATTTTATAAAATAAAATATTTTTTAAGTTGCACTAAGATCTCAATTTGGAAATAGTTTTGAATACTATACTGGAAGAAGTTAGCCTTTGTCCAAAATCTTGTGGAGACTCAGCATTTCTTTCAAAACTAATGTCAGGACTTGGGAGTGGAGCTGACCCTGAGCTCAATTCCCAGCACCAAAAAACAAAGAAAAATATATCAGAGTTGGTGTCTCTTCACCTTTCTATAAGTTTTTCGAGCTTTTTATCAAAAACTCCCTTGAAAGTCAGCAAGAAACCTGAATATAGGTAGTGGGTTTTATTCTACTTAGCACATGCCTAGTGCTGAATCCACAAAATCTCTGGTTGTGTATATGAAGTAAATTTTTCATTAACATTTGAGAAAATGTTGATTTTTTTTTTTTGGCTAAAATAAATTCAGAAGCCATTTCTTAGTGACTCAGGGTCATACAGCTGTCAGTGGTCCCTTTGGAGAAGTGGAAGCCTCTAGAAATGGGAATGGACATGTTTGTTCATTTAGTTATTCTTTACACTGTAATCTATGGAGTGACTCCAAGATGCCATGACCTGAGCCATGACCTGATGCCATGACCTGAGCTCTGGGTAGACAGAGTAAACTGAACCTAGCAATGAGTCACTTACTGTTCAGACCTGATATCAGCTGCCTCCAAGACACTGATGCTTTAGGAGATGATGCCATGGGAACACAAAGGACAAAGGATGTGCATGAAGGCTTGTTTGTCATACTTATAACTCCTGGAAGAGCTATTGGGAAGGTGCAACTGGATCTGGGTTTTGTAAGACAAGTAGGAGAAAGCGATGAGAGAGGAGTACATTTTAGACAGACGAAACACAGCAAACATTTTGTTGAATCATATGATATCATGAAATTGCTGAGTCTTTTAGTTCAACATTGTCAAATATTGTATTTGCATTTGGTGGTATGTAACATTTCCCCATGACTAGAGTAAAGAGTGCTGGGATGAAAGCAAAATGGTGATTCAAGAGTGATGGCCAGAACCAGCTGTGGAAGAGCCACCTCTGCATTGTTGGCAAATAATCTTTGTTTTGGGGCTGTCATTTGCCTTGTGGGATATTTGGTAATATCCTTGACCTCCACCCACTAGATTCCATTAACTTTCTTTATTACTGTGACAAGCAAAAACGCCTGGGACATTGTCAAATGTCCCTTAGGGGAAAATTCCTCCCATTGAGATAAAGAATTTGAACATAACCTTGAAAACCATGGAAAAGCAATGAAGCAGTTCATGAAGAATATTGGATTTGCAGAAAATGAATTAGCAGGAAACAGACAGAAATGGATCTATGTAGAGCTACTGCAATAATCAGCCCAAATTGTGATCGCTGGAAGGATAAGAGAGACATTAAGAAAAAGGGAGATGATATAGGTTTGGAAACTGAATTAGGGGAATATGGGGAAACAGGGAGGGGAGGTGACTAAAAGGAAGGGTTCCACCATTATTCCCAAAGAAAAAGTATGAAGATGAGAAAATGAGTCATGACTGGCAGTAGTCAGGAGGACAAATGTGGGGCATAATTAGCAACATGTATGTCTAGGGAAACTGAGGATATGGAGGTAATCACAGAAAGGCTAGCTTCAGCCTCCTCTCTCTCCATCTTATGTTGGAATAAGAGCAACTGTTACTCCAGTTAACTATGCTATATAATTTCTAATATAGTTAAACGCTAAGTAGTGATGAGAATTAAAAATGATTAATTTTCATCTTATCTTGGATGTCCAGGTCATTTGAATGTCTATCATTCTACCTGGGAAGCTCTCCCACCTCTCTTCAACTACCCATTTCCTTAAGGTCTTAAAAATAACTTCATCAGGAAAACTTTCCATGACGTCCTTCTATACCCCAAGACTAGTTTAGTTCTGCCTGTTTTATTCTTTCATAGAATCTGGTACTTCTTGTGGAACTTAAAACATTAAGTACTTACCTTGTGATAATCATTTCTTTACTATGCTTCTTCTCTCTAGGCTATGTGTGTGTATGTGTGCCACTTAAATAATAAATCAATACTATAAGGCTTCCAATAAATTAGTAAACAATAGGTAAGGTAGGCAACCCTAGTTTACTTATTCACATTTTATTTATTTTTTAAAATTTTTTTAGTTGTAGATGTACACAACATCTTTTTTTTTTATTTATTTTTATGTGGTGCTGAGAATCGAACCCAGTGCCTCACACATGCTAGGCAAGCGTTCTACCACTGAGCTACAAACCCAGCCCTAATTATTCACATTTTAAATTATTTCCTTTTGTGTTATATAGCTAGAGCTACTTTGAAATCTGTTAGCATTTTCATTTTAAATATTTTTCTATCTTGTTACAATGCACAAGAAACCTTAAATGAAAAATGGCTCTTTGGAAAACTTTTGATTTATGTAATAAAGGTCAATGTAGTGAAGATTTGTGCAAAAAGAATCTGTGTCTTATTTGTTTTGATCTCTTTTTATTATTGGAGCTATAAAACTATGAATAATCCTACATATTCAGTTTATTCTCTAGTTTATATAAATTATATCCTACAGTTATCTTGTCACAAATTTAATCGAATAACCTTGCACCTGAAATGTATTCCATACCATTCTCTCAGCATGAATAGACTTGAAATCTCTTGGTCATTTTCTCAGTCACACTGTTGGTAGGGAGAGTGCTAAATCATTGGAGAACAGAAGTTTCACATAAGGTGAAGCCTGGGTGGGAGGTTATTCTATGTAAAGCAAATATGTTATTTTACCTTGACATTAGAACACGACTCCAACCTTATTCATTCATTCAACAAATGTTTACTGACCACCTCTATGTATCAGGAACTGCTGTATTCATTGGGGATGCAGAGGTGAATGGGATAGGCAGGGTCTCTGCTTTCATGAGGTCTATGAGTAGGAGGATGAAGTGAATGGGAAAATGCCAGCATTCAAATCAGTAACAACCACAAGAAATAAAACAGATTAGGTATAGAGAGTGCCAGAATACTTGAGGGGTAGATCTATCCAGGGTGAATTCTTTGAGGAAGATTATTTACAGATCAGAATGAAGACATTCAAGGGTCAGAAAGGACAGAATGCTAGACAGAGGGAAGAAACATGATGTGTAGGGGGCTTGAAGAGGCACCATATGTCTAGGTGGAATCACATCCTGTTACATCTCCCACATAGCCAGAGGAGCCTAAGGTGAGGAACATGATAGGACCGTGGGGTTGGAGAGTCAGCAAAGACCAGATCATGGTGGTCCTCACAGGCAACAGGAAGGAATCTGTTTTATCCCAAGAGTGGTGGGAAGTCTGTGGAAGGAGGTGAGGGTCCACATGATCCTGTTTCTGGTTACAGAAGATCACTCTGGCTATTGTGTGGACAGTAGACCAAAGGGGTAAGAGTGGGCACTGAAGACAGGGTAGCCACCTGGACAAGAGGTGAGTGTTACTAGGATGAGACTGCCAATAGTGGGAGTGGAAAGATGGGTGTTCCAATTTTGGAATATATTTTGGAGCTATTGTTGATGGGGATCAGTGATGGAAATGATGCAAATAGAAGAGAATCAAGGATCACCCCCCAGGTTTGGGTCTTGAGCAGAGTGAATGCTGGTGCCATTAGCTGGGACAGGGACAACAAGACAAGGAGTAGACTTTGGGGAAGTACCAAGACCTGTGCTTTGCCCTCGAGTTTGGGATGCTTATGAGACCTCCTAACAACAGTTTATCTAATTAAAGAACCACAGTCTGGAGCTCAGGGAAGGGAAAGAGCCAGAAATAAAATTTAGGCATCACTGGAATGTAGATGATACTTAAAACTGAAGGGTTGGTTTTCTTCCCTACTTTTCAGTTTCTGTGGACTCCAGTGTTTCCTTCTGTGCCATGAAAGTGGGTTCCCTCTAGGTTAATGATTCAGCTGCATCTATTTTTCTTCCCAATAATATATTCAGAAAAGTCTCATGCCCATGGAGATTTAATTGAGGGAGGTTTTCAGGGGACATGAAGAGTGTGTCATGCTGAAAAGATCCCTAGACTTTGAATCAGAGAACATTGGCTTTAGGTCCTTGCTGGGCCACTCCCATCCCAATCTTCAAGATCCTTGTCTGAAAAAATAATGGTAATAATAATAGTCAACTCATGGGAGGGCATAAGGCTTTTGTGTAAATAAAAATATAAATATAGTCACACATAGCTTAATGACAGGGATGTGCCATTAGGCTATTTTTTCATTGTGTAAACCTCACAGCTTCTACTACACAAAACTAGATGGTGTCGATCAGTCATTCAGTGTGATGTTAAAGCAGTGAAGGGATTTGGTAAACTTAATATGTATGAGGCTTCTGTCTTTGTAACCCAATATACTATTCTGTTCTATGGCAAACTTTTTTTTTTAATAAGTAGGCATGTTTAGCATGTGTGAGGCTCTGGGCTCAATCTCTAGCACCACACATCATGTACCAAAGAGGAAGGAAAAGGAGAGAGAGAGAGAGAGAGAGAAAAGTATATTTTAAAACATTGAGAGAGGAGTATACTTTAAAATATTAAGAAATGTACTAAAGTAAATAAATAAGCTGGTAACATAGATGTTTCTTATCATCATATGTTATATATATGTACATAATTGTATTCGCTATAGGAAAATTTTCAGTTCCATTAAAATCTACTGTTGTATATCTGATCTATCATTGACTGAAGAGATATTCTGAGGTATGTGACTGTATAGAAATAGATTTGGCTTATAGTATGTGCTTGAGTAATACAATTAAATCTAAGTTTTGGCCTCCTTATCTAGAGCATGGAGTTCAGGGATGATGTATTTACCCTTCCCACAACTGAAACCTTTAGAAAAGCTCATTTTTCATCAGAAGCAGGCACTATGGAGTTTCTTCATTTTTTGAGTCATTAAGCCTGAATAGTTGGGCATTCAGTATATATTGGACAAAGCATATTAAGGAATTAGCATTTATTTACATTTTGCCTTCCACCCAACACCCAGAGGCAACAGTTTAAAATAATCAGTAAGATTCTTTCTGTTTTATTATGATCAAAACGTGTTTTTGAGACCAAATAGGGCCTTATTGTCTTGAAGCACTTGCTGCTACTTCTAGGAAAGAATGAATAGGCTCAGCTAATTTTACATATGCAGTATTTTCTTAATTGTTGTTCTGTGTTTTTGTCCAGAATGCATTTAATTTGGAAGCATTCCCAAGACATGTAAAAGTGAGTGCCAACATCTTTTTCAAGTATAAATTGGATTTAATAATGTTTATATTGAACGCAGGCAGTTTAGTTATTTCTTTTCACATGAATTCTCTCTACTCATGCTGAGAAAACCTCTGGTAGAGTGACATTTATTATAGCTTTTCTCAGTCAATTAACCAATATTTATTGAGCCCCTACTATGTGTGGAACACGGCACTAAACATGTGAAGAATGCAAGTAAGTATCATGTATATACCTGCTCTCCAGCTTGTGAATTAATTTCGGAGAGATGATTGAGCCATGTGAGGAAGGGAAATTCTCATAGAAACTTCTTCATCTCTTGTTCAACATATGTGGCCCTTTTTACAGTTTCCTCCAATTATGTCATCTTCTTTAGTGTGATCTGTTATTGAGGGGGCTTACCAAATCTGTGGATCTCTTGTTAGAATTTGGGTCAACTTCAACTTGAAATTTTGTCCTAGTGTTGTACTGATATCTCTGTGGATGCAAAAGTAAAAGGGGATAAGCATATTCTTTCTTGCCATATCCTGAGTGTTACAGTTTGGATGTGAGGTGTCCCCCAAAAGCTCACATGTAAGACAATGCAGGAGGGTTCAGAGGGAGAAATGATTGGGTTGTAAGAGTCTTAACCCAATCAGTGAATTAATCCCTGATGGAATTAATTGAAATGGGAGTGTGTGACTGGAGGAGGTGGGAATTGGGGCATGACTATGGGATATATATTTTGTATTTGGAAAGTGGTGTCTCTGCTTCCTGATGATGTGAGCTGCTTCCCTTCACCATGCTCTTCCACCATGATGTTCCACCTTACCTTGAGCCCTGAGCAATGGATCTGGCCTTCTGTGGACTAAGACCTCTAAAACCATGAGCTCTCAAATAAACCTTTCCTCCTCCATAATTATGTTGGTCAGATCATTTAATCACAGCAGCAAAAAAGCTGACTGAAAAAGAAATTGGTACCAGAAGTGGGGTCAGTGCTGTGACTAAGCTAGTCATGTGTTTGAGAAGATTTTGGAGCTTTTTGAAATTGGTGGGAGGAATTTTGAGATGTATAGCAGTGCAATCTGGAAATGCTTTAAATTGTTGTAAGCAAAGATTAATAGCTGATTCTGGTGGGAGCTCAGAAGACTGTAATCAGTGAAGACCCGGCTCAGGAGGGTTCAGAAAATGAGGACTCATTGGAATTTGGAGTAAAGGCCATTCATGTTATGTTCTGGCTGAACAGTTGTCTGAATTTTGCCCATGTCCGGGGGCTTTTTGTGAGGCTGATTTTAGAAGTGACAGGCTTCTTAATCTAGCAGAAGAAATGTTTAGGCAGCATAGCACTCAAGAAGTGGCATGGATATTGCTGGGAGGCTTTTTGCCAAATTTATTGTGATAATCAGGAGCAGAAAGCAGAGCAGACAGATTTGGGAAAAGTGAACTTGAAAGGCTGGAGTAAAACTAGGACTAAGGAAGTTGCAGTTTTCAAAGACATTACTGCCTCTACAGAAATGCTAAAGACCTTGCCTAGAGACAATAAGAGGAAAGGTTTTGGTTCACAGATTTGGAAGTTTCAGCTCATGGTCCTGTTGCTTTTGAGTCTGTATTTAGGGAGTATGTCATGGTGGAAATACATGGCCAATCTGTTCACCTCATGGTCAGGAAGTGAAAAGACAGAGGAGACCACGGCCGTACAATTCCCTTTGAGACTCTACCTCTTAAAGGTTTCACCACTTCTCAGTAGCACCATTTTACAGGTGAGCACAATAGATCTCAGAGTTAAGTGATTAAGCTCAAGATCATCAGCTACTATAACAAGAATTTAAACCGTGAAGTTGAAACTCCAAAATCTATGTTCTTTCTACCCAACCTTGACATCGAAGATTGTAAGATATTCTGCAAAACACTTGGTGATTAATAGCCAAACACTGTTTTCTTATTACCCTTTTTGCGCAAAGAGGATTATGGGAGAAAACATCAGCCTAAGCTAGAGGTGGGTGCAGAGGTTTTGTGGAAGAGGATGTAGCACATTTGTTATTGTCATGACCTGAGTGATCATTATTTTCAACAGATGAAGTATTTTCAATAGAAAAGGATTGAGCCATGAGAAGCTTCCCCAAAGAAACACAGCCCTTAGGAACATAGTAATGCCAGACATGGTGGTGCATGCCTGTAATCCCAGTAGCTCAGGAGGCTGAGGCAGGAGGATTGCATGTTTGAGGCCAGCCTCAGCAACTTAACAATGCCCTAAGCAACTTAGCAAGACCCTGTCTCAAAATGAAAAATAAAAGTGCTGGGGATGTGGCTCAGTGGTTAAGTGCTCCTGTGTTAAATCCCCAGTACAAAAAAAACGAAAAAGAAAAAGAATAAAGAACTTGGTACATATGAGCTGTAGTAAGTCTGTGGAATGGAACATTGATTTCCCCCCCTCAGCCTGTGTCTAATAATCTGCATCCCTGGATTGTGTATGTTAGTGCTAAATTGCTGGGATCTCTGTGTACCTCTAGTATAAATATATAAGAAGTTTTCCACTAACCCCCCATATCTTATTTGTACTTTCACCACATGGCCTTGATTTACCCCCTTTTCATTCAAATTCATCTTTAATTTCTATAATTAATAGGAAATCTCTAATTTGGAAAATATATCTCCAAGTGTATTCTCTAGAAAGGTGCTTGAGTTTAAATACATCCAAAACTGGAACTTTTTTCTTTCACATTTTTAATTTAGCTTTTCAAGCCATTGTTGAGCCTCTAAAATGAATTAAATGGGATACCTGAAGCATTACCTCATACTTCTAAATATATTTATTTATTTTTAGGTAAATATGTACGTACATTCTTTCTCTGCTCCAGGAAATCTGGTAAATATTGAGAATAAACAGAAGACATGCAAGGAAGAATTCTCAGATAAAGTGATATTAGAACAATTTAAAAGAAAATAGACAGTGAGTCTAGATAGACGTTCTCTCTCTTAAGCCTTGGTCCTACCTAAAAATAGAATCTCTGTTCTTCTCTTATCCTTACTGAACCAGAGCACAGGTGTTTGATAGTTTGCACGTATTAGCCCTTATGTTTATAATTGTTCATAGTTTCTTAAGCCATGTGACAGTCTATGACTTCTTGTTTCACATGTCTTCTCTTAAAATGATTATTGGGACCAGGGTGACATCCATGGACGTCATGAAAAGTGTTGAATTCTGGGTATATTTTGAAGTTAACACTCAGGGATTGACCAGTTGGATATGAGAGAAAAAGAGACATCAAGGGTGGTTCAGGCAATGAAGGATGGAGTTGCCATCAACAGCTGGGGTCCTGGAAGGGATAGCCTTATAAAGTTTGAGGTGCCTATTAGATATCCATTTGGGGAAAGAGTTCAGCTAGGTCCTTGTAGAGACATAAATGTCAGAATTGTCAGGGTCTTGTAATATTTAAAGTACTGAAATTAGATGAGAATATTGGTGAAGCTAGGAAATGGAAGAGGTCAAAAGTTGATTCTTGAATCACTTCAACATTTAGAAATATGAGAGGAGCTAATGAATCCCAATCTTTGTCAAAAATCAGTTGGCTTTAGATGTGTGGGTTTACTTCTAGGTTGTCTATTCTGTTTCATTGCTCTGTGTTTTCATTTTTGTGATGATACTATGTTTTAGTTACTCCAGCTTTTAGAATAGTATGCTTTGAAGTCAGGTAGCATAATGTCTCTTGCTTCCTGGATCAAAATGGCTTTATCTATCTAGCGGCGACTGTGGTGGTGGTTGTAGTTTTGTGATTCCACATAAATTTGGGAGTTGTTTTTTCCAGATCTGTGGTGGATGTCTTTATTATTTTGATACAGATTGCTTGGAACAGTTTGGGTGGTGTGGACTTTTTGCTTTTCTAGACCTTGAACACTTTCGTCCTCTTTAATTTCTTTAATCAACATTTGATAATTTTTACTGTGGAAATCATTCACTTCTTTAGTTAAATTTGTTCCTAGGTGTTTTATTTATTTTTTGTAGGTATTGTAAATGCATTCTTAATTTTTATTTCAGATAATTCACTATAGTGTATAGCATTCATTTATTAGTTCTGTTAGATTTTTGGTGGAGTTATGGGTTTTCTATGTATAAGATCATGTCATCTGCAAACAGTAACAATTTGATTTCCTTGGAAGGCCTTTGTTTTTGTTTTTTCCCCCTCTTGCCTGATTGGTCTGGCTAGGACTTTGGGATCTGAGTTGAATAAAAATGGTAAAATTATGCATTCTGTCTTATTGCAGAATTTAGAGTAATCTTTCAGGTTTTCCTCATTCAGTCCAATGTTAGCTGTTGGCTTATTATAAAGGCTTTATTATGTAGAAAACTGTATGTATGATGTCCTCACAGCTAATTGAAAACAGATTTTTCAGGAGTGTGAAAACGATGTTATTGATGGGTCAAGGAAAATGAGAACTGAGAGCTGATCTAGCAGCATAGAGGCTGTTGCTAACCTTGACACCCTTGACAATCCTCTGCTAAAGTTTTGGAATTTGGAGACAACTCAAATATTTTGAAGTAGTTGCAGAGAGAGCAACATAGGTGTCAAGATAGGATCTGGAGGGGAACATGGAGTCAGGCAGGTATTTCTATAATAGACATTTCTGCTCTTGGCCATCCAGCGTCCAACTCTTCCTTTTTCTCACCCATTAGAAATTGTTGTGCTATAGAGTTATTTTAATTGCTTTTTCTTTACCATATCAGTCCACTTCACTTGCCATATGAACTGTATTTATAAATCATCTTTGTCTGGGTTCCCAGGTTACCTTGTTTTATGTTCTAAATTCCCAGTAGGTGTCATCATTTTTCTTGTCTTATCACCCCAAAGTGTCAAGCCTGCACCATTTTTCCCAGTCATCGAGGCCTTGTAGTATCTCCAACATTATACATATTGTTATGGTGAAGTTTCTGTCTATAGATTCTTGAGCATATCTCCTACTTCTTGTTACCTAATTCTCTAATGAGTCTTCAGAAAAACAGAAATTAGAAATTCATTATGCCAAAGTTTAATGTATGTCTCTGTTAAAGTGTAGAAAGCATGTACTCATGCTAGAAGAAATGCAATCTATTTTTCAAGTAGAAAAAAAAAACAGGAAAGACAAATTTCTAGAAATGGAGGATATTGTGCAAAGTGAAATGTCAGGCACAGAAAGATAAAACACTACATGACTCACTTATAAGTGAAATCTAAACAATTTGACCTCATAGAAGTTGAGAGTAGGGTAGTGGTTATCAGGAAGGAAAATAGGGTGGGTGGAGGAAGGGGTACATTGACCAAGTAGTATGATATTGTTTGATAGATGGAATAAATTCTGGTGTTCTATCGCACAGCAGGGTGAATATAATTACCAATACTATATTATATGCCTTAGAATAATAGAAGAGAAGAATTTGAATGTACCCACTATAAGGAAGTGATAAAAGTTTAGGTGATATACTAATTACTTTGGGTTAATCTTACATAATATATACATGAATCAAAATGTCACATGGGGGTTGAGGGTGTAGCTCAGTAGTAGAGTGCTTGAGGCACAAGGCCATGGGTTCAATACCTAGCCCTGCAAAAAGCAAGGGAAACACAAACCAACACATTGTGCCTCATAAATATGTACAAATACTATGTGCCAATCAAAAGTATTAATTAGAAAAAAGAAAGAGTATCTAAATGCCAAGTTGAACATACTGAAAGCTAATTGCTGCCTATGAAGTCAAACTTGAAGAATTAGTTTTCAGTTATATAAGTGAAAACACATATCTTAGTAAGTGCATTTTATTTTGGAAACATTTCTCTTAAATACATTTTTATCATTGACTTTGTACAATGTGCTTTTAACTTCTTACATTGCAGACCTCAATTTGAGGAGAGTAAATAGGAGTAAAATGTCCCAAAAGCTTATGTTTTCAAACTTCCCTGTCAGAATACCCAACTACTAAAATCCCTGAAATGACTTACTATTTTCCTCCCTGCCTTTCTGTGCTCCCTGTACTGACCATGGACCTCCAGCTTTCAGAGGAGATGGTGGATCAGTGAGAGTCACTTAGCTGTGAATCTAGGCGGCACAGAGCGGAGGACATCTGCCTTGACCCAGGGAGACTGGTTTCCCTTCTAGTGGCAGGGCTGCCATGGACCAGCCAGTTCTCACTGCAGACAAGGCTTTTGATGAAGACTGCTTCTAGCCCTGGTCAGTAGGAAAAGCACAAGGAGGGAATTGCACAGGCATGAAGGCTAATGTTCGCCTTCAGTGTCTTAGAATTCCCTTGCATGGCATTACTCTTTGACCCTAACTGCATCCTAAAACACGCCCCAAGTCAGAGAGTTACATGTACCCTGGTTGTCCTTGCATCTGATTGCTGTTTGCTTTATTCACATTAAACCTCTCTTTTCACAAGGTGGGTGTCCTGTTTCTACAACACACACATGTGGAGTAGACACTGGGAATCCTTGTGGAAACTTTTTGGATGAAATTCTTTTTTGGTTATTGGCTGCCTTGTTTATATAGTTGCAAGAATGTGAAGCTTTCTGCAGTTAACTTCTTGATGCTTACCTCTGCTCCTATAAAATAAATTCCCTGTCTAAACAATAATTCCTTTCATCATTCCCCTAACATAGACTTACTTTTTTAAAAAGTTTTTTAAAAAAATTCCCTAATTGTCCTTGCTGTTTTGCATTGGTATCACTCTGCTGTCTCATAGTGATATTGAAATCATGATCAACCTTTGGGGTTTATTACAATAAACCCCGAAACTAAACTGAAAAAAAAAAGGTTCTACTACCCAAAACCTTCTTTTAAAGGTCTTGACACAACACTGAAGCCAGTGTTCCAACTTTTGAGGCATAGATACTTTAACTTTATTCTTTGCTTATCATTTTGGTTATGGCCATGTTTCCTCTGTCATTTCCCAGGTCTTGTGCATGAGAAATAGAGATTTGTCTCAACAGGATCTTCCCACAGGTTAAGCCAGGCATACCTCTGGTGGGTCTGATGGAGGACTGATTCATGGCAGGCTGCATATTAAAATACAGAAACTTTAAATTTTTTCTCTGACAGTAACAACATGGAATCACATATTTTTTTTTCTCAGCTGTGTACACATCATCTCTATTATTTTCAACCTTTCAGTAGCTGGAATAAACAGTTACATCAGGGTCATTTTGACCTTGGCATCAAATAACTGACAATTTGTAGTGTTTTGCTTGTGGAATGTTTAAAAGCATATTCTTTTGTTTGTACTGGAAGAAAGAAGATATAAAGATTGAATCTAAGAATTGAGTGGGAGTTGAAAAGAATTCAAGCAGAGAACAAGGGAAGAAATAGAGATTCTTTGTATAATCTCTCTGCCTAACTCTGATTTAAGCACCACTATTTTCAAGGTGTTTTTTTTTTTTTTTTCCATCAGTTGACTGGGGGTGGGGTGGGGTTCATCCTTATCTGGACAGTTTACCCTAACAGCCTTAGTTATTTGTGTGATCATTCCTAGTACAGCACATCAGACCTTCCCCACATTTTTAGCAATGGTATACCTCGGAGTCTAAGAGTATCCTACAGAGGAGCAAATTTGTCCTACAGATGAGATTATATGGCCTCTTCAACTCATAAAAAAGAAGGGTTGCCTCTGTCTAGGTTTAGAGGGTTCTACATAAATCCCTGCTTGCCTGTTCCTTGAAGCTTATATATTTAATGGGCCCACTATTTATTAATCTTGTATGAAGCATAACTCTGATCACTGTAGAGAAACTGTGTTTATTGTTCAAGCCAGTTTCCCCCTTCTTATATAATTTTATATTGCCCAAGGAAGTGGCGTATTTATTTCTTGGTCAGCTGCTTCAATATAACTCAGAAAATGTTAAGCAGATAGATTTTTCCCTTCAAAGAATATTTGAGAGATTTTTCCCCTGGCACATCATTCTTCAGAGATTTTATTAGACATTGTTTTCAATGGACCATCATTAATAATATCTAAACAAGGCTCTTTGCAAGAGATACGCAATTCTTCTATTGATGGCCCAATGTATGCAAACTATTATGGATAATTGAAACCTTGTGAGAGTGTGAGGAATTAGAAAATGTGTATTAAGTTGCATAACTTCATTTTATTAATTAGAAAATTAGCCAGAAAGTATCTTGTACACCAGGGTGCTAGCATTTAAAATTTGTGAATAATTATATTTTCACACTTAAAAATATTGGATCACTGTGAGGAAATGGGGCAACATCCAGCAGCCCATGGAAACTCCCTTATTACACAGTATGCATGAGGGAGAAGAGAACATAGTGCAACTTAATGTTTCATTTTCTTTGAACTCAGAACCAGGAAAATCATTTATCAATCAGTCCTTGCAACTGGTTGGAATATTGTGGAGATCATGGAGTTCTTGGGAAGATTGTAAAGATAATATGAAATTAAAATACAAACTCTATGAATTTCAAAGTAGAATTTTAAAGTCCATGTCTATGGTGGCTCTGGAATTGCCATTCCTGAAGTAAACAGGATTTTGCAATAGATTCCACTAACAATGCACATTTTTGTGATGTATCCCTCTAGTTGAATAGCCCCCTATCCTAGTGGAAGCCAAGTTCTCAGATTTTTATTTTCTGGGAAAAGTTAGACATCAGTTCCATTATATTTTAAACAAGTATGTGGAGGAAACTTCAGAAAGATGTAGTGTATCGTTCACATAGGCTGACCAGTCCATGGCTCTCGCAGCCAAAGCTGTTTGAGAAGCAAATGAAAGCTTTGTTTCTTATGTTTAGGATTATGCCAAGTGTGAATGCAGCCTCATCCTCAAATTAAACAATTTTGATTTTTCTGGTGTTGGCAAGATTTGACCTCCCTGAGGATGTCTAAAATGCCGTAATTAAGAGGCAAAGAGTTTGCACATTTTGTGTTTATGAAAGGCAACACGGGTAGTTTTGCTTCCATTGAAAGAAGAAACTAAGCCAAAGCTTGGCAGAAGCTTCCAGAACAGCAAAGAAAAAAAAATCAACAGAAAACAAAAGACAAAAGAAACTTATAAAAATAAAACTTGATCAAAGCAGAAGCTAAATAAGCAGAAGCTAAATAAGGGAAAAGGAAGGGTAGAAAAGGGAATGAAAAACGAGGAAAGAAACTTTGATATGAAAAACGAGGACATAGAGGAACTTCTTAAAGATACCAAAATTTTGGAAAGTTGAAAAAGAAATTGCATTAATGAAGGAAAAATGTTGAGGAGAGCTTGTTAATGAGAGGCAAAAGAAAATTCAGGATAAAAGATGTGAGCCTCTCAGAACTGAGAGAGAATTGCTGATTCCATTTCAGCAGCTGCTAAACATGAGAGAAAAGGAAAGTGTAAGAGAACGATGTGCTAGACCCACATTTGGTAGACAGCTGACATTTGTTTCTACCACAAATCAAGACTTTTATGAAGAAGCTAATTTTGTCCTGAAAGCTATCACTTCAGACCTGAGAGAAATGATTTTATACCTGAGGATAATTTGCTGAAAACATACCAATCCTTGAAGAAACTTAACAGATGTAAAAACCTATTAGAATGTAATTAACAAATGACCACATTAATTTTATTTATTAATTTTGATAATTAAAGCTCTTATTTTCCTGGGGGAGGCTTTATACCTTTTTTAATGCAAAGATACATAACAAATATTTTATGGACTACATATTTTCCATCAAGAAGGTTTCTCCTGATAAGTTGTTTTCCATACTGCCAGAAGAATACCTTTGAGTCATTCTCCAGTGCCCTTCAAACACTCTTACCAACATTGTTTTTACTATTGTTTCTAGCACATTAAATCCCTAGTTTTCAATTCTAAAATATTTCAACAGAATTGATACAGACGTGAAAATAGGCAGGAAATAATAATCTAGCTCTTACATATAATGGTATTAATTAACATTAATGTTATATAATTATTATAATATGTTTTTATTATTAGGTATTATGTTTAAATTTTTATGGTGTTCAACATCTGGGACAATTGGTCAAAATGAGTTAATCAAGCTTCCCCAACAATCTCCACAAAGCCAAGTCCATAAGACACTTCTCTTTCTTGAGTCACTGGACATGTCAGCAACTTTGGATATAATTATATGATCTTCCCTACTTGAAGCACTCTCCTTTCTTAGATTCTAGGACACCATGGTTTCCCGATTACATTCAGGATGCACTGTCTTTTCATCGTTGTCTGATCCTCCTCTGACCTTCAAACAGTGCTTTAGGGCTTGATCTCAGCTCCCTTCTCATTGTTATCTTCATTCTTTCCCATGGTGATCTCTTCTAGTCCCTTGAAATTAAATGCCATGTCCAATGTTAATAATTATGTTACTATTCATCTCCTTACTTGACCTTGCCCTTTGGATATTAGCAGTGTTCTTCAATGAAAATTCCAAAATGCAACTCGTTAATTTCCCCTTGACTCCAAAGCTCTTCTGCCCTTTGGATTTTCTTTTCTCTGTTAATCTCTCCTGTATTGAATGCCAAGGTTGAACCCTGGGAACATCCCTCATTCCTCCACTTCCCTTCTGCCCCTCCCACAATAGCCAACATACCAGCCCCTTGTCCAATTCTACTCCAAGATACTTGGATTCTTCCTCTTATATCTCTCTCTCCTCCTTTGCCTCTTGTCTAAATTGGTGAATAGGTAGCATCCTAGCTGTACTCGATGATCCTACTCTTTTCCTCTTAAAATGTATTCACCAACAGTCAGACAATTCAGTTTGAAGAGTTTAAGCACTCTTCCTTTTTCTTCTCTAATACTGCTGGAGGGAGGTGCCAGACAGGCAGGGCTGGAGATTGGTTACAGATTGGGAAAGTTAACGAATATGTAAAAATCAGAGGTTACTGGAAGTCAGGCTTCTTACTGTCAGTGAAGAGAGTTGTCTTCAAGGGTGACAAGAAAATGAACCTGGAATTGTTTTAGAATTCTAGATGTTGGAATGAACATAAGATTTTTAATATTTGTGTGTATTTATTTCCAAGGTTAGTGCACTGAGAGGGTCTAAGAAGCAATGCCCCAATAACATTGAGCATTTTTAGTACTCAGATCTTGGTTTTTAAATAGTACTCTCAACTAAAAGAAAACAGAAATACTTAGAGGAAAGATTTGTTCCAAGATTGGGGCAGAGATAGTGTGAGATGTGTCTAGAACAATTATATCATAAAGGTGAGTTCTCAAGTATTAATGGGAACATGTCAAGAGGACAAAGAGACCAGCTCTGAGGTGCTCCTGGTGGCCATAGCTGGTGAAATTTAAGCACCCAAATAAATAATGAAGGTAATAATATACTACATATGCATTATATGTATTATAGGCATTATAGTCACATACATATTATTACAAAAATATACATGTATTATGGCTTAGATAATATAAAAGTAAAAATCTATGAATTTATATTGATATTAGTAAATAAATAGATTTAAAAAGGAGAAGGAAAAGCTCTTTCTTTCTTACAGCATGATACAGTTAATAAGTGCAGAAGGAATGATGGAATCAGAAAATGATATTTGGTAGCCATCATGGTAATGATGAATTCAGGCAAGAGTTATCAGTGGAAACTGAAAGTAGTTCTGGAGAGCAGGGTATTACATTCTCTCAAACTATGTCCCCATGAGATTCTTCTTAGTTAACAAAGGGGAAGTTGTGACTTTATGGTGGAGAAACCTGATGGACACAATCTTGATCAAGTGATTGAAGTAAACATCCTCAGTAACAGGGCAAATCAAAATTGTATCTTGCTGATAGGATGAAATAAAAAAACTCAGTATCACTTTTATGATAACTTCCAGAAATACATAACCTGGACCTATTCGTGAGGAAGCAGCAGATAAATCCATTTTAAGCAAAATTCTGCTAAGTAACTGATCTGTAGTTTTCAAGAGTAATGAGGTTAGGAAGGCAAAGGAAGGGCTGAGGAACTGTTTTATATTTAAGGAAATGAGGAAAATGTTACATTGAGGGATGATGCATGATTCTGTGTCAGGTCCCTTTGTTATAAATTATCAAAATTTGATAGGGTTCTGTGGATTGTATTATCATATATCATTGTTTTTTTCCTGATTCTGGTGATTGTGCTATAGTTGTGTAGTGTCACCGTATATATACTAGACAGAAATATGTATGAAAACAACCACTATGGAAATCTGTATGAAGGTTCTTCAAAAGACTAGGCTTGGAACTGCCATATGACCCAGCTATACCACTCCTCAGTTATTAAAGTCACCATACCACAGTAGTTCATGCATACCCATGCTTACAGCAGCACAATTCACAACAGCCAACCTATGGAATCAGCCTAGGTGTCTGATTGGATAAAGAAAATGTGGTGTATACATAATGGAGTTTTATTCAGCCATGAAGAACAATGAAACTATGTAATTTTTAGGAAAATGGATGGAAACAGAGACCATTGTGTTAAACGAAATAAGGCAAACTTAGAAGGTCAAGGGTTGTGTGTTTTCTCACCTATGCAGAAGCTAGAGAGGGAAAGGGGAAAGAAAAGGTAGGGGTGTATCTCATGAAAATCAAAAGATCAGAAGAGTAAAGGGACCAAGGAGTGGGAAGTGGAGAAGAAGGAGGGGAGTGGTGGGGAGTGATATTGGCCAAATTATTTTATCATATTGTGGGCATGTAAGAATATGTAACAACAAATCCCATCAGTATGTCCAACTATAATGCACCACCAACAAAAAAAAAGTGGGAAAGAAATATGTACTAAAGTATTCAAGGACAGCAAGATATCAAGTCTTCAACGTATTTGCAGGTGATTCAGAGTAAAAACAAGTTTATTTCCATCATGCCAGTTTTCCTACCTTAAAACCTTTAATGTTTTTCTTTTTACTAAGAATAAAATGCATATCATTAGCCATGGCACAGAAGTCCTGTATGACCTGCCCCTGCTTCATTTCTGTTCTTATCTGCTGAATTCTAACCTAGTGCATTTGTAGTCAAAGTTATTTTCCGTTCCCTGGAATCTTTCCCCTTCTGAGCTCACTTGATTAACTCCTTCAGTCCTCAGGCAAAATTTGGCCACTTCTCCAAGGAGGCCTTCTTCAGCCATCCTACCCAAAATGTCCAGCCTCCAGTCTCCATCAGCCTGTTTTTTTCCTAAATAGTATTTTTCAATATCAGACATTATTTTGCTTTTTTTTTTTTCATTTATTGTTTATTTCTCCTGTTAGAATAGAAGCTCTAAAGGAAGAGACCATATCAGTCCTATATACTTCTAGATCTGTAGGGCCTGGGAATGTGTCTAAGATGGTAGGCTTTAAATAAATACTTGTTTGATGAATGAATTTCACCCCTTCATTTTAGTTACTAGGCAGTCAGGATAATATAAAACCTTCACTCCAACATATATCCATTATGTGTAACTTAATTTCTGTCCTTTCCGCTAAGACAAGTCCTCATCTCTGGACCTCGGTGCTTCTTATGACATGATAAATGATGTCATTAATGATAAGTAATGATTATATCTATTTACTATTCCTTTGTTTGGGAAAAGAGTTTCCTCCCATTTAATGTCCCTTTATGATTTTTATACTATTCAGAGACACATTCTAAGCCTCCACTGACCAAAAGTGGACTAATAGTTTTAATAGTAGTTTTGAGAATAACAGTTCATTTAAATAGTTATTTTCAGCATAATATCATTATAGCCTAAATTATTTTATTCATGAGTGCATTGCTCAATGTTAAAGATAGCATATAAGATAATACAGAATATTCTGTTGCTCAGCAAGATAGTATGTAATTCAAACCTCTGGTCTTGGCCATTTCATCATGAATATGGCATAGAGAATTACACCATTTCATGTCAACCGGATTTCAACTCCAGTGATTTTTCTTTTTTCTTTTTTTTTCCTTGTTAAATGAGGAAAAGTTTTTTGCTTCATTTTGATGCATTCTCTTTTTGAGGGTTTGAGTTCGTGTGAGTTCATAAATCATCAACAGTGGGACTGTGGGCTATTGGGACTGATGATTTAATAGGTCCTCTTTTGGGTTGAAATTGGTAAATATGTCATTACATTCTTAATAATCATTTTTATCTTATTTATTTGATACTGCTTTGACATGTGAGAGGCCTTTTTCCTGGAGAGACTGCTCTTCCCAGGGCTAGCTAATTTCTAAAGATAGCAAACAACTTTTTTGCAAACATACTTTCATATGCAAACCAACCAATCCAAAACCTGTATCTCTGACCATCTCCTTTATCTAATTTTCACACAACAAGATAATATTTCTTCTGCCCCAAGTCATCCTTGGGGCAGGTACCAGACAATAGACACCATCTGTAAAGCCCAGAACCATCACCATTATGCAAATTATCCAATTCTGAACTTACTCAAACATGTCTATCCTGCTTTGCTCATTCTTTCCACACTAAAGGCTTGGACTCATACTTTCCTCTCCCTCCTGTGCCTCCTGATGAACCCTGGTGCTTTTCCATGTGATTCTGCATGGCATATCTTGAGAACTCTTAAGTAATAAACACTTATTTCAAGGCTGTGATCTCTGTATCTGACATTTTACCGTACCTGGTTTAGGCAGATACCATTTATATTTTTAAACAGTTGTGCAGCACAAGGAAAAAAAATGTACTTTTCATTCCTTCTTCAGAATCCCTAAGGATATCTGGTCTTATCGTTTGACACCTTTAGACGGGGACAAAAATTCTTCCTTTCTCTTGTTCTTTTTAGTTTTTCATTTTTCTTTTTGTGCAAATTCATGTAGAGCATTGTGCTTTAGCTGGAGATAGGATTTGATTGTATTGTATTCCTCCAGAGGAATGATATTCTCTAGTTCACATGTACCTAGAGTTCAATAGAGGAGGCAGGAATTTGCACATAAGCAAGCCCTTGACTCATATCACAAGGTCATAACATATAATTTGTGCTGAAAATAAAGCAAAGCCATGGAAGTACAGAATGCACCTCTTTCCCCAAAGCAATAAAAATGTAGACCCTAGGGATTGCATTGAATATGATTATAGAAAGTGGATTATCACAAAGGTTTGGATTTTAAAAAGTGTTATGGAATATCAGATGGAAGTAGGAGGGAAAGAAATTGCATTAAAAGCTTTCCCAGTAAGTGGTTCCCAAGGTGTTTTGAACACAGATGTGATAAAATTTGAAAATGAATTAATGCATTTCAAGTTGAAGAGCTAAAGATCAAAATTTTTCAAAAGTTAGCTGAGCTTTAATAAGCAGTTTACAACTTTGATGAAGAAATGCATAGGCTGGAGTGAGCTCTGGGGTGGTAGGGTACAGCAAAGATGGTGGCGGGGAGCAGGAAAGGGGGAGAACTTTCCAGGAAGAGAATTCAGCATGAAGGCCATTGGATACCCTTGAGGTGTTATTGGAGAATATTGCTGCTTGGCTGTGAACGTATTTTACTGGGTTTGTGTTCAAGTTCTGCCCCTTACTAGAGGCACATCCAGGGTTCATTACTCTTTCCTTGCCGATTCCCTCATCTGGGAGAATGACAATGGCTATGCAGTGGTGTTGAAATGAGTAAACTTTTCACCAAAATACTCCAAAGGCAGAAAAATCACATCACTCCCAGGGGCTTGAGGACTTACCTATTGTAAATGGAAAATTTCTTAGTGATCTCATGTATTTTCCAAAATATATATGAAGGTTTTACTCTGTGCCATATTTGGAACATTGAAGTATTTCAATGATGTAAGCCAGAAATGTCATCCCATTGGTCTGCCGTAGAATTGTCAAATACCCCAGTGTTCAAAAAGCACAGATAACAAGTAAGTATATTGTGTAACATATTAAACCCATTAACATGTGGGTGTGGATTTATTTGTGTTTTATGGATATTGATGAAAACATAAGACTATAAACAGAAAGTTGAGCATTAGAGCAAAAGCATACGTTTGGGGCAATAAGCAGAGGAGAAGCATCTCTATCTTTGAACATGGTCTTTTGCATACATATGATGGGACAGTAAAAAGAGCTTGAAGACATGTACCCACCTGAACCTACCATAAGGGAAATAATATAACTGTTGAAAAGAGGTAGACCTGTCAGAAAAATAAATGGCTTCCACAAAATATGAGAAACATAAAATGTGCTTCTATTTGATCTAAGAAACCATGAAACTCAGTTTTTTTAAAAAACAGAAAACAAAACCAAAGAAGTGAAGAGAGCTTTGCTATAATTCAGTGTTGTTTATCTGTGTTACTCTTTTCCCAGATGCTGTTTTGCTCTGTATTTCAAGGGAAGATCTGCATATCCTTATGGTTCTTGAAACATAGTTTTCCCTTCTTTCTAAGCATCTGATATTTTAGCAAGGGCTAGTTGTGCCTGTATTCCCCAAATGTATACACTTAGTTTTATTTGCACAATCCCTTGACACTAGAGTGATGAACTGAGATTGAGAGGGAGCTGGAATCAGGTAGATGCTGAGAGGATTAGGCCATAAATGGTAAAGACAGGGGAAACTAGGTACCTTGTTGAATTTCAGTATGTTCTGGCATGGGAACCTTCTGAAGGTCTTGCTGAGTAGGTTACCGGTAAGATTACAGATTTCATGTGAGACTACAACACCTGCAGGTGGATGGCCTCAGTGAATTCTATATGCAGAGCTGCAAAGTACCTGGTATGTGTACCCAGAGGAAAAGTTAGTTGACCCCAGGTCACTGTAGAAGACCAAGGGGTGAGATGAGAGGGAACCAGGGGCTGAAAAGGAAACTTTGGACTGTTTAGGAGGAGACCTAAAAGAGAGGCAAAACTCCTCAAGTCCATGTCTCTGTCAGCTTTTTTGCTGCTGTGACTAAGAGACCTGACAAGAATAATTTTAGAAGAGGAAGTTTATCTAGGGGTTCATGGTTTCAGAATTCTCAGTCCATAGACAATTGGCCCCATGAGTGTGGTGGAGGAAGCAGAGAGATCTCTGCTCAATAAGCCCAAAATATAAACCCCAAAGGCACACCCCCAGGGATCTACCTCATCCAACCATACCCTACTTGCCTACAGTTATCACTCGGTAAATCACTATCAGGGGATTAATGCACTGATCAGGTTAAGGCTCTCATAACCCAATCATTTCATCTCTAAACCTTCTTGTGTTGTCTCACACATGAACTTTTTGAGGAACACCTTATATCTAAACCATAACAGTCCAGACTCATCAACTATTGTTTGTGGTTGGTCTTTTTTTTCTCTTTAAATTATTCTTTTATTGTAAAATATACATACCACAAAATTTACCACTTTGATCATTTTTAATTATACAGCTCAGTGGTATTAAATATATTCCTATTGCTGTGCTACCATTACCCAAACTCATCCACAGAGCTCTTTTTATCTTGCAATCCTGAAATTCTATATCCGTGAAGCAGTTGCTCCTCATTCTTCTGTTTTCCCCAGGCCCTGGAAACCACCATCTTACTTTCTGTCTCTATGAACTTGATTATTATAAGTATTTCATGTAAGTGGAATTATGCATCATATGTCTTTTTGTGTCTGGATTATTTCATTTACCATGATATTTTCAAGATTCATGCATTGTTGTGAATGTGTCAGAATGTCTTTCCCTTTTAAGACTGAATAATAGTTCTGTGGATGTATTTTGTATGTCCATTCATCTACTGGCTGGTTTCCACCTTTTGGCTATTGTGAATCATGATTCTGTGAACCTCGGCATACAAATCTCTGCTGGAGACGCGGTGTTCCATTCTTTGGCTGTACTGTAGTTCCCATTATTCAGTTTCACTTTCCATGGTCAACTGTGATCAAATTACAGAAATAAACAACTCCTAAGTCTGATATATCCTCAGAAGGTCAATATTGTTAGGTCTGTGCTACATCATAATGTCTGCATCATTCATCTCTCTTCATCTCATCAAGAAGGCAGTCTAGCATCTCACATCATTTCAAGGAGAAGAGTGAGGACAGTATTTTGAAAGAGAGAGAGACCTCTATTAAATAACTCTTATCACAGTATAAGTGTTCTATTTTATTCCTATTTACTGCCATTAATCTCTTATTGTACCTAATTTATAAATTAAAATTTATCATAGGTATGCATGTGCAGGAAAAATAGTATACACAGGGTTCAGTACTGTTTGTGATTTGAGGCATGCACTGAGACTCTTAACGCATAACTCCTCTGAATAAGGAGGGGATACTGTATACCTAAGAGTGGAACTGCTGGATCATATGGTGATTCTGTTTTTAATTGTTTTTAGGAAACATCATATTATTGTTCTCGATGGTACACTGTTTTACATTTTTACCAACAAAGCACAAGGATTCCACTTTCCCTGCATTCAGTTTGCCTCTGACCTTTTAGGAAACTGGATAGCATATATCTTAGGGCTTGAACTCACAACACTGTGACCCTGAGAATAATGGGGAACCTTAGATGTAGACAGACAAGACAGTTGATTGCACAGAGACATCTGAGGTATAGGCCCCCAAATGGTACTCTTCTATACCCATACAGCCCTAAACCTCTAAAATGTCTCCACTGCCTGCAGATTCTGAGGGAAAAGTTAAGACATGCATGGTAGGGCCAGGTTGATGGATGGTCAGCAGCTCAAAGGTGTTACCAAAGAGAAAAGGTTAGGACAGGTGAGAGCAGGAAATGACAGACAGCTATGAAAAGGTACACTGTAAAGCCATATATGAAGAGGTGCTTGGCAGTGGTGTGGAACCCAAATCAGCCTCTTTGAGGAATGGAGGAACTGAAAGAGCTTTGCTGCAAGGGAAGAACATGTAAACCATGCTTACTTCTTTCCTCTTCCTGGTTCTATGATGGTTTAATAATTTGTTTTGTGGCTTAGGAGTTTGTAAGGTGATTTGTTTTGCTTTTGAAGGAGTGATAAATATGCTGTGATAGGGAAGCATGAAGGATTGTAGAGCAATTGTTGTTGATGCCTAAGCCAAAGGAAGATTTATGAACAGCCTAACAGCAGCTCAGACCTCAGTAAACAGACACGCTCTCCTTGCAGAAAATGACTGCAGTGTGGACTGCTACTGGAGGCAACTCTGTGGTTCAGAGTAATGCTTTGTTCAGATAGTCATATGCTCCCTCTGGCTCCCCAAAGCCATGCTCTTATAGATCGTCTTGCCAGTGGGTGGAAATAGCTGTGCTGTGTTCATGGCTTGTGATGGGATTTTACCCAAGAAGGTTGATAAATAAATGAAGAGTGAAGAGGAGAAGAATGTTGGCATCTACAAGAGCAGCAGGCTGCATTGTATTCCTACAGTGATGCTAATTAGATGAGATTCTCTGCATCTGTTAAAGTATCTACTGAAATGTTTAACCCTGCCTTTCCTCCTTCTGGTTAGTGACCTCATTGTCTCCATCCTAAAACTGCACTTCTTTATCCATCACCCCAGGACACTATCATTTGTATTTTGGTAGACTCTTGTAATCCCAACAGAGAGACATGTGTCCTGTAGGGAGAGCCCCAAGGAAGCTCAATCATGGATGGACTGTTGCACTGAATCAGGGGAGGTTGGGGTGAGCAGGCAGCCCTGGGAGATCTGAAAGGGAACACTTGGAAAGTAGTGAAGAGATAAAAGAGGGACTGAAGTCCAAAAAGAAAGACACAAACAAAGAAGGACACAAGGAATGTGGTGGGCAGGAGAAAGCCCAAAAGGAGCTAGGGAGGTAAAGAATCCTAAGAGGGAGAGGAGCCATCAGAATAGTGTTTAGTCATGATGATTCAACATGCTTATGTTCATCAAGTCTCTTCCCACATAAGAAGGAACTTTCTAAAACATTAGTGCTGCTAGTTTTGGTGACTAGAAGTGTCCCGGCTGAGGATGATGTTATCCATCCGGATACTGAAGATAAGGTCCCTACAGTGACTGTAAAGTTGAACGAGTTGGTTTAAAGTTTCCCTCCCACCCCATCTCTAAGCTTGTCTAAGTGTGCTTTTATACAAGTATGTAGTGTGTGTGTGTGTGTGTGTGTGTGTGTGTTTCCTTTTTTTTAAATAAGGGAACTGAGCAACTGAGTATCATTTTGCTTTTTGTTTACTTTCCTCTTATACCCAAAGTCAACCTTGACTTTTTCTTTGCTTTTAAATTAAAGTACAGATTATTGAGTTTTGTCAACAGTGTTTTTTTATTTCCTCATCAGCCAGATAAATATCAGCCTTTGCAGTGACCAGAAAACAAATAACTTAGAAAAGAAACAAAACAATCATAACCAGCTGACTTCAGAATAAATTTCCATCAGAGTAAGTTGAAAGGACTTGGACCTATTTTAATATGTTAAAGGATTCGAAGCTTTTTTTCAGCTTGTTAAAGCAGAATGTAGAATACAGGTTGCCAAAACAACCCTCAGTTTATCAAAGACCAGCTGGCAATTACTTGTCAATTTTTTTGTTGTTTTTGTTCACTTTTATCTGTAGTGGAGGGGAGGCAAGAAGAGAACATGAAAGTACAACGTTTTAACTGTTTAAATAATGGCTGCTTCATGTTGACATTGACAGTGTTTTTATTCATTCACTAATATTTAGCACAACTCGTTTTGCTCTTTGATGAACACATTGGAAAATCCTTAATTCCCTATTTCAGGAATTAGGTATGCATGAAAGGAAAGGTGGGAGACAGCAAAATTGGCCCACTCAAGTAAAATCTGTGAAATGGATTACCAACCAGTTCCCTCCACCTCAACCCTTGTATCTGGAATGGCATGTCCATCCTTTCGGTAACACACACACACACACACACACAAATGTGTGTGGAGTCCTTAAGGACAAAGACTTTCTAGTGGATAGGATAAAGGCACATGAAGGGAATGGACAGGGGCTAGGAATAAGAAAGACAGTGGAATGAATCTGACATAACTTTCCTATGTATATATATGAATACACCACAGTGAATCTCAACATCATTTATATCCACAAGACTGGGATCCTAATTAGAATGAGATTATTTCATGTTCGTAAAAATGTATCAAAATAGATTCTATTGTCATGTATAAGTAAAAAGAACAAATATAAATTTTTTAAAAAGAGAAAAAAAAATACCAGGGCTGTATTTCTGAATCACTAGTGTTAGTACTATGCATAATGTGTGTTGGATGCTTGGTATTTTAGGAATGAATGCAGCACATTTTTCTTCCCTCCCCTAATGCCACTGGTGACTGCAGGTGGGAGGCCAAGCACCGAAAAAGGTCACTTAAGCTCCAGTGGTCATGCCACTCCATGAAGTATGCCAGGTGTGCCTGCCCTCAAGCCACAAGACTGCCACTGCAGACTGAGAGTGCCTCTTTTGTGCCCTTTGTCCTTTACAAACTAGATTGTTCTTTTTGCTTGCTGGTGTCTCATTCAATCAGTCAAGCATTGACAGGGAAGAGGGTTACAACTGGGTCACCAGTGTCCTACTCTCAGTGGTTTTCTTACCCAGAAAAGGATAAAATGAAAGGTTGGATTAGATACTTCTGGGATTCTTCACATTCCAAAGATCAGTGATTATCCAGTTGTCCTCTGTAATTAGTGAAACTTGGGATAGTATATATTCTTTGCTTAATAACTTGAAGGGCTTTAAGTGAATACAGACAACCTAGGGGTTGTGGTTGATGAGGCCCAGTAGTGAACTAGAAAAGTTGAGTTGGAGAAATAACTTGCCTTGGGAGTAGTGCAAATAGCTACCTCTCTCCCTTATTGCTATAAGAGGCAGTTTAGATTCAGGGCTAACATAACATACCCAAATAATACAGAAAAATATCCAAATAATACAGAATGAACCATGATCATCTTTAAAAATATAACCTCTCTGACCTCACAAAATCTCTCTCTGCCTGGTGGAGAAGAACAACAGATTTGTACAAGTTCATGGAATATTTCTCTGCATACATACATATTATTGACAATATAACATTCCATAGGATCACTATATTGTACTCTATTTACCAAATCCTGTATTTATGGATAGATTATCTTCCAATAATTTTTGGAAAATTTTTTCTAATTATTTTCCTTCTTTTTCTTTTCTTTTTTCTTCTTTCTTTCGTTCTATATCCTTCCTCCCTCCCTTCCTTCCTTCCTTCCTTTCTTCCTTTCTTCCTTCCTTCCATCCTTTTTTCCTTCCTTCCTTCCTTCCTAGACTGCAGTGAACATCTTTGCTCTTATGTCTTTGTGCACAGTGTGAACACTTCTGAAAATTAAGTCTTGAAAGCCAAATTTAAGAGTCAGGGATATGTGCATCTAAAATTTTGATAAAGGCAGTTTTTAAAACCTGATGAATTGCCATTTAACAAGCTCAGTCAGGTTGCAATTTTAACTAATGCCCATTTCCCCAAATCCCCATAAATTAGTTATCAATCTTTCGAATTGTAGCCAAACTCATCTGCAAAAAATAAATGTGCTTATTTGGAAGGAATATGTTTTGCTATTGAAATTTTTCTTTTTCTTTTTCTTTGATTATCTACAGACCCACATTGTTACTTTTCTTTCATTGAGAAGCCTTGATCTGATGGATATATTGACTTTCCTGGATTTATTCTGTTTCTCTTCAGTTTTCTCCCATATATATTAAGACCACTGCAAGATAAACTTGAGGCACATTAAACATTAAAAAAATATTTGAACAAACAGTGATTCATTATCAGAGTGAAAGTGGCTCTTGTTTCCATTCTTTTGTCTATTTTAAACTTGACGTGTTCCTTTTCCTTCTTTCCTTCTTAAGGTGTAGGTTAGTGTCATTTAAGACTATAGCTATAAATTTCTGTCTATTCATTTCTTTTGCTGAATCTCACACATTTTGATTTCTTGCATTTTAATTCTCACTTAAAAATTCTGATTCTCAATTTCTTCTTTGACCCATGGACAATGCAAAATGTTTTTAATTTACAAATATTTGAGAGTTTTTCAAGAGATCTTTCAGCTATTGATTCTAATTAAATACTTTTTGGTCAGAGAATATATTTTGTATAACTGGAATTCTTTTAACATTGTTGAGACTTGTTTTATAACCTAGAAAATGATCTGTTTTAGTAAATGTCTTATGAATTCTCAAATAAAAGATGAATCTGCTAATTTTTTATTGGAATTTTCCATAAATGTCAATTCAGTGAAGTTGGTTGATGATGTTGTTCAAGTCTTTTGTGAACATGTTGATTTCTTATCTACTGATTAATGAGAAAAGGGGTTTAAAAATCACTGAATAACTGAGAATTTTTAATTTATCCCTAAGTTCTATGAGCTTTTGCTTTGTTTCTTGTGAGAGGTTTGGGTTTTCTAAGGCATGCTTTTTTATGACTTTTTCAGAGAGACCAAAGCAGCCTCAAATCTAGGGCTGACTTTTTTCCATTTTCATTTTATAGGCCATATCTTTCTAAACATTCTGCCTGGTGCTCTATATATTATAAAAAAAATTTCCCACTCTATGTCTTGGGAACACCAGCTCTCCCTGGCCTGTGGGTGGGTGAGGAATGTTCCACCTGTCCCTTTCAAGTGGTTATTTCCCAGGGTACAGGTGGTTTCCTCATGTGTGCTGATCACTACTCAGCTAAAGACTCAAGGAGATCTTCTGAAGATCTTCAGAACTCTTATGAAGATAAGAGCCAACTCTAGCTTACAATTTTCTCCTCAACTTAGATTGTGGATCTTCTAGAACTTCTCTTTTCTGTGTAATGGCATGAAAACTCATTCAGTATGCATGTGATTCTCAGCAGTATGCTCTGGGTTGGTGCATTACATTCTATATAGCTAGTAAAACTTCAGGAGTAAAATAGAGTCCCTAAGGAAAGAGGTGAGAGTGAGAAGAAGAAAATTCTAAACTAGAACTCTAAGGAACATGAAAGTGAAGTGATAACTTTATTATAAGAATTTCTAGAGCTTTCTCTGAAAACTCTGGCCTAACTCTGTAGTATAGATTTTCTGAATTGGTTCTAGAGTGTAGCCATTAATAAGTCACCAGATAAGATTACTCTGGATCTTCTGGGTGTACTGTTTTCCTTGGAACATGACCAGGAACTCAATTTAGGAATATATTTAGAACCATAGGAAAATCCTATAAGCCCAAGAATGTCATGACTCCATAGCTCAGGACCAATTATTTGACCTTAATTTCTATACTAATGGATCACAACAGGGATTTGTTAACTAAAACACCTAATAATATGAAAATAAAGATTGAACAGAAAATGACGAAGTCAAAAAGAAAATCATCAAGGGAAATATTTGCCTCTATAAAACACATCTAGAGATTTCAGATTTAGACACATAAGTTAAATACCTAAACTGGTGATGAAGCGGTAGATCACTTGCCCAGAATGCATGAGACCCTGGGTTCCATCCTCAGCACTGCAAAACAAACTAACAAAGAGAAAAACAATACATACCCCGACTGCTTTTACCAGGTGCGATCACTTGGACACCTCAAAAATTAAATGTCTTAATTTGTAATCTCTCCTATGTAGAATAATAGTATGTAACTTCTATCTTTGCAGGGATTAAAACTTGTCCACATAAAATGTTATATTTTTTAAAATAGTTTTTTAGTTGTTGAAGGACCTTTTTTAAAAATTTATTTATATGTGGTGCTGAGAATCGAACCCATTGCCTCACACATACTAGGCAAGTACTCTACCACTGAGCCAGAATCCCAGCCCAAAATGTTATATTTTTAAGATGCCATGATTATATATATTTTTTAAATTGTCATTTTGTTTTATAAAATCTTATAAATACATGAAAATATGAATAATTTTAAGTTCTGGTCAATTTTTGCACATTTACATTTTACTTGGATACATGTTTGCAAATTCCTTTTAAGAAATCTGTTAAATAGTATAAAAACCATTCTTCTGATTTTTAAGTTTAATACTCTTTCTGCAGTTAAAGGTCACATATTTCTATTTCTTATTTGAGGTAAAATGCATTTGGTGAGGATATAACATTCAAATACTTTGAATGTTAGCATAATTGGATTTATTTATTGACCAAAAAAGCAAATCTTTTACATTTGTATGTAAACTGCAGAGAAAAGTAAAGGCTGACAGATGCTAGATATTATCATTTCAAATTTTATTTTCTCTTAATATGTTGAACTCATCAATGAAATTTGGGTTGTAGTCATGTTTGTTAGTTCTCCTTAAAACTTTACTTTCTTTGATTCCATTCAATAAAAAACAAAAAAGTTTCTTCAAATTTATTTCCAGAATGATCAGTTAAGGATCTGAAAATGAATAAGTGTCTTGGTAACCTGGAGTCTGGATTCAATTATGAGGCTCTTGTGCTATCATTTGAATAGAATCTTTCACTTTTGATGAGGTGGAAATTTAATGAGACTAAGTAAAGTAATGGTGTGACCTTATATTATTATGGTACATTGTTCCAAGGAGACATTTAAAAGTGAATATCAGAGTCTGAATTTTTCTTCTTTGACAAATTAAAATGAAAATACTAGCTCAATTGTTCTTCTTTAATAGAATTTATAATAAAGAATTAAATTAATATAAGTTAATGGAAATGTGTAAGGGTTACTACATCAAAGTACTTCCAATAGGACACAAATTAGCTAGTTCTCATTTACTGCTTTATCCTAACATTGAGAACAAAGGGAAACAAATCAATGTTGTTGTAGATTAAGCATTTAGTATTGGATTTCCTAAGATGCATTCATCAAGTGCCCACTGTACCTGACACGGTATATTTAAGCTCTGTCTTCAGGATTCTTTTTAAGATAATGTTTAATTGTATTGCTCTGAGTTAGAGTCTCTTCTACACTGGTTTAATGTGAATAATATTACACTACTTTAAACCAATCTAAAAGTTTTTATTGTGTGTGTGTTTGTGTATGTGTGTGTGTTTTTTCTGTTTACAATTTCTAGGGAAAATGGAGAAAATGTTGATTTTTTTTGTTTAAAATGAGTAGCTTTTTTCTTAGATTTTTAGAGTAACGGAGACAATGATATATTCATGTAATGAAATATAAAACCTTGTACAGGGTAAATTTGATCAGATTGTTAGATAAGTAAATGTAATCTAGGACAACCCAAAATAAATGGCAGTTATATCTCAGTAAGATTGGAGTGATTCATTTTCTTTCTTATATTATTTGGATTTTTTTTCCAAAATAGTTAACAGGTTATATATTTTGGTTTTACAAATAATGAATATCAATAAAATATGTAAAAAGTAAGGGCCAGGAGGAAACACTTTCAAAATATGTATGTATTGTTTAAATTGTTTTTAAATCCCCACAAAGAAAATGAATGACAAGATTTATATTCAAATTGTTAGAATGTATTTATCATGATCTCATTAATGTTTGAGAATAAGCTACTAAAGGCAAGTAAGTGCCAAGATGAACATATACTAAACAGAATTTAGTATAGTTGATACAGTAGTCCCCTTTATCTACAGTTGTGTTTTCTGAAATTTCAGTTACCTACAATCACCTGCACTACAAAAAATATTAAAATAAAAATTCCAGAAATAATTTTTCAGTTTTAAATTGTATGCCACTCTGATTAGTGTGATGAAAATCTCACACCATCCTGCTGTTTCTCACCTGGGACATGAGTCATCCCTTTGACCAGTGTATCCACACTGTATGCACTGCCTGCTCATTAGTTACTTACTAACTTCAATAATCAGATCAATTGTTGAGGGACTGTAATCTTATGTTCCAATAACCCTTATTTTACTTAAAAATGGCCCAAAAGTGCAAGAGTCATGACGCTGGCAATTTTGTTACAGTTTATTCTCATAAATTTTCTTTCTGTTATTAGTTATTGGTGTCTTACTATAATTTATAAATTAAACTTTATCATAGATATACATGCATAGGAAATATAGTTCATATAGGGTTTGTTATGACATGACTTCAGGTACTCATGGGGGGTTGAAACATCCTTCATGGATGAGGAGGAACTGCTATCACTTCAGAGCCCAGATCTTCAGAGTTTTTGTCCTTTCTCTTGGGAACATATTACAAATGCACATTCTTGAATTCTACCACCAGACCAACTGAATCAGAAACTGGAAGTGAACCCAGAAATGTATATTTTAACAAGCCCTCCAGGTGGTTATGATGCATGATGAAGTTTTAGAAATGCTACTCTAGGATTTTGAGTTTTTCTAGCTCACTAAGGACTGAGCTGGAAAATTTTCTCAAAAATTTTGTACCAGACTGGTACATGCCTATGACCTCAGCTACTCAGGAAGCTGAGTCAGGAGGACTGCAAGTTCAAAGTCAGTCTGGGGAACTTATTGAGACCCTTATCATAAAAAAAAAAGGGAAGAGGTGGGGGTGGGGTTTGGCAGGGCAGAGCTGGGGGATGTATAGCCAGTAGAACACTTGCCTAGAATGCATGAGCACCTGGTACAATCCCTAGTATTGCAAAAACTACAAAAAGAAGAAAAAAGAGACAGAAAAGAAAAATGTTTTTAGCCTAGAAAATTTCCATCTGTTTCCCTCTCTTTCATTTCTTCCTGTCCTGCTTCTCTCTCTTCCTCTCTGCTTCTTACTCATAGTTTCGTTGTATTATGTATTTATTTATTCGTTCACCTTATTTTCCTAAAATATTTCAGGCAGCTTTATAGAGATGCATAAAGTACACAGTATAATAACAGTTGCAAACACTCATTTAGTGCTATCTGTATTCCAGTTACTGTTCTAAGTGTTCTACATATAGTATCTCATTTAACTAAATTCTCTATAATGACCTTAAAAAGCAGTTATTTTTGCTATCCCCATTTTACAGACAGGAAGGCTGAAGTACAAAGGCAAATAACTTGCCCAAGGCATGGAAACCGTGAGTGGCAGAATCTGAACACTCATTCCAGAGTTGGAGCCCTGGTTCACTGTGGTGCTTCTTAGAGATAAAATCAATGGGTTAGCTCAGCAGTAAAGTACTTGCTTATCCAGCATGAGTGTTACCATCAGTTTGATCCCCAGTACCACAAAAAATTAAAATAATATTAATGAGGAATAGGGAATGAATGGAAAATAAAGGGACAAGACAAATTGTTTTAGTCAGCTTTTTCACCGCTGTCACTAAAGGATCTGACCAGCACAATCGTAGAGGAAAAAAGGTTTATTTGAGGGCTCACAGTTTCAGAGTTCTTAGACCATAGAAGGCCAGCTCTATTCCTTGGGGCTCGAGGTGAGGCAGAACATCATGGCAGAAGAGTGTGGCAGAGGGAAGCAGTTCGAATCATCAGGAAGCAGAGTGAGAGAGAGAAAGAGAGAGAGAGAGAGAGAGAGAGAGAGAGAGTCAGTCTCCACTCCCCTCATTGATTGGGTTAAGAGTTTTACAACCCAATCATTTCTTCTCTGAACCTGCTTGCATTGTCTCCCCCTTAACCTTTGGAGGTCACCTCTTATCCAAAGCATATCACAAATGCACAATCTATTCTGCAGAGTTTTATATGTTGCTAACTGTGTGCACTAATTTGCCTCTAGCTCTAGCAGAAAGTGAAAAAGGATGAACTACAAGATTTATGCCGGCCATGGTGGCTCAGGCTTGTAATCCCAGCAGTTTGGGAGGCTGAGACAGGAGGATCACAAGTTCAAAGCTAACCTCAGCAAAAGTGAGGCACTAAACAATTAAGTGAGACCCGTCTCTAAATAAAAATGCAAAATAGAGCTGGGGATGTGGCTGAGTGATGGAGTGCCCCTGAGTTCAATCCCCTGCAAACCAATCCCTGCAAAAAAAAAAAAAAGATTTAGAACCACTACTTTGGTTTCCACTATGGAAACAGACCAGTTTTCATTCAGGTCATAGTTGAATCTGGAAAGAAATATTTCATTTTTCTCCATTCTCAGAGGCAATGCCACTGTCATTTTCATTTCTCTCATTCCCCTTTTTTTTGTTTCTATAGTAACTATTTCTGGAGCACCGTCTGTTTATTATTCACTATGCTGATCATTTAGGAATAGAAAGAACAAAACATGATACAGACCTTAAAGATAACCAAGGTCTCAGGTAAAATAGCAGTGGTGGTGTCTTCCCTTGGCTTCCACCCACTTCATTTCTGAGTGTAGTGTGAGAAAAGAATGTGACTTGGAGCAAGGTCACCACGGGAGATGAGAGCCAAGGAAGGGTTAGAAAGCACATAAAGGAGGCCTTTGGGAAACACCATGGATCCTGACTCAGATGCATTTCTCTGTAACATGCACTCTGAGGTTGCGTCTTATTAGAATTGGACTCAGTGAGTTTGGGAGGTTCTTTGGATTCCCTAGAAATAATTTGGCTGTAACAATCCTGGGCAGGAGCATGGTAGGAGTGGCAGAGTCAGCTGGCTTCAACAACCCTTTGAAGAGAGAAAGAGAGAGGGAAAGGGGGGGGGTAGAGCCAGAGAAAGAGTTGTTTGTATATGTATATTTACTCTTTCACAAAGATGATATCCCTGGTTGGGCTGCCTGGTCAAAGATCACTATTAAAAAAAAAAAAAAAAAAACCACCCTAAAATCACATACTTTTTTAAAAATTGCATTTTCTCCTCTTTTCTTTTTGGATTATTTAATTGAGGGTGACTTTGTTCATTTAGGCTGCTATAACAAAGTACCATAAAGGAGATGGCTTATCAACAACAAAATTTATTTCTCACAGTTCTGGATATTAAAAAGTTCAAGATCAAAGAGACACAGTTCAGTGTCTGGTGAGGATTTGCTTCCTGGCTCATAGAAGGCACCTTTTTCTTTCATCCTTGCATATTGCATGGGGTGAAGGAGCTCTCCAGAGCTTCTTTTAAGGCCACCAATCCCACTTATGAGAACTCTACATTCATAGTCTAATAATCTTCCAAAAGACCAGACTTTCTAATGCTGTCAACTTGGGGGTTGAGATTTTAACATGTGAATTTAGAGAGTGGTAACACAAGCATTCAAACCATAGCAGAGAAAAAGTAGGCAAAATTATTTGTCCCAGTGGTCACAGCTCCTACCCAGTAATCATGGCCCTGTCTTCTGCCACCTTTAGCTGTGAGTTCCTGAAGGAAAAGATGTCTTGGATACAACCTTTGGGCCTAAAGTTAAGGAAATGAGTGGCTTTGACCACCTGTAACTTCAGCCTGTATCTCTAAAATGAATATCAACAGTATGAATGTTGTTTATGCCTATGTTCAGTGTTTCGAAATACACTGTGTCAGTTGCGTAAACCATGATGCTAGCTAATATCTGTGTTTCGTTTTTAATTTGCAACAATAGACCTTATAGTGATCTTTTTTGGACTGCTTTTGATCAGAAAGAAGAGCAAACTCACTCAAAAGAGTGGATACTGCACTTGAATTATTGAACAAGTTCCAACCATTTAGTGGGGTTAAAGGTCTTGGGTATTTTCACACTGAAAGCTGCCCTTCACTTGCAATGCTAAAAGTAATGATGTCTCAAAGGATATTCCATGGAATTTGGAAAACTATCAGGTCTTGTTTCCTAAGTGATGGCAGGCAGCCCACTTACGTTTTTCCTTTTCTTTCTTTTCCAGTCTCAGCAGAAGTGCATCGTGATCTTCGCCCTGGTCTGCTGCTTTGCCATTCTAGTTGCATTGATATTTTCAGCTGTGGACATCATGGGAGAGGATGAGGATGGACTCTCAGAAAAAAATTGTCAAAATAAATGTCGGTAAGAGGTAACAAACAAAAATTCTCTTTTAGGGAGTGGGCAAGAGAGTCAAAGAGAACCCTTGGCAGTAAAAAGAAAAATTTCATAAACACAAGTAATCATCCAACTTCCCTTGGGTTAAACTGAAGCATGACACGCCCCATGGGGGTTCTTGCTTTTAGACCAAGGCAATAAATAGCAGCAATGATTTGATTCACTTTTCAGTTTGGTCATATTCCATGCAGAGTAAGGGTCAACAAAATGAAATGTTGTAACTGTCTGCATACTAGAAACATCTTTGTGTGAAGTTTTGGTTTGTTCCCTAATGAGCCTGGCAAAAATGAGTGGCCCAGTGGACAGAGAACACTGTGCTAGTAGTTCAAGTGGATGATCAACGCACATGTCTCAGAAAAATATTCAACTTTAAGTTAGGGAATAAATAAGCATTGTCTTCAAGAAGACAAGAGCCTCCTTGGTCTGCCCCAATTGAGCACAGTTTGTTTTTAATCTAGAAATTTCAACAGCTTTGCCAACAGCTTTCTATTCATGTATAATAATGCACTGCATAACGATGTTTCTTCAGTCAAGGACAGACCAGCATATACAGCAGTGGTCCCATGAGATTATATTTCATGTTGGCATTGCAGCCATATAAGTGCACTCTATGGTGTTCCTATAATGACAAAATGTGTCCCCATCCTTAAGTTACACATGACTTATTGTGTCTCTTTAGTTATATTAAATACTATTTCCCTGAGGTTGTCCCTGGTGGGTAGATCCATCACCACACAGTTTCAGCCCCATAGATCTCCTCTTTCAACTCTTCCTTGAGCTGCTACTTGTTTTGTTTTAGAATAGGGTAGGATATAGAAAATTACTAAGAAGGTAGAAAGATAAGAGCTCTATTTTTAAATATGTATGGCTACAAATTTGAACTGAGGCCACAAAATGACAGTAATTATCAATTAGAGCTTATAATGAATTTAAACTGTGATTTTTCCCCTGTGGAATGCATTAGTCTAAGTGCCCATCTTTTCTAGCTCAAAATCAACAGCAACTTGATAATGCGTAGGTGAGTTTTTATCCTGGATATTTTGCCTTGAGGTTAAATGTTCTGGCATAGAAAATGTCCTGATAAAACAATTGACTTTTTTTTCACCTGTGATCCATTATAATCTAGTTACCAGGCAACAAGTATTATATACAGAACAAAGCATACAAGAAAGAAACCAGCGTGCATTTTGGATTTTATTCCTTCATGAAACATTTTCTATTTCCCAGGCTGAATTTGGGAGGAAAATTGTATTGGGATAATTATAAGCAAAGTAATGGAACAACAGGAGATTACTGTCATCTTCTGCTAATGCTATTTATTACATGTGAAATATAAACAGTTCATGGTCAAGGGGCCAATGACTCATATTTATTGAGTAGAAACACTCTGCCTCTCTCTCTCACCTCACCTTATAATGAAGACTTCTGGGTACTTTAAATGCAAACCTCAGCACCTCAAAAGCAATTTTATAGAGGTCAAACCATAAAACCTTCGTTGAGACAAAATATCTAGGACTTTTTCAGCCCTCACTCCCAGGTATTAGTAGGTTACAACAAAAAGGAGAGAGCCTGAGAATTATATTTCTTTTCACTTTGGGGAAGGTATTGTTCACTTGAATTTTTACTTTTAACTTATGCAACTGGAATTTGGGTTTGGTTATATCTTCTGTCAACAACTAAATTCTGATGATTCAATGCTGCATCTCCCTTCGTCTAGAAAGATTATTCTAATTACTGCCATCCTCCTGCTTCCTTTCCTGGGAGTAGCTGAAATCACTACCCTCGTTACTAGATGTCACCCCTCTGTGCGGCCATTTTTTGCAGCCACCTCTGGATCTTACTGCCTTCTACAGCCTCTTCCCTGTGTCCAGCGTTCAGTTCTACATTTTCAGTCATGTTAGTAAGTGCTTCTTGTTAGTAAGTGTGTTTGCTGTGGTGTAGAATCTGGTGTCCCCCTAACTTCCTCCTCTAGAGGCTTCTGCTTTGCTTTCTCTTTCCAAAGCACAGGACTAGGAGGTAGGATATCAGTAATTTCTTATACCCCAATCTGGTTCCCACACCATCTTTGGTCATTTGTTCTGGGTCATTCTCACTTTAATTTGATGAAATTTTGTTACAGCATTCACTCCCTCTTTATCATCTTAGGCAACATCACCTTCCAAATTTCAGGACTTTTTCTCATCTTCTTTTGTGTCTAACAGACCTCCCAGTTGTCAGTGCCATCCCTCACCAACATCCATAGTACCTTGAAAACGTACTAGCCAACACCCTAACACGATCATTTTTTAACCACTTCAAATCAATAAATTTAATGTCCACCTTGCCTTTGCACCTACCTGCCAGCAAACCTCCACTTCCAAGTTAGGCTAATGTAGTAAATGACCCAGGGACGTTGAAATCAGAAAGATCCAAATTCAAATCTACATTATACTCACTCTCTATCTCTGTGAACTTGAGTGAGATATGAATTGAATTATTTCGTTCGTCACTTATTTGCAGAGCACCAAGAGGCTGAAGAAAGAGTCACAATATAGTTAGAAACTGTCAGGCAATATGCCTGGTCAGAACTACAATGGCAATGTAAGAGGAGGTCTGAGAGAATGTCTTGAATAGTGAAAAAGTAAACCCATTCTTGGGTTACTCCTCTGCTACATCTTGGATGGGTTATGAAAGCTATTTTGATTTCCCTTAAAAATGATATATTTTAAAAAAATCTGTTTTACAAGGTTTAGGAGAATTCAGTGAACTTTATAAAGCCATAGCAAAGCATCAGGTGATACAACAAACAATATATTGATGTTAATTTTTTCCCCATTCCTTCCAAAGACACCAGAAATCCTTTTCCTATATTCCCAACTAACTTTCCATTCTTTGCAGTTCCCCACTTACCCTGAATCATTATCCTGATTTTAGTCTTTGGTTCTGTAAAAATATACAAAAAACAACCACATAAGAACAGAGGATATTTATTCAGAGCTTGCTAGCAAGCTACCATCACTGTGTTTTGCAGAGACTTCAAAGGCAGAGAAAACTTCCTGGAGGGAAGAAGGGACAAAAGTGCTCTGATTTATATGGGAAAGCTAGAAGTGGCAAGCTGCAGGTGGATCATTCCATGTTATTGGTTAGGAAAAGCATATTTAGCATATTTAACTTGCTTTTGGTTGGAAGGGGGCATAATAATTAGAAAATAGTAATTAGTAATCAAGTCCCTGCCATTTTGAGTCTTTTGTCATAAAGTTACTGTTTAGTTTCCTCGATTGTTACCAGAGATAGTGACCTGATTTTCTGTAAGTCTGACATAGAGCAGGCTGACTTCTGGGCTGGCAAGTGGAGGTAAGGAGTTGGTTTCCTTGGCAAGTTGCTTCAGGTTGTGGATCAGAGTTCTGTTTTTGCATATGGTCTGGCCATTGTAGGTGCATTCTTTATTTCTCTGAACCTCCTCCTTGAACTAGCAGTCCCTTTCGTTATAATTGTCTTTATCCACTTGCTAGACCACAATTAGCATGTCCCAGTGCATCCCACAGCATCAAGTCTGACGTGTCCCTTTGGGTCTTTTGCCTCAAGCATGCTACCAGTTCTTAAACCAGTCCTATGCAACCTTGTTTTTTAAGCAGCTTTGGATATTGCTCTACAGCTTTGTCAGCCTGTAGAGAAGAGTGAGTTCCACTGTTCTTTGGCTCTCAGTTCTTCCAGCAGGGATGCCCCTGGTTAAAGTGATGAGACTTGCAGAGATACATGCACTGAGTATACTGGGGATGAGGTAGACCCATAGAAGAAAGCACTGCTTGTTTGCAGATGCTTGCCAGCCTGCCAATCACACCTGCACCATTCTGTACAAAATTCCAGTCCTTTCTCTCATTTTCACATCCCTTTTCCTGTCACTAACTTCCCAGAGTCCTTCCTAGGCCTTACTTCAAGATGATACCTCCCAGGTGCTCATCTTCCAATGACAATTGACTTCACTTGAGTACATCTTTCTCTCTCTGCAAGAGTCCCTTTTAACCAGCCTCAATTGTCAGGTCCTCAGTTGTTAGGTCTGTCTCCTCCTGGTATTATTGCCATAAAGAGTGCTGTATGCTGAGTTCACTCTTTGCTGAAATTTTATTACTTGGTAATTAAATTCCCTCCATGTTTATAGCTCTCCCTTTTCCTGAAAGTTGAAAGAATACTGACATTCTACCACCTGTCAACGTTTTCTCTCTATTTTGACAACCTCTCCCAAGATCTCCTCCACCCATGCACTCTTTTCTAAATATATTACTTTAATTCATCCTATTTCTCCCTCCTTGTATTATTTTGCTTATATATTACTGTACTAATAGTACAAAATGATTGCACTCATTTAACACTTTTCCACCCAAATCTATGAAATATCAACTGCTCCTAACTTGTCTTTCAGGTGCTTTGTTATTTATTTATTTTTCTGAGAGAGAAGGCGTCTCTCTCTCTTGCCTAGGCTGGCTGGCCCTGGCCTCAAGCAGTGTTCTGCCTCACTCAGCCTCCTGAGTAGCTGAGACTACAAGCACATACCACTGTGCCAGCCTTCAAAGCCCCTTTTAACCAGCCTCAATTGTTACATCCAAGATCTTTTAACCTCATTAGAAACAAGATCTTTTAACCTCATTAAATGACTTCTGCCAATTTCTTTGACTCTTTGTCCTGAATTTTTGTACACTTCTCACATTTTCCAATGTGTTTTTAACTTAGATTCAGCCCCCATGACTTAAGGTGAGAGGCACATTTTCTAGTCTCTGCTAGGAAACTGTCAGTGGTCTCTGGGGTATCACTGGATACACAAGGAAAGCTTAAACTGCCAGTTTGGATTACACACATCCCATAACTTGGTGATTTTATGATTTACTAGTGCCCCTAACCATCATATCTCACTCCATTCTTTTTTTTTTTTTTTTTTTTTTGGTAGTAGGGATTGAACCCAAGGGTGCTTAACCATTAAGCCACATCTTCAGCCCCTTTTATTTCTTATTTTGAGATAGGACCCAGAGGCTGCCTATATATACTTAGGTAGACTTGAAAGATTTCTGTAAGAACTTGACATGTTAATGCACGTATCTGTCACACATGGTATCTAACATGTGATAAATGTTCAGTAAATTTGGGCTGTTACTATTTTCATCCAGGGACATAAATTGATTGCCAGTGTTTGCAGTTTCTTTTCAAGTTTCATCTTTGCTCCAAATAAGGAAAACTTAATAATTGTTTTCCATTTTTTTATATTAGACTTTTCACCTTTATCTGCATTAACTTTGATCCACCATGCTTCATCTTGACACACCCAACCACATATTTGTTTGTTTGCTTGTTTTATTTATATTTTAGAGATAGGGTCTCTCTATGTTGCCCAGGCCAGTCTTGTACTCCTGGGCTCAAGCAGTCCTGCCTCAGCCTCCCAAGTAGCTGGGACACAGCACCATACCCAGCTTCCAGCCCTGCTTTCATTTATTTATTTATTTTTTGCATTTGGGGAATAGAAGCCAGAGCCCTTCACGTACCAGGCCAATGCTCTGCCAGGCTATACCCTCAGTCCCAACTGTGTTTTAAATTTAGAATGCTACTGCCAAATTTAGAAGATGCTGGTTGGTTTCGGGCTCCTTGCTTGATATCTGAGCACTTTTCTGTTTAAAGAAACAGAAAAGATTAAATTTATACTTTCCCCATGCCCATACCCAGAGAAACACCAAAGAATTTGGAAGCCCAGTGCTCCTGAGACTACAAGTAGATTCCCAGTGCAGGACTTTCAATAGAGTTCCAGTGCACTAATGAATAAAAGTGATGATTGGTGAAGGAAAGGCGAACACTGGCTCTACAGCTTTGTGTTTTACACCCTGTCCCAGTTTCTCCATTTCAATCCACAACCAACATATACCCTTTATAATTTCCTTGATATATTTTCCCTTTTATCAATGTCAGTACCTGTTTCTTCTGATTTTCCAAATCTTAAGAAAGAAAGTACATACTTAGGTTTAAACTATGCATTTTTTCTTGCATCTACATTAACTTGTACATGTTTATACTGACATGTCCAAAAATGTATTTATTTATTTATTTTTTTAGAGATAGGCCTCATTTGTTGCCAAGGCTGATCTTGTGCTCTGGGGCTCATGCAATCGTCCTGCTATATTCAACTTAAGTGAGCCATTTGATCCCTTTATTACTCCTGCCCCCTCTTGTCTTTCCTCCGTTCTGAACTCCACTCCACTTTCCTCTATTTAGTGATGACCTGGGTGGAGATGGCAACATCCCTAGAGAACTCAGCTCCTCCTGCTTTCTTTCCAGCTCCAAATCCCTGCAAGTGTCTTCACTCATCCGTCCCTCCTCACATTTTTATTTCACAAGTAAGAAATGTCCCTTCCCCTTTTCAAGCTAAGCCCTGTGTCCACACAATCCTTGGAAATAAATGGAGAACAACTGCATGAGAAAAAGCAACAGCTGTGTATTCAGAGCTTGCTAAAGCAAGGGAGGCAGCCACCATCATTTTGGAAGAGACTGGAGGGCAGGCAGAAAAGTGAGAAAGATTCATAGTGGAGAAAAATACTACATTTTTAATTTAAATTAGAAGTATTTTTCTCTGAAAGGTAAAATTGTATATATTTATGGAGTACTGTGTGATGTTTTGATACTTTTATGCCCTGTTTAATGTTTAAATCAGAGTAAACATTGTAAGTACAGCGGGGCAGATTTGGAACCAAATTATTAGCTTGCTGGGGAGGAAATATAAATATACCAGCAAATGGCCAAACCAGAGCCAGATGGAAGTGGTAGGCTTTACTAGAAATTGCGCTCCTAGGTGAGATCCCAGCCCTCCAGGGTGAAAGTGGGGGGTGGGAGAGCCGGAAAAAATCACAGATGGCTTTGGCTGCTCAGGGTTTTTATACGGGGGAAGTGGCTAAGGGGGTCCTTTCCAGGAAAGGTGGACCAAGGTGGACGTCAGGGTCAGCAGGTCTCCTTCTGATTGGTCACCTCTGGTGCGCTGCCTGGCCCTTTGTGCTCGCAGTGAGTTGTTAGGTGTTTTTTCTGCTTCCTCCCCTGTAGCCGCCTAAGTTTGACCTGACAAACATATCTATCTTCTTTAACATTTATCACTTCTATTTGGTAAAAACATTCAAATTCTTTCTTCTGGCTTTTTGAAACAAATAGTACATTATTGTTATATATAGTCACTGTACCATACAATAGTACACCAGAACTTCTTGCTCCTGTCTGATTGCAACTTTGTACCTGTTGATCAACTCTCCTATTCCCTCTCTCCCTCCTACTCTCCCAGCCTCTGGTAACCACCATTTTATTCTCAACTTCTGTGAGGTCAACTTTTTGGATTCCACATGTGAGTGAGATCATGTGCTACTTGTCTTTCTATGTCTGGGGTATTTCACTTTATATGATGATCTTCAGTTCCATCCATGTTGTTGCAAAGGTCAGGATTTCATTCTTTTGTGTGACTAATATTCTATGGAGTTTATATACCACATTTTTTTTTTATCCATTCATCTGTTGACTTAAGTTGTTTCCATTTGTTGGCTATTTTGAACCATTCTTCAATCAACATAGGAGTCCAGATGACTTATCAACATACCAATTTCATTTCCTTTGGGTATATATCCAACAGCGGGATTGCTGGTTCATATGGTAGCTCTGTTTTTAATTTTTCGAGGAACCTCCAATCTTTTGTCCACATTGACTGTACTAATTTACATTCCCATCAACAGTGTGCAAGAGTTGCCTTTTCTCCATGTCCTCCACAGCACTTGCTTTATTTTTTGTGCCCCCTTCCTGCAAATACGAGACCATTTCTGTAATGAAATGGTGTTACTAGCATTTTGGTCCTTTCATTGTTTCCCTAACTGGATCCACGAGCAAGAAATCTGCTTTTTCTTTTTGTACATACATCAAGACTAAGCAGCTACTCTTTTTGCATAGGCATCAACTTCCATGTAAACAAGTATAAATTACTGGAACAATACTGTTCATTGAGATAATATGTATGATGTAGATCAATTTGTTATCCTTTCACAGTCGATTTTGCTTTGGGGCAATAATTGATCATTATGAGAGGAGAGAGTAAAGTTTATAGATTACATACCTAAATATTATTATATGGAAAGAAGTTAGAAAAAGAAGCTTACTGAGGAATTGCTAAGTGAAATAAAATAACACTGTAATTTTTTTCTAACTAGCATTGAACAAATAACTTTTAATAAGGTTAAAGCTTAACTTTAAATGAAGAAAAGTCCCAAACACATTTAAATACACATACTTTTATGCTTCGAAGTTTACTCTCATATGAAGTGACATGTATTAATATTTTCATTTCACCATTCAGTCCAGTCACAAATTTTCTAGAATTATGAAGGATTTGATAAGTCACATACCCAGAAGGTAATATTTATACTTCCATAGCTAAAAGTCTTAAATTTTATTTTAAAAATGATATTTTACCTTTAACATTTAATGTTTAGAGCAGGAAATCTGAGAGAACATGACACTTCCTGATGGTCTATAATTACTACTTGGGAAAGCAGCAGAAGCTAATTATTCCAAAGTTTTGATTTTAATGAAACTTAATATATGACTAATGATGTTGACATTTCCTGTTGCCAGGTTTATTTTCCAAAAAGATTATTTGAATGTGGTATATATTTCTCAAAAAGTTCACCAAACCTTCATAGGCACAGCCATGTCAAATAATCCCAAATAATGCTGGGAACAGAAAGTGCAAATGTCTTTGGCAGATAGCCTATCAGCTACCTTGTCAGGAAGGACCCCAGGTATGCATAATCATTTTCAAAGTAAGGGTGGAGAGCCAACCCTCAACTTGAGACAATAGGGAGTGTAGACCAAAAGGGTGAGATAGGAAGGAAAATAAAAAGAAAACCTAGGTTGCTGGGCCTGATGGGTATTCTTAAGTTTTACATACAGATCTAGAATTAAAGGTTTTCCTATTCAGAACTGTCCATTAAAGCAATTGGCATAATCACAGAAATATACTAAGAAAAATATATACTGAAAAAATATACTGAGAAAAACAAAGATCTGTTAAAGAATTCACTGGAACTTAACTTCCCAAACTGGAAACCTTTGAAATTTAGAACAGCTTGCAAATTTAGAATGCTGTATTTAAGAATGTTTCAGAGTAGAAACTTTGAACTAGGATCTCTAAGACCTGGTGCAAGCAATAAAAGATTCAACAGCAAATCTGAAGCTAGTTTTCAAATATTATTCATACTTGATTTAATGGTGTATTAGGAACACTGAACTTGGATTTAGAAGACTTAAGGGTGGTCTCATACCTGCCTCTTAAAACTAAGGAATTCATTTTAAATTAGCGTTAGTATTCTCATTTGTAAAGTAATGGTAACTTTCCTTCTGTGTTCTTGTGAGACAAAAAAGAAGATAGTGAAGGTCTAGGAAATTGAAAAGTGCTTTAAGAACTGCAGTACTGTATGATTCCTTTATTTTTTTAAGTCACATTCCCAAAGACTGAAAACATCCAATGCCAGAAATGTCACATTTTAATGTAAACCACAGTTGATACTTTTACAAAGATAGAAAGTGGTTGGCCAGAGCCAAAGCAAGCCATTAAGAGGCTTCAGTGCCCAGACCCTCGCTGAGCATCAGACGTCAAGGTGAGGAGTGTGAGTAACGCCCAAGAACAGACTTGGGCCTAGTGTCTTGGGGTTGGTGTCCAAGAGACCTGAGTTTGTCTCAGCTCAGCCATCTACTGTGCAAACTTGGTCATTTAACCTGCTTGGGTTTGTGTCTACAATTATGGTGTCAATAATGTTGTATATTCCATAGAGTTTTATAAAAAATGAATTAAAACAAATAACTTTAGCTAAAAAGGGGAAACATATGGATCAGAGGTCCTTTTCCTCATAGTTTAATCTGTAAAACTCATCATTTTAGATTTACCTCATTCAACTTTGTTTGCTTTATTACACCCATATTTCCAGGGTATCCCTGTTAAATTCTCACTTTTTAAACGTGTAACTTTATGCTATTGGAAAATGAATGTATACAGATGATAAAAATATAAACAGTGTGAGATTATAATGAACATAATCTTTCTCCCATTGTAGATCCTGGGTCCCCTTGCCCAGAGGTAAACATTGCTAGCACATCCTTGTATGTTCTTCCAGAAACTATTTTTATATGGATATGTGCATATGGGCTTATGTATTGTGTATATTTATATATCTGTTCCTTTTTTATTTTCACAAATGGGAATATGTGAACATACTTTGTACCTTGAACCATTTTTCCCCAGATACCCTTAAATATTAAGACATATAGATCCATGGCCACATAGCACTCATTGTATGAATATAATCTAATTAATTTAGCCAGCCTCCTATTTTTTGAAGGAAATCTAAGTTTCTTGGAGATTGTGTCTTTGTTCTGTTGTTATTGTAATAAACAGTGCCACAATGTCCACTTTTATATAAATACTCTTACTATATATAGTAGAATATCTTTAAATTTCTAGAAATAGATTTGCTAGATCAAAGGGTAGATAGATAATACAAATTTTTTGTTGTTTGTTTTGTGGTACTGAAGATTAAACTCAGGACCTCATACATGGTAGGCAAGCATTCTACCACTGAGCTACATCCCTATTCCTACAAATTACATTCTAAAGTATCTACATTATTAAGATGTAAGATTACTTGTTTTCTCCTTTCTTGCCAATGTTGTATAGTATCAAATTCTTTATCTTTGCTAATCTAATAAAAGTAAGTGATTTTTTTCAAGTTTTGAGTAATATTAAAAATCTTTCAACATGCTTTTAGCCATATCTATTCCTTCATCTGTGACATGTCTGTTCATATCCTTTGCCTAACATAGACAGGAGGTATATGACTTGGTAGAGGATCCACTAAACGATAGGAAAACATCTGCAACCAATAGTCACGTATTGTTTATAATAACTATAAAAGCAACAAAATAAATAATACCATGTATTATTATGACATCAGTCATAGCAACTCTAATTTATCAAAGAGGTATGATGAGATTTTTGAACCTGTCTCTTCCTTTAAATTAGAAATAGCAAATTGCAGAATATATTCATAGGTAATTATTAATGTGTTTTACTCTCACAGAACATTGATCATCTGTGCACCTCTAAGGTGAATTTTCATTGCGATCTCTTTGTTCCAATAATTTAAAAATGGGCCAGCCATGTCTTTTATTATAATGAAATACCTTACTCTGAGCAATCTTTGGAAAATATTGCAGGTTTGGATATTTAATTCTCTAACTATTTTGTAGATGCTTTCTTGTCTTTATCATGCAATTCTCGAAGATGTTAGAATCAGCTATTAAAATTTGATTATCACCTCATATGTTCTCTGTGCATATCCTGGTAGTCTGTACCACATACAGAATCTGGAACTAGATCTCCAGGTAGAGGCAAACTGTCCTCACAACAAATAACCAGTTTGGGTACATCATTGTGTATCATTAACAGGTATCATTATTGTCTATTATAAATATGCCAGTGACAATATAAGGTAGCTAATGTTATCTTGTTGATTCTTATAATAAAGCAAATATTATTATCCTGATTTTGTTGATGAAATGATAAGTTTAAAGTCATTCAGTAATCTACCTATCTAGTAATAGAGGAGTATGCTGAATCTTATGAATAGGAAAATCTTTTTCTTCTTATTGTCTTAGGTTTAGTTTCTGGGGTCCTGCATATTAACTGACAAAGGACAAATCAATTAACAGCAGAAAAAAGATGTATTTCACATGTATAGGGGAATGGTCTCACAGAAATTAAATGAAAATGATAAGAAGAGATGGTTATATACTGTTATGGTTTGGATATGAAGTGTTCCTCCAAAGTTCCTGTGTTAATGCAAGAATATGCTGAAGTGACATGATTGGTTTGTGAGAGCTATAACCTCACCAGCCCTTCCTAGGTTGAATGGACTACCTGGGTGGTAACTGTAGGTGGTGGGGCATGGCTAGAGGAGGTGGGTCCCTGGGGCCTGGAAGGGTTCATCTTCCCGTGTCTGCTTCTGGTCCACCATATGTTGAACAGCACTTCTCCAACAAGCCCTTCAGCCATGATGTTCTGCCACAGAACAATGGAATCAGCCCACTGTGGACTGAGTCTCTGATACAGTGAGCTAAAGTAAACTATTTCTCCTCTAAGTTGTTCTTGTCATTTATTTTGGTTACAGAGATACAAAGCCTAGTAACACATGTACCAACTTAACAAAAGGGCAATGAATTTGTGGAAAGTGTCAAAACAATAGCAAAGGGTTTGAAGCTGTTAGGGACAGTAAAGGTAGGAAGGTGAATAAAGAAAGAAACTAATGGAAGATAAAGTTTATTTAGTAAAATTTGTTTCTGTGAAGCAATCTCAGTACCAACTTTCTCTACTGTTCATGGCCATAAAATTTCCTTGGTACAAGTGATTCATGGCAACTCTCATTTCTCTGAGTTTCTGCTCTTCATCACATAGAGGAATCTCCAAAAAGGTTTCTTTCTAAGTTTGTTTATTCCCAGTGGCCTTCAGCTCAAAATAGTCAACATGCCAAAGTGGCATATTCTGGGGTGGCACATTTTGATCCCTTTCAGTTCAAGTCTAGTCTGGCTGCTTTTCCTTATTTTTATGTGCTGAAAGAGCCACGTGGAAGATGATGTCATGAGGTCTGTCCAACCAAGAGGAGGGAGTGAAGCCATGACATTTGTTACGTCATTCAACACGGTTTGCCTTCCAAAGTCTGAGTGAACAGGTATCACTGTTTCTTCCAGTACACACCTCCCTATCAGACTCTGCCTTACTTCTTTGCCTTTGTTTTATCCAACAATATGAGCACCTTTTATCATTTGCTTTCAGCTGTTGATGCAGATATCATTCATTTCCAGAACCTGCTGAGAGGGTCTTAAGATTTTTTTTTTTTTAATTCAGTACTAGAGATTGAACCCAGCGGCACTCTGCCACTGAGCTACATCCCTAACCCATTTTTATTCTTATTTTGGGACAAAGGCTCAATAATTTGCCCAGCCTGGTCTCAATATTTTATCTTCCTGCCTCATTCCCCCGAATCACTGGAATTACAGGTGTGTCCATCATTACCTGGCTCAGCTTCAAGATTTGTGTGTGTGTGGGGGGGGGGGGGTTTGTGGTGCTGGGGACCAACCCAGAGCCTTGTGCATGCTAGTGTTCTATCACTGAGCTATACCTCCAGCCCAAATTTGTATTAAGATTTTTGTAACTCCAGCACAAGTATATTGAGTCCTAAAATTGAGCTTCAGGACCTGTTGGTTGTAGATGACTGCAGCCACTCAAAATGTTTGTTTGGGTAATACTGTGTGCTAACCAAAGCATTGGACTTTCTCTCTGGATTTTCCTACCTTGAAACTTTTCCCTCATCAGGCCCTGGTCCATTCTCCTGTTCTCTTCATCCCAGAAGACTAAGTTCCTAAGGTCTCAACCTGCTTCCCTCAGGACCCAGCATAGGCAATGCCCAGAGGAGAGAGACTGTTTCAGTGAAAACATTGTTGAGTGATGGAACTTCACTGATTTTAATACCAGGGGTAGTAGATGGAAGGAGAGTCTATCTTTGAAATATAAATAAATATGTATTATTTATTTATTTCAAATATAAATCATTGCATTGTGTATTTTTTAGTAGCCCGAAATCCATCTGAAGAATTGGGTCACAGGATTGTTTTTCTACATGAGGCAGAAGTTTAATTTCTTTGAAATCCCAGGGAGTTCCTTTGCTTTGTTGTGTGCAAAGCTCTGCTACACAGGAGACTCAAGTCCCCTTCCAGTCCCAGCAGCTCCTTCTTCTAACCTCCCCCTCCTTTGCCAACTTCTATCCAAAGCTGTAGTCACTCCAGATGGCTTACTAGGCCCAAAAAGCGCTGAGCTCCTGCAGGCCTCAGTTCCTTCATATTCATTGCTTTCTCTACTGTGTGCAGCCTTCCCTCTAGTCTTCATCTCTTGACTTCACCCAAAACAGTCCTCCAGGGTGCTCTGGACTGCCATGTTCCCTTTGAGGTTACCATCTCCTTGGTTACCATGCAGCTCATCACTTTGCAATGTGAAAGTTTATCTACTGGTGAATACCAAGTATTGGTGTTTCCAGTAATTTAGCCAGTCCATAGGAGTCTTAATTTTAAAAGTATCTTGAAGTTATTGAAAATTCCCATTAGAAAGGTGGAATATTAAAAACTTCTGAGTTTAGCTCAGTTCATAATATTGAGTTGAGCACCTTAGCAAGACTCAGTGAGTTTGGTTGTCTTTTGTTTTGTATTGTTAAAAAAATTTAAAAGCAGCATAAGAAGAGAGTTACTTTCCCCTTACTGTGTTTTAACATAGTAAGAATATTGGACATAGGATGTTCTGGAGTCCCCAGAATATTAACATCAAATATAATATAGCTCTAAAAATATTTATAGATAAATGAGTTTGGACTTTGGTTCATCATTAATGAAAGTTGAATCAAGGGGTATTTTAACAACCAAAGTTACACTTAGTTTAAGTGTGAATCATTCTAGCTTGGAAATATGATATTACAGATTGATTGAGTTGCTTTGTACCTCCTGGTGTCTTCTTTTAGGTTTAGGCATTAGTAGTCATATTCTTAGAGGTCACAATTTTTATTCTCTGTAGGGAGTCAGGAGATATGAAAAGGTAACAGGTCCTCCTTCAAATGTCTTTTTTTTTTTTTTTTTTGCATTTTCCACAACAGGTAAGCTAGGACAAATCTTTTCATGTGTATGTTTTATTATCCTTTCTCTGATTGACTTTTGGTCCTTAATACATATTTAGTAAAGAGGAAAGCAGTGACTTTTGTCCTTTGTATACATTATCACCAATTTTTCATTTCGTGTTTAATCCTAGGAATGTCTGCCATGTTGAAGAGTCACCCATTTGGTTAGGCTAGTAATGCAAACACTTGAGAGATCACATCGTAATCACTGCATACTGTACCATCTTCCCTGCTAGACTGCAAGCTTGCTGGGGTTGGACTCTTGTCTTACTAATGTTTGCATTTCTGATAGCCAGCATGGTGCAGTGCATTTCGTGGCTTAAATGCTGATGACGGTAGGCATGAAGAAATATAATGCTGAGATAATATATCTGTCCCAGTAGTGAGTGCCCCAGGCAGAATGGATACTCAATAAATTATAAACTAGGAAAAAGAAAGAAGAATGAAGAACTGGTATGGAGAAAAGGAGAACGGGAAAATTATAAACTAGGAAAAAGGAAGAAGAATGAAGAACTGGTATGGAGAAAAGGAGAACAGGATTAAGGAAAGAAAAGCTTTCAAGTCTCCACTGAACTTGCTAAGGAGACTTGGGAAAGTCACTTTATTCTTCCTGGTTTATATTTCCCCATCTGCAAAATGAGATCATCAAAAGATCATCTTTCTTTCACCTTTCATCATTCAAAATCCTTCTTCCTCTAAAAATTATGACTCCGTGAAATGTCAAAAGATTGAGATAATTGATGTATTTCATTAACACACACGAAAAATACCCAGCCACAGAAATTTTAAGCTTTTAGGATTATCTGCCAAAGTTCAATTGATTGACTTTTTTCAGTGAGTCAATATTTAATAAGGGACTGTATTAAATCTGAAGACGCAAAGAGGAATTTTCATTAGTTTCTGCCATTAAGGAAAAAAAATAGAAGGGAGACCAGTACAATAGAGGAAGGTAACCAGGGGGAGGGAGAAAGAGAAGGGAAAGAGAGGTGTTGGGGAATGAAATTGACCAAATTATGTTATGTGCTTGTACAAGTACATAACAATGAAGCCCCTATCATGTACAATTATAATGCATCAATAAAAGATGATCTTTAAAAAAGAATATGTAAGAGATGGAAGAATTAAGAAACATATGCATCACTGCATAAAAATGCTAAAATGAAGGATATTCTGATTTTAGGGAATTTCAGGAAAGAGCCACTAACTCTAGGGGAATGACAGAGCTGTAACTGAATTTAAACAATTTCAGAATCTCTAAATAAGAGCTATTGTGTATGTGAATGAAGACTTGAAGATATGAAAAGATGCAACTTTGCCTCAGTTGAGTGAGCCTTTGGCTCCATATGGCTGGAGTGCAGAATGTAAGCATGGGAAGCAGAAAAGGCAAATAAGACCATGATGACCACAGGTAAGTCATACACATCAGGATTAGAAATTTGGACTCTGACTTGAAACTATTCATTAAACAGTTAATAAGAATATGGCCATGATTCTATTTGCATTTCAGGGAGAAATGTTAATATGAACAGGGTAATTAAGTAACCAGTTGTTTCTCAAAGCATATTCCTAGATGCCTGTTTTAGAGTCTTCTAGGTGCTTGTTCAATTGCACATTCCTGGTTTGAATCTAATCCAAAGAATCAGAAGTTCTGTGGGTTTGGCTTTAAAATCTGTGTTAAAAAAATCCTCTTACAATTTATGCAACTTATATGTATGAATATGCAAATAGTATGATTCTACTTTGTATACAATCAGAAAAACAATAGTTGTACTCCATTTGTGTACATTGAACCAATAAATAAATAAATAAATAAATAAATAAATAAATAAGTTGGGAACCAGTGGGCAAGTGAATGGAGAGTTAGCAGGAACCTTAGGAGAGCATAGATTTTTAAGTCAGATAAACATTGGACCTCAGTTCTGTCACTGTTTCACTTTAGACAAGTTACTTAGCATCTTTGAGGGTGGGATTTTCTCTTTATAAATGGGTTTAAGAGTGTCTGCCTCAGAGGGTTGCAGTAGGGTTAATTGAGATAACCCATATAAGACACCTAATATGGTATGTACCAGGTTTGGGGCCTATTGTAATCACATGGAAAAGTTATTCAAACACTGTGCTCCCCAAGGCTCTGGAATGGGGTATAGAGAACTCAAGAAATTTCCAGATGATTAAGGTTGGGAATCAGTAGGAATCACACAAAATTTTGGCTCCTGCTACAGTTTGAATTCTAAATGTCCCTAAAAAAGGCCCCTGAATGTCAGACTTGGTCCCTATTGGGAGGTAATAGAGCCTTTAGGAGGTGGGGCCTACTGAGGTGGGAGTGTGCCCTTTCAGGGAATATTGAGACCTCAGCCCCTTCCTGTCTCTTTGCTTCCCAACTGCTATGAGGCGAGCTGTTCCTTATACCATGTGTTCCACCATGATGCATTATGCTAATCTGACCCAAAGAAAAAGGGCCAAGCAACCGTGGAATCATGAGCCAAAAATGAAACTTTCCTCTTTTTAAGTTTATTTATCTCAGGTATTTGTTATGGCATTGGAAAGCTCCTTCCTCCTAAGGCAGTGACAGTAAAGCTATGAAAAAGGAGAAAAACTTGAGATTTTTATGAGATAATATCCTGGGCTGGGGTCATGGCTCAGTGGTAGAGCCCTAACCTTGCATGTGTGAGGCACTGGGTTTGATTCTCAGCACCATATAAAAATAAAATGAAGGTATTATATCTACCTACAACTAAAAAAATTTTTTAAAAGATAAAATCCAATGCCTAAGTAATTTTTCAGTTTTTAGTTTCGATGCCAATTTGTGTCAAAACATGGCTGTAGAACACAGTTTTATTTGGAACTTGGTGGTGTTTATGAATCATGTAAGTGGAGATGTCCAGAAGCTAATATTAAAAAGTGAACCTTGTAATGAAGCTTGACATTCGTAGCAAAAAAGGTCATAATCTCCCAGGGTTGGGATGAAGAAAAAGAACAGGACTCATGGCTCGTCTCCATGTCAACATCAAATTTTAAAGTGTTTTAGGAAAAAAAATCCAGGAAAAAAAATTGTAAAGAAATACAAGTAGAAGGAGAACCTGGAGAGAATTTTTTTTTTTTTTTGAGAAAAACTAAAAGGAGATTCCTAAGTGCCACAGTAAAATTTCAATAAAACAAATATTTTAAAGCAGAAATCCTGTTTTACCAAGAATAGGTAACTTGGTCACAAGTTGGGTAACAGATTAAGTCTGGGAACATCTGGATGTCTTTGGCTTTATATTCTTAGTTGAATTACCTAAGTAAAGCCTCAGGGCCAAAACCTTGATTTTTTACTACTCTTTGAGTAGGGAGACTATGTCCAAGCATTTCTTATCCTCTGGAACCATTTTATATAAAGAGTGGGGTTCATGGATAGTCTAGAAAAGGCTGTCTCCTCTGAAGATTCATACTGATGTTTTCTAGTACAGAAACCATCATCTACTCCTAATGGATGCTTCTCTAGTCAGTTTTTAATGATTGGCTATCCAGTTATGTATATGTGGTGCTGGGGACTGAATCCAGGGCCTCGTGCATTCTAGGCAGGTGCTTTTCCACTGAACTGCACTCTTATCCCTTGATAGAATTTTTAATGTGAATGACGGTATTCTTCTCTGGAACATGTGTTGGGATGAAGGAATTAAAGTTGTGAAAATGTAAAATTCTCAGTGTACTGACCCTCATAAAGTGGTTCATGAGAAATACACTGTGTGCCAAAATTTGATCACTTGTATTTTAAAGATGGTATCCTTTCCTCTTATTCAATTTGAAGTATGTTGCTTTGTTGCGGCATTTTCAAGGAGTTAGAATACTTGTGGTTCCCTATCTTGAGTTTTATTATTCTGTGTAAGCACCATTTAAAATTATTAACAAATACTGAGGGTACGCTAAGCATAGTGTGCTGTTCTGGTGCTCATGTGGTCAGAGTCCTAGGTCAGAGGAAGTCCTGAATTTAGGGAGTCTCATAAAACTAAGCCTCACCACTTACCCAAACATTACATTAACAAACTATGGAGATGGAGGAAAGGAATTTATTCAATATCACTATCTCAGGAAGACAGGAGACCAAGCCTCCTCAGTCCCATCTGATGCGGAAGGATCTAGCATTTATCTCATCTTAGAGTGTATGTCAGGAATCTTAAATATACGATGTCTTCTTACCCTTTGATTAATCTGAGAGAAGTTAAGCAACTTTTCCACACACAAAGAGAGGATAGCTCAGCCAGGAATGTAGTCCCTGATTCTTTAGGACTCTAGCATCACTGTGATTTTACCCAAAGGATGAAGAATCTTGAGCAACAGTACTTCTGTTCATTTTGCACATACTTTGAAGATACTTTTGACTTTCACAAACCAGTCAACATCCTTTTGCCTTCTGAAGGATCCCTGGGATGAAGTGACAGTGGGCAGATTAATGGGAGGAAAGGGTATAGCAGAAGTGTTAATGTGGATAAATATGGGAGTCACAAAGTATGAAGCTCAAAGAAGGGCCAGAGGGTTGAAGCTTAAATACCATTTTCATCAGAAAAAAGGAAATGGGGGCGGTGCTGTAGGAAATTTTAGAGGGAAAGTTGGTGATTATTAGGGAGAATGACTGGGCTGGGGAGTCAGAAATTACCTTGTAAATAATTATTTTTGGAATTTGAATGAGCCCAAAAGACGGACATTCTCTTGTGGCAGAGTTTGCCTGTGTGTTATTGCATTGCTCAGTCTTTTTCTTTCATGGATAATGAGATTTCTGGGAGAAAGGGGAAGGCAACTGTGTTCTTTTTGGTGATCTTAGAACAGATAAAGCAATTCCAAGAGACCCCCTTCCTGTGGTTGAGGGTGAGGGGGTCCTATGGTTTGGATTGTAAATGTCCCTCAAAAGCTCATGTACTGAAGGCTTGGTCCCCAGTACAGCAGTGTTCAGAGGTGGGGCCTTTCAGAGGTAATTGGATCATGAGGCTCTGACTTAGCTTAATAGGCTTCAGGGGAGAGGCTTTCTTGTAAAAATGATCTCTCTCTCTCTCTCTCTCTCCTTCCTGGCCACCATGAGGTGAATAGTCTCATTCCATGTTTCCCCTGCCATGTTGTACACCACAAACAAAAAACAATGTAGCCAGGTGAACATGGACTGAAACCTTTGAAACCATAAACCAATATAAACCTTTTCTCCTTTGAGTTGATTCTCTCTGGTAAATTGTCATAGTGGTGCAAAGCTAACTAACACAGAAGAAATAAAACAAAGTTAAAGGGACCTCAATTCTGAGGCAGCTAAAAGCTGCCTAGGTTATTTGCCTATCAAAGTGCCAGTATTTGGGGTATCCTTTTCTGAGCCCCAATGGCAGCAAACACTTCTTTAAAAAAATAAGGCATGAACAATATGGGTAATTTTATTTCTAATCAGAAATGCTATGTGACTATAATGTAAGAAGACTGAATTATAGTTGGCTCTCAAGGTAATTTTGAAAGGGTTCCCAGTAAGTTCTGAGAGCTGCAGGATTAACAGGGACAAGGTAAAGCCCTGAGGTGTCCATTTGTGGGTATGTTCAGAGTGACACAGAGAACATGTCTGTGTCACTCTGTCCCTCCAGGTGACAGAAACCTTCAGGGTCCAGGTTTGAGAAAATGGGTTAGCTAATAGCAAGGTCTGGGGTTTGTGGAGAACCAGTGTCCTTGCTTGTTAGAATGAAAGGATTTAAATCCAATTTTTTTTTTAAAATGCCCCTATATATCCTAAATCACTTTGACTTCAACTTTACTGTTACAGCAGGTTGTTACATAAGGAGAGTTAATTCAAAATATTTAGAAGGCTGAAAAATAATCACCTAGGGCTCGTACATGTTTTTATGGAGGACTTAGGAGGGCTTTCTAGAAGTGTACATCTAGCTTTATGCTTAGTAAACATTTCATCAGCACCAAGTCCTCCACAAATCCACTTACTTTGTTTTTAGCAAAGAGTAATTTGAATTGCTTTTGCTTAGCATGCAAATTAGTTTTTTAATGGAAATGCAGTATGCCTTTGATCATTATAATGTAACTATCTTGTTTTATACTCACCTGATCTGACAGTATCTAGATTTATTCTCATATCTTAGATTTGGACTCAGAGCTCTTTTTACATTTTAAGTAGCTCTCATTTGCCTAAAAATAGTGCTGCCTCTTCAAATGTATTTACAACAAATTGCTTTGTTGTAAAGGGGAGGGCGAAACTGAAATTGGTCTTGTTTCCTTTTCTCTCTGTCAGAATTTTATTTCCCATTTTATGCATCTGGTGAAAATAAACATTTTAATGCTTGAATGCCATGATCTGACTCTGCAGGGATGTGCTTTCTCTCTTTGTTGAAAATATAATGATTTCACAGTATCCTGTCTTGAGCATGCTACATTTGTCAACTTAATTATTTTTTTCAGCAACTCGTCTCTGGCTTTTCTGCTTCCTCATTGCCTGCCATAATCATCTTGTGACCATATGGGAAACCTCTGATCCTATGTGCTGAGTCCATTTAAATGTTTAGTGATGAAGAGTGGAAATCTTGTAAAAATGTAATTTTTCCCCCTTGTTACACTGGGAGCGAAAATAAATATTTTAATGTGCTCTCTTGCTGATTAAGGATTTTGGAATTTATAGGCTCACTTACTGAATTCTGAATGGGCACACCAGTTCCCACACACCTAAAGAATTTGAAGAAGGCCACAGGCATTGCCAGCAAAATGTACTAATGTGATCTCTATCGTGTTTCCCTTGTTATAAAAATAACCCCTGATAAATATTAGAGAGGCCCATTAACTCTTCAAGGCAGTGGAACGTCTTTAATGCATTTTGGAAGCAAGTGTGGGAATGGTGTTCTATTTTAAAGACATGCCATTGCTTTTGTAATGTCAGATTCCTATTGATAAATGGAGGGAGGTGACTATCAGCTCCCCCTTTGAAAAGTAGAAAAGCACACTAACTTAAAGAGAGGGCCAGGAAGATAACTGGAGTTGAATCAACCAGTCTCAGCTTTGCAACTCTCACATGTGGCCTTTATATTTCCATGAAGCAAAAAGCCCATTATTTTGTAATGATAGCAGTATCATCAGCCATCTGAAGGGTTTTTCCTTTCTCTTTCTTTTTCAGTTTTCCTTCCTCTGTTTTTCTCTTTTAATTAAACAAAAAACAAAGTTTTTCTTTTTAGCACAAAAAAGATTTTCATTCATCAAAATAGTAATAAAATAATAATTTACCATGATATTATCAAATCTTTTGTTCATTCAAAAATATGTATTTACTACTTACTAAATGACAGGCATGGTTAGTCATTGTTTATTGTTCGAGGGTAAGAGGAGAGATGCCTGCCTAGTAGAGTTTAGATTTTAGAGAGGAAGACAATAAACAATAATCTAGATAGATGAGCAGACAGGCAGATAAATAAATGTTAGAGAGTAGAAAATGTGGTGGGTGGAAGAAAATGTAGCACAATGAAAGCAAGGGATTATGGAGAGGGAGGGATTGATGGCAACTTAAAATCAGGTACAGTAGTTTCTTATTATCCATCAGGGATGCCTTCCACGGCCCCCAGTGGTTGAAACCACAGATAGTACTGAACTCTATACTTTAATGTCTTTTCCATCTTAACTATGTATATAGCATTATGGCTGTAGCTCTTATAGCTTCAGGTGCAACAGCAACACTCGCACAAACTTCTTTTTCCTTCTTCATCATTTCAGAGATTTATTCTTACTATCAATCTTACCATATTAGCATGTTATTTTCTTTTATTCTTTAGTAAATGGAAAACTTTATCTTTTCACTTAAAGGAAGCACTTTATGGCTTCTCTTTGGCATATGTGGATTGTCACCATCACAACTCTTGTGCTTTGGGGCCATTATTATGTCAAATAAAGGTTTCTTGAACAAATCATTGCTACACCCCCATAGTCAATCTGATAACTGAGATGGCTACTAAGTGATTATTGGGCGGGTAGTGTATACAGCATGGATATGCTGAACAAAGGGATGATTCCATCCTGGATGGGGTAGAGTGGGGATAGCATGGGTTTTAATCATGCTACTCTGAGAAATAAATAACTTAAACTTAAGAGTTGTTTATGGAATTTTTCATTTACTTTTTTTCAGACCATAATTGAATCTGTGGAAAGTAAAGTCACTGATAAGGAGGAATTAATGTACTCAGGAAGCCCTGGGTATGTGGGAGAAGCGAATTCTCAGAGGAAAAAGATGGGTGGTGGCAACATAGCTGGTGTGTTTGAAGAGGTGTAGAAAGACCGTGTGATCAGAGCAGAGTGAGAAAATACATACTTTAAATGAGATCATTTCTACCCAGGATATGTGGAATTGTATCCAAAGTTATGAAAACACTGCCTTCAGCTAGTTTTCATCTGAATCCTACCCAATAGAAGTGTAGACACTTCCTAATGTAATGCAGGTGCTCTGGGGTCTTCTGGGTGGTCATTTTAAACAGCTCTGTTTTGCTGTGACAAAACACCTAAGATAAAAGAACTTAAAGGAGAAGATATTTATTTTGGCTCACAGTTTCAGAATTTTCATCCATTGTTGTTTCATCCAATGGCCACATTTCTTTGGGCCTATGGCAAAACACTATATCATGATGGGAGAACATGGTGAAGGACACTGCTTGCCTCATGGCTTCCAGGAAGAAAAGAGAGAGGAAGGGACCAGGGTCCCAATATTCCCTTCAAGGTCATGCCCCCAGTGGCCTCATTTCCTCCCACTGGGCCCCTCCTTCTGGAGGTTCCACCATTCCACTACCTCCCAATAGCACCACAGACTGGTACCAAGGCCTGTGGGGACATTTAAAATCTGAACCATAGCAGTGGCCCTTGGGGTCTTCATGACCTTGACATTTGTCAAGAAAATATCTGTGTCTAAGGCCTTAATAAGGTTATTTTGCATTGCACAGGCAATCTCACTGATATTTTGATGAGCAGAATGTCTTTCTGCCTGTTAGCCCCATGAGGTATTTTATAGTGAACAGAGAATTTCTAAATGGTTGATTATGGAATGTTTTGTTCTACTCCAAGTAGTTTGCAAATTAATCAGTTTAAGAACCTCTGATGAGTTTCTGCAGTATTTTTCCAACACTATAAGTAGTGATCCTCAACTTTGTACATTAGAATTACTTGGAGAGTTTTAGAAAAAGTTCTGCTACCCAGGCTCACCCCAAACCAATTAAATCCCAACCTCTGGAAATGGAGCCGGGTGTTTTCTTTCCAGTTCCCTAGCACATTCTATTGGGCTTCCAGGGATGAGAATTCCTGCTCAAGTGACCTGTCTGAAAATGATGGCCAAGTTCCTTGGAGATTGGTGCCAAGTATGTTTATTTTTGTCTCATGATACATTAGCTTCTGCCTCTTCGTATTATCATGTCTCCAAGGATCAGGAGACTTTAAAACTCTCCATCAATGATATTTCTTTGTCTTCTCATTTCAACTTATTTTGTGATTGGTTCACAGACTCCAGGTCCAAAACCAGAGCTTTCATCTGTGTACTGCCTTCTGTTCAGAAGCTCATGTTGGGCAACAACTCTCCAGAGCTGAGGGACTCTGAAAACAGAGCACATCCTTCTGCACCCCATTCTTGAGACCTTGGCCAGCTCTGCATGGCTGCCTCCACTGATTTCTTCACCTTAGTTACCCGAAAAGCTTTCATTTTCATTAGCAAGCCTGGGTTAGACTTAAAACATCAATGGCATTAAACAAAGTATCTACAAGTTATGCATGAGAGCTATATTTCATATTGCACTTGTTCAGCACAAATCCCCAGTCAATCCAGTTGTCCAAAAACATCTCAACTACACTGTAATGCCATAAATAAATGGAATGTTAAAATTTCAGATTTACATTATCAACAATCATATCCATACCTATCAGTATATTTAAACACACATGTAATCATTTCACACATATACATACATATGTACGTAATGATCACAAATATAGTCTGAAGATCAGCTTACTTTTCTTCAGAGAGACTATTTCTATCCTGACATTTTTTTTAAATCAAGACATTTAATTTTCATTTAATTCTTTTTATGGAATTTCTGTTAGGAAAATAAACCATATTACTTTGCAGTCATTTTATCAGTTTTGCATATTATTACATTATGATGTTTCCTAGGTAAATTAAACTCAATTGCTCATTATCCTGTCTAAAAATGTGAACAAAATACAATTAATGAAGTACCTATTTTACAATGGTAGTGTAAGTTTTTTTTTTAATTTGTTGTTTTTAGATATACATGACAGTAGGCTATAATATTTTGACATACATACATAGGTGCAACCCATTACAATTCTGATCCCATTCTTGTTGAACATGGTATGGAGTTACACTGGTCATGTATTCATATGTGTGCATAGAAAAGTTATGGCCAATTCATTCTACTGTCTTCCCTATTCCTATGCCCCCACTTCCCTTCATTCCCCTTTGTCTAATCCAGTGAACTTATATAATTCCCCTCTCTACCCTCCCTTGTTATGGGCATCCACATATCAGAGAGAACTTTCCACCTTTAGTTTTTTGGGGACTGGCTGATTTCACTTAGCATGATTTTCTCCAGTTTCATCCATTTAAGAGAAAATGCTAATGCCATAATTTTATTTATCTTTATATCTGAGTAATAGTCCATTTTGTACATACCACATTTTCTTTATCCGTTCATCTGTTGAAGGGCTCCTAGATTGGTTCCATTGCTTGGCTACTGTGAATTGAGTTGCTATAAACATTGATGTGGCTGCATCACTGTAGTATGCTGATTTTAAGTCCTTTGGGTATAAGCCAAGGAGTGGGATAGCTGGGTCAAATGGTGGTTCCATTACAGGTGTTCTAAGAATCTCAATACTGCCTTCCATTGTGGTTGCACCAATTTGCAGTCCCACCAGCAATGTAGGAGTGAACCTTTTCCCCACATTCTCACCAACATTTATTGTTACTTGTATTCTTAATCATTGCCATTTGACTGGAATGAGATGGAATCTCAGTGAGGTTTTGATTTGCATTTCTCTAATTGCTAGAGATGTTAAACCTTTTTTATGTATTTGTTGATCATATTTCTTCCTCTGTGAAGTGCCTGTTCAGTGCTTTTGCCTACTTATTGATTGGGTTATTTGATTTTTGGTGGTAAGCTTTTTGAGTTCTTCATATATCCTGGAGTTTAATGCTCTATTTGAGGTGCAGGTGGTAAAGATTCTCTCCCATTATGTAGGCTCCTCTGCTCATGTTCTTGATTGTTTCCTTTGCTGTGAAGAAGCTTTTTACTTTGCTGCCGTCCCATTTATTGATTCTTGATTTTATTTCTTGAGCTTTAGGAGTCTTATTGAGGAAGTTTGTTCCTAAACTGACATGATGGAGAATTGGGCCTACTTTTTCTTCTAGTAGGCACAGGGTCTCTGGTCTAATGCCAAGGTCCTTGATCCGCTTTGAGTTGAGTTTTGTGCAGGGTGAGATATAGGGTTCAATTTCAATCTACTATATGTGGATTTCCAGTTTTCCCAGCACCATTTCTGACATTTTTTTTAATTGGGGTGGACAGAAGTTAAAATAATTACATATTGTTGATATTATCATTGAAGTTATGGGATCATTTTTCCTTAGCAACATAAAAAGTGTGCAATTCAGTGTTCTCCCAGGGTTATTTTTTCTTTGACTTTAATGCCCCATGATCAAATCAAATCAAATCAAAACACAACAAAACAAAACTCTGGGAACTTCCAGACTAAGACTGGAAACTCCTGTCTGGTAGGTTTCTCTGGACCCTAACCCTAACGCTTCCACCCATCCTGGAATCCTGGTCTGAGCTCCTGGGTGACATCCATGGGACAGAATCACACACTTTCACCCCCATTCCCAAGGACAGTCCAACACTAGGAGTGATTTCATTTTTTAATATCTCTTACCTCAGTACCAAAAAAAAAAAAAAATTAAACAGACAAAAAGCCCTTACTCTTTTCTCTTTTCTTTTCCTTTCCTCTTCTGGATGTCCCATTTACCCCTTTTCTAATTAAAACTAACATTCCTATGATTTGAAAAACATTATATAAGACCCCTTCTCTACTTGTGCATTTACCATTTCCCTGTCGCAGGCTTCCCATAGTCCCCTTTAGGCAGTCACAATGTACAGAATAGTTTCATGTAAACCAAAATGTGAAATAATAAACCATGTGACCTAATAGAGCACAGGGCTGGCTGGTGGTGGGACTCATTTTCTTTCTGCTCCTTAGTGCACTTGTTTGGGAACTAGCCCATGATCATCCAGGTCCAGGCATGCCTGCTGGTGGAATATAGCAGGTGTCTCAGAAATAGCAAAGGTGGACTCCCTCCTTCAAAATGAAGACAGTGGGCCTCTGGGTACCAGCATCTGAAAGGACACACATTCTGTAGATCACCCCTCCCCTGTGCCTCTTGATCATCTAGGCCAAGGAGCATCTTTACACCCTGCCTGTCCAAGCACTGCTGTGAGCTTTCTTGCCTCACAGGCTCCTTCATAGCCCCAAGGCACATTGTTTCACCCTACATTACTGCCACTACTATTCCCTTCTTTGCTTTTCTTTTTAGGCAAACTGCTTTTCCAGAATATTCCAGTGTTCTCCTTCCAAGCTCCCAACTCAAGCAGCAGATAAAAACACCAGTTTAAGTAAAGCTTTCTTATACTTCCTTGACCAAGTACCCAGACTGCATTTGCTTTAATAGCGACACCCAGAAGCATCGAGAAACAAAGGGAAAGGGGCTTGCCCTGGTTTTCAAGGAAAGAGGGCACACTGTGGTCAAGTTGTCTGGTTCTCCACCCTTCTTCCTCTCAATGGAACATTTCTTCAGCATTTCTCCCAGAAATCTTATGATTACCCTGGAATAGAAAATAGAGTTTATTTTGAACACAGAACATAGCTAAGTTTTTTTTTTTTTTTTAAGTGAGATTCTTAGCTATGGACTTATTTCTTTTTTAACTACCTTCTGACCTAGTTCATAATATTATCACCAGAGGCTGAGCTAACACACAGAATGTGGTTGTTGCTTCACAAGATTAAAAAAGTAATAAGGCACAAAAGTTTTAAAAGTGAAATCACAGTTCATTCTGGGTGGTAGGGCTGGCTTTGATTGCAGCTTCTCTTTATAATTGTTAGAATTAAAGAAGTGGAAGGAAATGGGACAATATTTTTCTAGAGCTAAAGTATTTAATAAATTCTTGAATACGTCTTAGTAGTAGATTTCTTTTATGAAAGTAATTCAAAGTTGATATATTAAATAATAATTATTAAATAATTAATAAGTTAAAGTTTATTACCTCAATGTTAATAATAGTAATATTGCTAACCAGAGATGAATGCATGCCGTAAAATGAAAACAAAACAAAACAAAACCATAGCCAAAGAGACATTTTAAAGTCATTTTTTCTAACCTTCTTTCTAGATCAGACTTGTCCCTCCAACTTCAACAAAAACTATGAATAAATGTTTGTTCATTGGTTGATCTCAAGCAATAGATCACAGTTTTTCCTGAGTGAGCCAACTCCACTTTGGACGTGCTTCGTGTTATAAACTATATTGAAAATAAATTGACATCTTTGGAATTTTCTGTCAAAAAAGGCACAAATTTTATGTGCTCAAAATATAGTATATTATTTAATGTTCAAATAATAATAACTGGTATTTATTCCATAATTACTAGGTGGTAGGCACTGTACTAAAGCACTTTATCTCCAATATGTCATTTACTATTTATATTAGTCCTACAGAATATGACTGTTTCCCCCTTCATACACCCAAAGAGTCAGGCAGAGAGGAGCTAAGTAACTTACCTACAATCACCCTTGTGGAAAATGTTTGAAACAGGATTGGAGACTAGGTCCATGTGACTTCAGAACCCAAGCTCTTAGCCATTGGTTCTTCTCTCACTCCAATCCTATCTGTAAGTATATGCTGAATTCCTAGAACTGAGGCTGTCTTGTCCAAGTAAGACAAGACAAGGTGAGAGGAAGCTTAAAGCAGATCCCTCTCATTCCAAAGCCTGTACTTGACACAGAAGTAACTCAGTCTGAAAGCTGCAGTGAGTTTCAGAAAAACTAAATGATCATGCAGTGAGTTAGCAAGGCAGCTGGAGTTGAGGATCTGTGCTTCTCAGTGCCCACTGGAACCATACTATTTTTCCCATAATAGGAACATTGAATCCTAGAGCTTCCAGGGGTGTGGAAGACCCCCCCTAAATAAAGAGATAAGATTCTCTCTCTAGGAGAAATGAGTAATAAGAGTAAGAAAGAAGGGTAGAAACTGCGGTTTTGTCCTGTATTTCCCCAACATCTAGCATAGGCCCACCCCCAGCGGTGCTGGGATTAAACCTAAGGTCTTGCACATGCTAGATGAGCACTCCACCACTCGGCCTTAGTCTCCCTTAGTTCTTGAATCACTGTAGGTACTTAGTTTGTCGACTCACTAAAAACATCCACCAAGAAACTTCCATTCTCTTGTAAATTTAGGCAACTGTCATTTCCAATATTACTTATTGATTTTATTAATTTAGATTCCATCTATAGATGTTCTTCAACTTACAGTGGAGTTATGTCCCAATAAACATTCTTTTTTTTGTAGTACTGCAGATTGAACCAGGTTCTCTTGCATGCAAGGCAAGCACTCTACCCACTGAGCTACATCTCTAGCCCCCAATAAACCCACCTTGAGTTGAAGAAATAGTAATATCAAAAGTGCATTTAATATACCTAAGCTACCAAACATCATACAGTAAATTGTGGCCTATCAGTGGTTTCCCTGGAAGTGGGGGGCTGGGTGTGACTGACATCTCCTGCCTATCATCACAGAGGAATCATACTGCATATTACATGCTAGTCCAAAAAGAAGACCAAAAATTAAAAAGTATGGTTTCTACTGAATGTGTACCATTTTTGCACATTGCTAAGTCAAAAAATCATAAATCAAACCTTTGTAAGTGCAAGGCTCTCTGTATAACCAAAAATAATTTGTCATTCTTTCCAATACAGTTTTTATTTTTATAATCTGGCTTCTACTAATTAAATTTTGATGCCTGCCTTACAGTCTTTGTTTTCTAAGAAACCTATCGCAGCATAGAGTTCTGACTGCAGTGGTTAAAAGTGGACTGTGAACAGGAGAAAAATGCCATCCCTGGCACTGTCAGTCACCCATTTCAGTGGCCCTAAGGCTGCTGTGTGTTAATATATGGAAATCTTAGCTAAGTAGCTGTTTGACCAGATTACACAGAAATACAGAAAGGAAAATTCATAGCTCTTCTCTTTGTTGTTCTGGTTTGAATTTAATTGACAGAAATTTGGAAATATTTTAAGCAGCAGATACAAGTCAATGTTTTGATTTTTTTTAAATTACTAAAAATCAAAATTTTACTTAAAAATGAACTTTTTAAAATGTGTTGGCATACAGTTGGGGCTAACAAAGTCATTTCCTTCACTTAGAAAAAAAAAAAAAAAAAAAGAGCTTGTCAGAGTTAAATTAGTGAAACAGTAAAATTTAATAGTCATCGAGGAAAGGAAGCCAAGTGCTCTGTCTGTAAGTACATAGCTGAATAGTTTATAGATACCTGAAAATCCAATCAAGGCTTTATGAGGGTATTTTCAGCAAAGCAGAGTTATTATGTGATTAAAATTTCAGACAGGAAGTTGTGTCTTACTTAGAGGAAAAATAAGAAAAAAGAAGGAAAGGGAAGGGAGTCATTCTGCTATGAAAACATGAGGTGACACATAGAAAATCCCTGGTCAGGAGGGAAGGAGTTTTCTTCAAGAGAATCAGAAACATTTTTGGCAAGTTAGTTCTTACAATGGGTGAGATGATGCAAACCACCTTTGAAACAGAACACTTTGAAGACCAGTGATGTTTTCTTTTTAGTCAACAGTGAGAATATACACTGTATAGACCTACTTGCTTATTCCAGGCCAGGGTAGATTAACACAGGGTCATCAGGCTCATTTCTCTTTGAACTTGATTAATACAAGGATTCCCATTTCCATGTGCCAACTAAACCAGGTTTTTAACCTGCAAATCTGAAAACCTGACTTTGAGGCAAAAGATTCACCAAAGCTCATGACACTGCTGGGAATCTCTTTGGAAGATCCATTAATTTCCTCTGAGGTGAGTGATTCCTTTGAGCAATAGCAGTAGCCTTGGCTGCTGTTCCTGGGTTCCCTTGTTGGTTGCTTTTCTGATCCTAGGTGATAGCTAAGTTGGTGAAAATGCCTTTGACATCTGATTCAGAAAGCTTTTCTAAGTTCTGACCTTCACTGTCACCTTCTGCATCATGGTTGTATTATTCCAAGGTGATCTTCATCTTGCAAACCCTACAATAGCTGATGTTGATGACCAAATTACAGATCACTGACATTGCAGTGTCTCCCCAGTACAAAACTAATTAAGCATGTTCCCTATAATGGCAACTTATGTCTTTTACAAAAAAGTCATTGTGTTTGATCATCAAAATGGCAAATCAGCAAAAATTGCAGGAAGATCAGAAAAGGTGGAAGAACTGGTCTTGGTATTTGAACAAAATGTAAGAAATGAAGAAATCATATAATGAACAGGTTTTTTTTTTCTGAGAAGTGTAACAGTTTGCTTTGTTTTAAGTGACTTTGTTTTTATACTGTTTTATTAGATATGAGTGTGTTAAAATTAAGCCTGACCGGGCCTATATTAAAGATAAGACTTATATCTGTGTGCTACTTTCTCGGATTGTTATTAGAAGAATTTTCTTTAGAACATAAATAAGTGATGAGAATGGAAATTCTCCTTAAAATTGTGAATAAACATGAGTTAGGAAAACCTAAAACAAGAGAGCAAAAGATCTTCCTTGTATATTCAGTAACATATAACCTTATGGATAATGGATATATTCCTCTATATGTACTGTAGAGGAAGATGGGCATCAATTAGGCAAGTGATATTTGTGGGAGTGTTGGGGAGGGCAAGGTTTGTGATTAAAACATGAGTAATGTGTAAATGTATTCTATTTTCATGTACAACTAATTAGAACAAATAAAATTTAGAAAATTAAAAAGAAAACATGAGTAAGTTAGGATTCTGCGGCTCGCATTGAAATCTCCCAGTAAATGGAAGAAAGGAAGATAGGGAGTTAAATCTATAGTCTGCAATTATGCTATATTTATGACAGTGATAACGGTCAGAACTAAGATTTTACTATAGCAAAATCTGTTCTTACTATTTTATATGCATTATCTCATTTAATCATTGCAACATTCCTGTGAAGTATAAACTCTAAGCAGCTGAGGCTTAAGGAAATATGTAAGGACATCAGCAAGATGGCAGACAAGAAAACATTGAACATCTAAAGACTGGCTGAAATCATTTCATAGGACCTTTGGGAATCACCCAAAGGTTTTTGCAGCTACCAAGTGAATGTCCAATCAAGAAAAATACACATTCACAGTAGTAATGTGCATTTCATTCTTTTCCCACTTCCTTCCTAGTGTGGCATGATGTAGTTTGGGGGACATGATGTAAACTTTTTCATTCTGTAGGCTGCAGAGCTGGACTAAGTTTGCAGTGTTCTAATCTATATGGAGGAAAGTAGAGATACTGGTCTCTGAATTTCCTAACTAGGAGTTTAGGCACCCAAAAGTGCAGAGCTTGGATCTCAAACTACAGGAAGCTGTGTGGGCAATAGGCATGACTTGTGAAAATCACAAGGGCTCTACAGACCTGCAGATGCCCAGGGCAAGAGATTTTTGATTGAGGAATATAACAGAACATGGAAAGCCCCAAGAAGAAATAAGGGTGCAACTCTTAGGGAAATTGAAGCATTTAAAACCAGCTGTGTATATGAGAACATCAGAATTACATACACGCAGGCCCAGGAAAGACACATTCCCGAAAAAGTCCTGAGAAGATGTCAACCTTTCACATAGGGCTGATTAGTGAAGGTCTCCCTGTGCTTAGGCACAGTCTTCAAAGACTAGGAGAGTTGACTCTTTTTTTCAAATGTTCAGTTTTTGGTTAAAGAACACATGACATGCAAGAAACAGGAAAAACACAGACTGTTCACAGGAAACAAATCTCCAGAAACTATTCTCAAAGAAACACAGGCATCATACTTGACACAGACTAAAACTCTTAAGTATGTGCAAACAGTGAAAGGAAATCAGAAGAATTATATATCAACAAAACAAGATTTTCAACAAAGACATGGAATATATAAAAATAACCAAATAGAAATGCTGAAGCTGAAAACTAAATGATTTGAAAAATTTGACAGAGGAGTCTAATAGTCTTGAATAGGCAGAAGAAAAAATCAGTGAATCTGAAACCAGATCATTTGAAATTATTGAGTCTGGAGAGTAAAAGAATGAAGAAAAGCAAACACAGTCTAGGGAACTTGTGGAACCCCATCAAATGGACCTGTGTATGTATTCTGTGGTCAGAAGGAGGAGAGAGCAAGGCACAAAGGTTATTTGGAGAAACAATAGCAGAAAATGTCCCAAATTTGAGAAAAGACATGCATATATACAGATATAAGATACTTAAAGAACTGCAAGATAAACCCAAAGAGATCTGCACTAAGAGATATACTCAAACTGTTGAAAGACAAGGACAAAAGAGAATGAAAACAGTAAAAGCAATCTGTCCCATGTTAGGGATCCTCAATAAGATTATCAGTGATTTTTATCAGCAAACATTATGTAATTTGTGTGAAATCAAACAGCTAAGAAGTGGTAGTCTTGAACACAGACCTATTAGTCCAAGGGTATGCTTTCAGCCAGTGTTCTCAAAGTGCTGCCTTGGGCCAGCAGCATCGTAACTTTCCTATGTTCATACATGAATACACAACCAGTGAAACTCCACATCATGTATAGCCACAAGAATGGGATCCTAATTAGAATGAGTTATACTCCATGTGTGTATAATGTGTTAAAATACACTCTACTGTCATGTATACCCAAAAAGAATAATGAAGGAAGGAAGGGAGGAAGGAAGGAAGGAAGGAAGGGAGGGAAGGAGGGAAGGAAGGAAGGGAGGGAGGGAGGGAGATTCCCAGGCCCCTCCCAGACCTCTTAAGTCAGAAACAATGGGAGCAAGGTGCAGCAATCCATCGTTTTGCATCCTCTAGATGCAAAAACATCCTCTAGAGTTTGAACTGCTCTTAACCATTAAACTATAATGAACATATTGCTTAAAATGCTTGAGGATTTTTTCACTTCCTGTTACAAGGAAAGCAAACTCTGAACACACAAAAACTTTTAAAAATAATCTGTGGTGACAAAATATTACTTAAAAAATTGTTACTTAGGGTCTTATTTATTCCATTTAGTTTGCTGGTCATATGCTTCCCTTTAACTATATGAATATAGTTGCCTCAGTATTACAGCGTTTCTGTTTGTTTATTTAGCATATATGCACCATCAACACACACAGCCCTAAGAGTTTCACCTAAAGAGCTATGAATCAGTTCAGGAACTAAAGATTGCTGGGTTAGGATTCTGGAAGTCTGAGTTCAAATCAGACCCAGCTCTACCCCTTGCTGGCTCTGCTCCCTTGAAAAGCAATGAACTCTTCATCTCACTTTCTTCGTTATTAAAGTAGGACTGAAATAGCCAGTTTCACAATTTCTTCCAGCCCTGCCCATTCTTGGTAACTATGCCTGGGGCATAGATTTATGGCTTGTCCTTGATCCTAACATTTTAGCTGCAAATTACTCTTCACTTGCTTCTGCCTGCCTCACCTTGTCTTGGTATACAGGAGCTAAGTGTTCTGATCACATACAGGTTGAAAAAAAGGAATTTTGTCCCACTTCCCACAGAGCTTCCATCATTAGTATTTGTGTTATGGAAGAGCCTGAAGAACTGGTGTGACAATTTTTTTTCACAGTGTTGTTACTTCCTGCTCAGTTCAGAAGAGAATTTGGTTCCATTAAGTATGCTGGAAAAGAAATGAAAGAATCCCATTGGTCTTTCTGGGAAGATATCCAAGAGACAGAAGTCACATATGTCTGCCCACAGCCTGTAGAAGAAAGGGAAGGAGACAGGTGCCAGAACTGTGGACTATCTGCTCACAGCATGTGTGTTTAGGGAATATCAGACCAAGCTGAAATGCTGCTTGCGATGGAGTCTCTATATCTTGACTACAACTTGCTACAATTGCTGCTGCTCATTTATGCCCCAGCCAGACATGAGTGCTTTTGGTTTAGATCCCCCACTGAGGGTGACATTTTGTTGGGTAAAAAAAAAAAAAAAAAAAAAAAATCAATACTTTAACTAAATAAGCTTTGGCATTTAAGTGAGGACTTGGAAAGAACCATTGATTGAACTATTACCCTGATTCAAACTTTGCATGGCACATTCTATCTTTTATTATGTCAACTTATTCTTTTTGACCTTCTCTAGGTAATATATGTTTCCATGCTCTAAGAATATTAAAAAATAATAATAAATTATTTATTCCATTCAGACAAGATCTTGCTCAAAATATCCACATTGAACAGTTATAAAAAGCCTTGGAAATTTCCATTTTTCATTCTTAAACTTGATCAGAAATGGATTCCCTAATTTGATTGAATTCTAATCCAATTAGGGAATTGTGGAGGAGAAAATATTGGGAATGTTTCCTGTTAACACAAAATGACCAAGCTGGGTGCAGGTTTCACGGATCAGCACAGCCTTTTTTCAGCGATGGAGTCATGCCTCTGGTGGACCCACTTTCCTGATGGAAAATGAGCCACTGGTCAGAGGGGAAATCTGTACTTATATATGTTACACTGAGAGGTGACTTAATTATTGATAGAGCGTGTCAGTTTGGGCACTCAGGAAATGAGTTTGTGGGAATTTAAGATTTGTTTTTACTGGGCGATATTTTGACTTAGAGAAGAATGGAGGGTCTGGGATCAGTGTTCAGTATTTATTTCTTTCCCTCCAGGGTCCCGTTGTACTGTCACTGGGAGAGGATTTATTTTGGGAAAGATCAATGCTTTGGCTTCCTCCCAGAGAGTGCCATTTCAGCCTGGGTGGATATCTCCTTCCCAGGGATTGTCTTGTCACTGGATGATGTTTGCTTCCTTTCTGGGGCTTGTCTTGTCACTGAGAAAGAATGTATTGGAAAGGATCAATGTTATCAATGTGTTGCCTTCTTTCTCACTCCCTCTTCCTAGGCCACTCTATTTTGGGATTTATCATTTTCCATATCTTATATTTCCTATAAGAAAGCTTGAATTATAAAAAGACAGCTACATGATGTCCAAAGCCTCTTCTTCCTTAATGTACCATTTCCCTCAGTTGAAGTTTCCATTTGTCCTCTGCTGTCATGGAACTGCCAGTTTTCCCTTGATTTCTTATAGGTTTTCTTCTTTTGTTGTTCTCTGGACTTGACTGAGCTATATCCCCAGCCCCGTTCTTCTTTTGTTTTTTCTTGCCTTAGGCTATACTCTCATTTCTCCCCTCCACTCTTCACCACACTCTTCCAAATTCCCAAATAAATGATACCCAATACAGTCAAGCTGGAGAGTGGTGATCAGGGAAGAATAAGGGTAGATGAGAGCCATTCTTTTATTTTCCTACACTTGAGTGATTAGGTTATTAGTATTATCTCCTAGGATAAAGATTAGGAATGTATTAAAAAGTTTCTGAATACTTTAAAGCTGACTAATTGGGTAAGGAACTCGGTAGTAATAATCAAAAAAGTTAAACTGTTAAAAATTTAATTTTTTTCTCACATAATATATTTTAAACTGAAAGCCTATTGCTCACATTTAACTGTGGTTTCATTATTATGTGCAAATTATTTCTGATATGATATAAAATAACTATATACCTTTATCTACTTGTATGTACACATGTATACCCAATCTATCGATACATACCATGATTTATAATCACTTTAAGGAGTTTAAATTTATGAGTTTAAAATGTATAATTTTTTTAACCTTTTAAAATTCATTTTTATTTACACTTTTACATTACATGGAAGGAATCTCAAAGAATTTCCCTTGTAACCTTGTCATTTTGTAGATGAGAAAAGATGTTTGCAAAGTAATAATTTGAGCAGGAGACAGACTTTGACTTGGAATCAAGTTCCTATGACTTAGAGTTCAGCATTCCTTTTATTAAACCCTAACGTCTCCTACACAGATTCTAATTTTGCCTTATGAATTTTTAAACTTCCAAGATTAGAGAATTGCAAGATTGAAGTTTTTCATAGCCTTGTTGTAATGAGAGAAAACATAAATTAGAAGGTGATTGGAAGTGAATCAGAAGCCCAAATTTATAGCTTCTTGGATGCTGCTTAAATTCAAAAGTTAATTATAGTGTGAATATGAATGAAAGGTTTATTGCTCATTATTTAAAATATTTACATATTTATAAGAAAGATATAGAAAACACTTGGATGTTCATTTTTCTTGTGTCTATAGTACCTGATAATTCTATCATATCATATAATAGAGTTCATAAGTTTTAAAATATGTTGAAATCCATTGAGATGTTAAGTTGAGAAATTACACAAAGGATTGATGACAGCTGTTGGAGAAAATTGAAGCTAGATTTGGCTAATTAATGTGGTACTTGCAGGATTAAATATTCATCAATGTATTAATGGAGAATGGATAATTATTGGTAGAGGCAATAAATGTGTTTTATTATGTAGCAAAAAGGAAACAAAGGGGAAGCCTGTCTTGCAATACTGTTCATTAGTGTTAATACCCACACTGCTATTCTTACTAGGTCCCCACCAGGACTGCTTTGCAGTCTTGTCCTAAAATGATCATATATACACAAATAACACAGGGAGCTTTCAAGAAGGGAGACATTGAACGAGGCAGTTTTGGGTGTTAGGCAGAACAAAATTTGAAAACTGGTTCTGAAACTAACTTGTGACCAGGCCTTTTCCATTATACTATTGCCCAAGCCTGGTCATCTTCACATTCAAAATTATAAATACAACTATCTTATGATCTAGCAGTTCTGCTGCTGGGTCTAGATTCAAAGGAAATGAAATCAATATGTCTCAAAGATATATGCACTTCCAGCTTTATTGCAGCGTGGTTCACAGTAGCCAAGAATCGGAAACAACCTGTGTCGGCTGATGAACATGTAAAGAAAATGTAGTACATATACACAATGAAATATTATTCAGTCATGCACACACACAAAATGAAGTAACATGGATGGGACTGGAGATCATTATGCTACATGAAGTAAGCCAGGCACAGAAAGAGAAATTTTGCATGATCTCTCTCATATGTGGAATCTAACAAAACTGATTTCATAGAAGTTGAGAGCAGAGTGGTGGTTTCCAGAGGTTATGGAGAATAAGGGTGACGGAGGGATGGAGAAAGGTTGATCAGTGGGCACTGAGTTACAGTTTGATAGGAGCAAGAGGTTCTGGTGTCCTCTTGCACAACTGAGTGACTATAGGTAACTAGGAACTGTTATACTATATGTTATATGCAGTAAATTCTACATATTTCAAAAAGAAGAAAGGACTCTGATTGTTCTTACCATAGCGAAATGGCTAACGTTGAGAAGATAGACATGTTTACTGTGATTTAAACATTACATAATGTGTACGTTTCCAAACATCACATGGATATGTAGCATTATGTTTTATCAGTTAAGTATAGAAAAAAAAATAAGAAAGCTAATACCTGTATCACAAGGTAGTATGATTGTGTCTGCAAAGTCCTTGGTACACTGTACTTATCACAGTATTTTAAAATATATGGCTATATGCGATTTATGCATATTTTTCAGTAGTTTTTAATATTTACGATTTTGCTTGTTTCCAAATTTTGCCCTCTTCTACTTTGAATAGCAGCATTCCTTCACAGACATCATTAATACAAACGGGAACCTTTTCAGCTCCACATGCCACATGTTGCTAAAGTAAAACATAGGAGGATTCAACTTAATTTTCTGTGTCCGGACCTTAAGCACCATTGGTACCTAAAGGTTTCCTTTCCAGTAACATTTTAAGTCCCTTGCAGCAACAAATGAGCCATTGAATGACACTTTGGCCTACAAACTGATAATGAGACAAGAGCAAATGGCAGCTCAGCTCAAAACACACATCTCTTAACTCCCCTGATTCTTCCACTGGGCAACTTAATGTAATTTCTTTATTAAAAATTAAAGGAAAATGCCACTTTCTGGCAAGGAAGTTGGTGCATTGATGTCATATTATGGGTTTCATGGGACGAGTTAAGGTTTACATGAATATCCTGTCACCAGTCTATAAAAAGCAAAAATGTTTGTGTATATAAGTGTGTGTGTATGTGAGTTTTAACAAATTCATATTTGCTTTTCGGTGTGATATTCCTTGGTAATATGAGTGAAGTTTTCTGTTTGTTGCCTGATGTTGAGTTGGTTATTTGGGAGAAAATTGTGAATTTCCACAGGGCACATCTGTAGAAAGCCAAAGCAGGAGGATTGCTAGAGCCCAGGAGTTCAGGGACAGGTGGGCAAAAACCACATCTTTTTCAAAAATTTATGAATTTTAAATTTGTATGTTCTTTCCTTTGACTTAGGAGTAAATGCTCACTTGTGCAGACAGACAAGTACAGGTGATGTTAAAAAATAATGCTGGTTAGATAAGAATACTTTCACAACTTGCCCTCTGATTCCAACTAAATTCCTACCTAGTCAAGGCCAAAGGATGTTTCGTGTGAACCACAGGGCACTCCTTGATCATAGCTTAGCAGACTGGACCATAGTAGTGCCATGCAGGGTAACAGTATCCATCTGGCTAATTATAGAAGACCAAGGACCACATTTATCTGGTAGGTATGACTCTCAACCACCAAACCTCCATTCATTAGAAATTCTAGTCATAGGCTTTGTATCAGCTTAAATTGGACTCTAAGACTGATGACTGGTAGGAATACATTCCTAGCACTAATTGCCCAAGGTTGTACAAAATCCCAGAGACTTTTCCAGCAGCAATCATCAGAGGCACCTTTCGTTACTATCACTAGCATCTTCCCACACAGCTTTGGTCTCCTCAATTCTTGGGACTGGCAAAACTGAGGCCCCTGAGCCAAGAATCCAGCCTCCCAGGGTATAAACCTCTGACCTCTGAGAGTTTCCTCTCTTCCCAGTAGGTCTTTAGGTCCTTTGCTACTAGTACAGTCCCCCAAAGGTTCCCCTCTTTCCAGTCCTGGAGATTTTCTCCTTTCTACCTTGGTGCTTCTAAAGGCATTCCTCTATCCACTTCGTCTCAGGAATGTCCAGTGTCATCTCTTCGACAGCTCAGGATTTTGGAAAATGAAACAGGGAAAGGGAAATGGGTGGTGGGCAATCTCTTCTTTGGACCCTTGAACCTAAACCCTTCCTGAGGACTTCCTCCAGATGAAAAATAATGGAAACATTTATTATATCTTAGTAAGTGTTCCTACATGCTTTGAAAGATCCAAATACAGAAAGTACATAAGTTAATGGCTATGTATGCAGAGAATACCTCAGTTGTCAAAAATAGCAAATGGTAACAGTGGTTGACCCTGGGTCCAGGGACTGGAATACTAGCAACTTGGAATGAGTTTACTTACACTGGGGATCATCTGTACTATTTGAATTTTCTTAACCTAGGTGTATTACACTTCCTACCCACATAGGAAGTTTTCCTTGAATCTTAAAAATAGATTAAAAAATTTAAATCAGAGTGATTTTCATTGTCACTAATGTTTTTTAATAGAAATATTAGATGAAATATTTGGTTTTACCAAAACCATTTGAGATTTTTTCCTCAATTGCTAATATTTTATTTTGTTTTGTTTTTGGGTCAGGATCTCTCTATGTTTCCCTGGTTGGCCTCAGATTCCCGGGCTCAAGCCATTCATCTGTCTTGGCCTCCCAAGTTGCTGGGATTACAGATGCATGCCTCCATGCCTGGCCTCTCAATTTTTTTAAATATTTAGGAAAATAATTAAATAAGGAAATGCTAAATTTTATTGTTTTAAAATTTTGTTTTGGTGGTGCTGGGGATTGAAACCAGGTCCTCATTATGTTAAACACATGCTATACTATTGATCTACATCCTCAGACTCCTGAATTTTAAAACTTTGGCATAGAGATAATAGTAATTAGAATTCTATATACACAGAAAGTTGATAGAAACCAATTTATTGCATTAAGGGAAATACTCCTACATAGGCTTATTGACCTCACCTCGGTAGGGGGTCTGGAAGTAAATCAAGTTATAGAATTTATTTGTTCATCCAGCAAAATTTATTCATTATGAAATTGTCCTATTCCCTTCTGTGTGTCAACTGTGAAGAAATTCAAGCCATATTTGAACTGAAAAGGCGCATTTAGAAAAACTATTTTAAACCACTATAAGTGGCACATGTTCTGCCAAATGATGCTGATCACTGTTGGTGGACTTGAAATATAGGAGCTGAAATTGTCTTCTGTCCAACGTCCCCAGGGAAGGGACCAACTCTAGAGATCACGAGACAGCTTGTGATTTACGACTGCATCACTCAACAAGGCCACTTAGTTAACACTTTTCCTGCTTTTCAAAAATTATTTTTTAGTTCTCAAAGTAGCATCAGCTACATACAACTTTTCTGATCAAGAAACTGCTATGTTAGTTTAAGGATTCTTCCAGATCTACTTTCTCTCAAGGTTTTGAGAGAATTACTGAGACATAGAAACATCTCAAACAAGGTGTTGGACACATCAGTGGTGAGCACTCACCTTCACACTTGGCCAGTATCAGTGGGGTACATATCAATCTGACATAGCTCATAGTGGTGGGCAAGAAAGAATTTGTCAAGTGATGAGATTTACTGGGAATTGCTGAGATTCAAAACAGAGAGGAAGAAAGAAAATGGCATAGAATGTCTTTCTCATAAAAAATAAATAAATAGCTCCCACCATCCCTGAGCAGTGATAGAACAAAGCTTTGTTGCTTCGGAGTTACGGGGCAAGACTTGGTGTTAAAGACATGAGTCTGCTCTCCTTTTTTTTGGCCCTTATTTCAAAAACAGATACTAGCAATAATCAATGGTAAATCCTCCATTGCTAAAAGCTTCACTGTGCTTTTAAATCAAAGACAACTTGAAACCAAAAACTGTTAGTCAAGAATTTATTTTAAAATAAATAAATCCAGGAATAAATTTTGACTATATAGGTGGATCAACTTCCTGTATCTTCTACAAGGCAGTGTTTGAAGGTCCCTACCTGTTGTTTGGATATGCTATACCCCTTAGACACTCATGTGTGAGACAATGCAAGAACATTCAGAAGTGAAATAATTAGATTATGAGAGGTGTAACCTAATGAGTGGATTAATCCACTTTTATAGATTAAGGTGGTAACTGTAGGCAGATAGGGTGTCACTAGAGGAGATAGGTCACTGGGGACGTGCCTTTTTTTGTCCCTGGTGAACAGAGCTCTGTTTCCTGCTTGCAGTGTTCTGAGCTGCTTTCCTATGCCATACCTTTCTGCCTGAGGTTCTGCCTTATCTTGGGCCCAGAGTTATAGGGTGCCAACCCTTGGCTGAACTGTGAGCCAAAATAAGCTTTCCTCCTCTACCTTATTAGGTTTTCTGGTCACAGAAACACAAAGCTAACTAAAACATTACCTTTAACATATATTCAACATCTCCCCAGTTTTTTCCATCCCCAGCACTCAAGCTCTCATGATTTTTCACCTCAGTGCTAGGCTATTGCATTTGTCCTTTATTTCTTCTGTTGCTGGGGATTGAACCTGAGCCCTGGAGCATGCTAATCATGTGCTCTACTGCTGAGCATCACCTCTAGCCTGCAGTGGTCTTCTAATTGGTCTTCTGTTCCTCTTGAAGATCCCTGCACTTTGGCGGGTCTTCATTTCCTTTCTGGGCCAGCATGGAGAAATATTAAGCCAGAAAAAAATTTGTTTTGCTATCATTGTGGATTTCCTAGTCACCATGAGTTGCCAGTTTGGCATATAGAGTGAGGTGGACGTGGGAAGCAGCCACTCCACCTTCCCTGCTTCTCCCTTTTAAAAGTTAATAAAAATGAAACAACTGATGAGAAAAAATAAGAAAGTATTTAAAAATTGAAAAAATGTATCAAAAGAACAGAATGTGTACATAACTGACAAGGGCTTCTGCAGTATATGCAACAATCTAAACATCATAATGAATTACAACACTAATAGAAAAAAAACCCTTTGAATTTAAAAAAATTAATCCTGGAGTCCATATGAATAAAACAATTTTTTTATTGAAAAACATAGAATGGCCTGGCGTGGTGGCGCACTCCTGTAATCCCAGCAGCTCAGGAGGCTGAGGCAGGAGGATTACAGGTTCAAAGCCAGCCTCAGCACAGGCAAGGCGCTAAGCAACTCAGTGAGACCCTGTCTCTAAATAAAATACAAAATAGGACTGGGGATGTGGCTCAGTGGCCAAGTGCCCCTAAGTTCAATCCGCCGGTTCCAAAAAAAAAAAAACCAAAACAAAACATAAAACGGGTGATTTTACAGAAGAGTGCCAACTAACAAATATAGAGCACATGATAGGAAATTACCAATTTGCAGCCAGCATAGTAAAAAATAGATTAAGTCAAGAATCATAGGATTCATGAAGATTGTGACTTAGTGAAATGCTGGGGAACAGGATATTTGTACCACCTCAATGGGCCTCTGTACAAATTATTTGCTGATTATACAGGGAGGAAAGTTACAATTTCAGTTGGAAAATCTGGCAGACATCTCTTTATCCAAATAACCAAGACTAACATCACCAGTCGTAGAACTAGCCACTACTATGAACCACCTGGTACCCTGAATGTGGGGAAACACGTCACCTGTGTAGTGTTCCTGCCAAAAATATTGAATCTAAATCTAAACATGAGGCAACAATTAAGCAAACAAATTCAGGATTATTCAGCAAAAGAACTGACATGGAATCTTCAAAAATATCCGTGCCGTACAAAACAAAACAAAAATGCAAAAGAAACTCTCCTGGACTAAAATAGATCAAAGGAACATGATAGCTAAATGCCATGAGTGAACATTAATTGGATCTTGTATGTTAAAAAACAAAGGACATTATTGGGACAACTGGATATATTTGAATGTTAGATAACAGGACCATATTACATGAAATTTCCTGTATGATATTGTTTATTTAGAAAAACAACTTCCTTAGAAATGTATTCTGAAACTTCAGGAATAATTGCACGATATCTATAACTTACATACTTGTCTTGTTTGTGTGTATTTATGTACACAAGATTCTTTCTTGCAATTAATGTGTTTATTTGCTGTCCTCTTCAATTTTTCTGTAGACTGGAGATTTTTCAAACTAAAAAGTTGGCCAAAGATCATTAAAGCAAATCTTTAATTACTTTGATATACTGGTCCTCTTAATGCCAGATTAAGAATTATCAGGATATTTTTAATACTAGATAGGGTTTGCTAATATCCTATCTTCTTCTATCTTTATTCATAAACTTACTCTGACCCAAATTCTCTGAAGGAATGGAACACATCACTCAGCTGAATTAAAGCAAGCTTACTTGATCTGTCTCAAGTGTTTCCAAGTCCAAAGGTGATCGGTGAATCTCCCCCATTGGTAGCAAGTCTTTTACTTCAATGTCAGAATCCAGTATCTTCTGAGAAAGTTAACCTTTATCTTGTCAATCCTGGGCTTTAATGGAAACCAAAAGACTACAATGAGGACACATTTTGAGTGCAATTCTAATTATTTTGATGGAGCAAACCCATCTGTTCAGCTTCCTGATTAATGCTACCAGAGAACCAAGATCTATGGAATAAAAGTCAATAAATTGCCAAGTACCATGGTAAATCAGGTCCTAATAAGGATCTATCGCATTAGGCAATAAAAAAAAACTCACATTCACCTGCATATTCCAGTGTATTAGATTGCTTTTAGTCAAAGAATGCAGTGTCTTTTTAGTAACTATGTTGTACCCAATTGAAAACTTGGAAAAACTTAAATGGCAGGTTTTCATACTGTGAGTTGCGTTTAAAAATAATGAGTCTTTTATTTTGTGCTTACTCCGAAGCAGGCACTAGCAAAGCACTTCACAGAGATGCCCTCCTCTAATCTTTGTAATGACCTTTTGTCTTTTCAGAAGTGGAAACAGATTTAAACAGGTTATTAATTTGTTGAAGGTCATGTTGCTCATAACTGGCAGACCTATGTTTTGTCCCTGTTATTTCAAACCCTTCCTTTCAAACATTTCTTTAGATTTCTCTACAATAATAGCAAAATAATGTGTGAAAATGTAACTACCGAAACACAGACACACAGCATGTGTGCGCGCGCGCGCACACACACACACACACACACACACACACCACTTTTAAAAGCTAGCAAATAAGTGAAACTTCATTTTTTACTAACTTTTAAGAGGGGAACTACAAATATTTCTTTGAGAAGGTACAATATTGCTCCTGGATTAAAGGAGAAAGTTTGATGATCACATTAAGTTTGGAGGATAAATACAATTAAGAAGAACAGTGAGAATTCTATTTTAAACTGTATTAACAAAGTAAAAGGTCTTTTCTTGTATTTATTCCACCTAGCTCCCTGGACTCACAGTTCAAATCATTTATAATTTTATTTTCAAGTATCATGAAAAGAGGTGTAAAAAGATTTGGGCAGGATTGTGTCCCTGTATACTCAGCTTGCCTCCCTGTTATTTGATGTCTTGAGTGGTACTACAGCCTCTGGACAGAGTTCTCTTAGAGCCAGGAAGCAGGTATTCCAGGGATTTGCCCAAAGGTGAATTTTAATGAGATCTGACTATTCCTTTCTTTCCTTGAAGGAGAAGTAAGAGTATATAGCAAGGCCTGTAATGACATGTAAATGAGTTCTGCACATATACTAATTAGATAGGGCCCCTGGAGAGTAGCCAACTGTTGGTTGTTAAAGGAAATAAAAGGATAGGTCACAGAAATAAGTCATTTCAAAGCTGATTTCTAGAGACCTTTTTCAGCAGGGCAAAGGAAACAAGCTCTGTCTCAAAGGAGACCTTCAGGTCAAGTGAGAGAGGGCAACAATGAGGAGGTAAGCAGGCCTTCCTCTGGGGCTTCCTGCTCCCTGAATTCATTCTCTAAACAAAAACCTGGTCCCCAGACCCCCAGTGCTCTGTTTTTATTTTCATTATAAATTCATTTTTTCTTTTGATATTTATTAAAAGCCAAATAATAAGAAGAATAAATTTGTTCTTCCTCAGCTTCCAGGGAATTTTTCACTCACCTCTTCCGTTCTTTCTAGTACCCTTTTCCCTGTCTTCTTCACTTGCCCCAGTTTCTCTACCATCTAGAAATGATTAGCCATTTCCATGTTTGCCTTTGACCCAATTCTTTTGTCCTGAAACTCTCTGATAATCTCACTCTTTACCAAGGTTTAGATCACCAGGGTGGGGGAGTATGAAATAGAAGAAAAAGGAATCAATTATACATTGCCCATCCAATGAGAACTAACTTCCCTTTGACAGGAAACAGTGGATTCTTCCTGAATGATAGTTTCATTGCATAAGTTAAAATGCAAAGTATTACAAAGGAAACCAATAATGTTAAAACAAAGTTATCAAAATATCTTTTAAAACTTTATGATATGGGAATATATATCATGTACTACATATTTATGAAATTACAATATCACTACCACAATTAAAGACTTGGAGATGTCAGCAATGACTGTATGAAAATTCTTCTCCTTATTTAAGTTTAGCCCATCTTTATGCATTTATATGATAGATTTGGCCATCTACTGAAATTTGTCATTCAATTCATCAAGCCTAGCTGAAAAATTATGTGTCTCCTTATCACGTATTGATATGATAAAGGATGCAGAATGTAAAAATCTATTTAATAGACACAATTAAATAATTTTCCACATAAACAGAATCTTAGATAAATGGTTAAAATTGTAGAGCACCATTAAATGGGGACATGGAAATTCTGTGTACATCAGTGGTTTTAATAGATGTCTGCACTGATTTCTGATAACTAGTTTACTTTCTGTAACCCTTTACCTAATTCTGAATTGTTACCCAATCCCAAATCTTCCAGCTCCTACCAAAGTGCTATCTGTTCTTGAGTGTTCTCCAACTAATTTCTTTTGTTGTTTTCCAGTTTGTTATGGTTTAGATATAGGGTGTTCCTAAAAATCTCATGTGTGAGACAAGAAAGTTCAAAGGTGAAGTGTTTGGGTTATAAAAGCCTTAACCTATTAAGTACATTAATCCCCTGATAGGAACTAATTGAATGGTAACTGTAGACAGGTAGGGTATAGATGGAGGAGGTGGGTCACAATGGATGTACCTTTGAGATTCATATTTTATCTGTGATGAGGGGAGTGCTCTCTCTCTCTCTTTCTTCTCTTCCTCCTCCTCCTCCTCCTTCTTCTTCCTTCCCTCCCTTTCTTCCTCCCTTCCTTTTTTTTCTTTCTTTGTCACATCCTGAACTGCTTTCCTTTGCCACACACTTCCACCATGATGTTCTGTCTCACCTCAGGCCCCAAGGAATGGAGTTGGCTGTCTATGGACTGAGACCTCTAAAGCCATGAGCCCCAAATAAACTTCCTCCTTAAAATTGTTCTTGTCAGGTTTTCCGGTCACAGCAGTGAAAAAGCTAAAACACAGTTCAGTTGGTGCTTGTTCTTTCAGTTGTTCATTTTTTTTTCCATTTCTTCTTTACTTTCTTGATTATTATTTCTTTTTTTCTATCTTAAGGTCTCTAGAACTTGAATGAGAGGTAGTCTTTCATAATGTGTCTCTGGAGCAGAAATAGATGGCAAAGCTGAGTTCTTCTTGATGCTTCCTTTGATTTTTAAAAAGAGCTGTTTTTGATAATAGCATTTCTTGATGGTGGTTTCATATTCTGAGGTAACCACTTCCATGAAGTTTAAAATTAATGGTTGGTTTATTTCTTAAAGCTGAGAGTCTATGAGCTGAGGCAACTTTAGGCTCCACACTGGGTGTTTCAGTTGAAACTGCTTGGTAAGCTATTGTTTTGCTGGAAATAGTTCATCCAAACTTGCCAGAATTCTGCATTTGATGACATATTGTATTTGTGTAAGAGCCAGTATAATGCCACATCTTGTACCCATACTAAAATGTAACCTGAGAGCGTGCATGGCTGTTAAAATATACTCACCATCTGGACACCAAGCAAAATGTATAGAATCAGAAGCTACTAGTTTAGAAATAAGTTTATAGTATTTAACATCCCACATTCCATTTGTTCTCTCAGATTTCCCAATCTAGCTAGTACTAATATATGTCTGTGAGGGCTATAGGAGACTCGTTACAAGGACTATTTCCAAAATCAAATACAGGGTCACATTTCAAGTTTAAAATTGTCACTTTGATAAGCATGAAGCCTTAAACAGCACAAAACTCAGTAGAACTAGAATTCCAGACTTCTTCAATACATGTGACTCTGTTTTGGTAATTGTGTTTCAGCATTTTATCCATTTGTTGAATGTAGTTCAGTGTTTTTTCTCTATTTGTAGGAAACAATTGTTATGTCAACATCTGTTCTAGCTGATACCATCACAGGGGTAGTTTTTTTTTTTTTTTTAATTCCATATCTCCGTAACCTTATTATCCTTAAAGAAACTTGTTGGTTAAAGCTCCATGTGATCCACCAAAGTTGGGGTACTGATGTAATCTAATGAATAAAGGTACCTCTTTACTTGCTAGAACATTACTCCCTTATATTGTTGGAATCCAACTGATAACACAAAATTGTTAATTTTTCCAAATATAATCTGTTTGCAGTTGTGTTAAAACTGATATTTTCAAAATAAATAAGTAAATAAACTCCATTGTTAACAACTCAGGCAAAATATTTTTGTTTTCTGACCAGACGGACACTGCTCTTGCATTTTTTTTTTTTTTTCTGGATGGAAGATTTCAAACATGTTCCAGTTTTCACATTATAACATTGTAGGTTGAGTATCCCAGCTGTACCATCTTTAGAAGTCGCGTAAGGCTCACATTGCCAAGATACTGTTTTCTGATGAGAATTCAGGGAAAACTACTTTTGGGAAGCTGAAGGAATGCAGTGGCCCATTGTTAGTGAATTGATGATATTAACTTTTCTTCCAGTAACCCTGGCAAACAATATCCCATTGCTGTAGGTATAAACTTTGCAATTTTTTTCAGATTCCTAGCTGCCATCTCTAATTTTGAGACGGATGGAGGATTGCAACACAGACTTTGTAAAGAATGCCCCAGAACACTCGGAAAATACACATAAAATGTGGTAGTCCTTTCACCATGTACAGCCCTTATCCTTGGACTGTCAAGAGCAGCATGGATGGTGCCATCTTGTTCTGGGGAAAAAATAATTCTTAATAATGCCTGTATTCATAGAATCTTAATAGAATCTGCTAACATTATTCCTGTAGTTGTCTTTGGTCATAACTGAAGAGAATGCTTAATTTTAATTACAGATTAAGGTAAATAAAGATGTAAAAATCCAAGTTAATAAGTACCTATGAGTTGTACCCAAAGATCCAAGGTTAAGAACACCTGGTCTAAAGATTTTCAAAAGAGAGCAGGAATACTGATTGGTATGCCTTAGCAGAAGTCAGTAGGGGACAGAAGGAAGAATGGGATGGTTCGGAGCCATTCACAATTGTATAATTATTCTCCATTCCTCATTTCGTCTATTTGATTTATCTGGGCTTCTTTAATCTTCTCATGTCTTTCTCAGTATGTCTTTTATATCAAAGTAAGATTAAAACTAGTTCTATTTTTTTGGCAGCTGTTATGTTTTGGTTTTGTTAAGGGGATTCTTCTTTGTTGAATAGATTTTAAATATATTCATGATTTTAAATATATTTTGTTTATATATGTTAAATATATGGTTGTAGGGAAGGCTGAAACTGCTGATATTCTCAAATCATATATTTATGCCATGTCTAGCTTCTATGAATTCAGTAATTGGGCTTTAAATGTGAATAAAGTCACAATATCAAATTTTGACCACTGTCTATTGCCTTTGAAGATTTTGAAGTAGGTAAAATAACCCTCTCTTACCTTGACTTCCTCACTATTGCCTTCTCCTGGGCTTCTCTTGTCTTCTAGCTTCTTTAATAGTCTCTTCTGAAATCGTCTCATTTGTCTCACACGCTGCCAACCTTAAAATGTAGGCATTTCCTCCACATTAAGCTTTGGGATGATTTTGTCTTCATGTGTTCTACTTTGATACTATCTCCCAATCCCCAATTTTCATCCTTTCCCATGTTCCTTGTCAGCATTGCCTCTTCCAAGTTGTTCAGATTTTAATAAAACTCAGCACACATTCTTTATACATCTTGTGTTCAGTGTGTGAAGTGCTGGGGATACTAAGCTGAACCAATAGAGTAGATTCCTGTCTTTGCACACTCTACATCTATCAAGGAGAGCAACCTTGAATATGTGATTTTAAGAATGATGAGTAGGATAAAAGGGTAAGAGTTGATAATTAGAGGTCTAGCCTACTTTGTGGTCATAGGGAAGCCCATCGAGAGGAAGTGATGTTTACTGTGGAAATATGAAGGTTTATTGAAATAGAGCTCAATGACCAGTGTAGGAATTGGGATATAGAAACTGTAAAGTAAATGCCAAAATCTAGAGATAATAGCAGGGAAGGAGGGAAAAATGTCAAGTTTGGCTGGGATATGAAACTAAGAGGGCATCTGATCTCATGAAAATCAAAGGGAGATAATAGAGGAAAGGGACCAAGAGGTGGGAGGCGGGTGGGAGGGAGAAGGTGCTGGGGAGTGATATTGGCCAAATTATATCGTTATATTGTGTGCGTGTGCAAATGTGCAACAACAGATATCATCATCATGTACAACTATACGAAAAAAACATGGAAAACTAAAAGAGGGCATTTGAGTCTAGTGAAGCTACAGAGGGGCAAATACTTGCCAACTGTGTTGGCATGGAGAAGGGAGCAGCACCATCTTAAGGCCATTGGAGAAGTTCTTAGGAAATTCAATTAGGGATAGCATTTAAATTTACACATTTTAAAATTAATCCAACTGTGTATGGAAATTAGTTTGGAGAAGGGCCAGAGACCATTGAAGGTGTATTAAAGCCCAGTTCAAAGATGTTTGCTCTGCAAGAAAATCTGAGTCCTCAGTGACTATTTCCCCATCACTTGCTCTTCCTATGCATACAATATTGCATCCTTAAGATTTATTTTCTAAAATGTCCATTCCATATCACTTTTTTATTCCCATTGACCTAATTCAAACTTCTTGTTTTTCTTTCCAGAACTATTTCAACAGCCTCTTACTCTACTGATCTGTCATCTTCTAGTTTCCCTTTTCTCCACTTCAATACCATACAGCTGTGCTGCCAGTTATTCCCCTTTTTCCTATGAAATACATTTTGTTGCTGCCAAATGCATAAACATTAAATTCAAACTCTTCTTCCTGGTTCACCACATCCACAGTGCTGGCTCCACCATACAAACTCCTACCACAAATTTCCTATCTCACACAGCACCTCACAAATGTCCAGACACACTAACTCCTCCCCACTTCCTAGCATATCTTTCTCTTCCAGCTCACTTATAAAAAATTCTGTATTGAAGACTCATTTCAGGTCCAGCTTCCTTTAATTCCTAATGTCCCCAATCAATTTTCCTTCCTGCATAGGTTCCAATTATTCATCTAATTAAGCTCCTTACTTGTGTTTCACCATTTACTAGAGTCTACTTCCTATTAGAATCCTATTGAATCATATGTGAGGCAGACTCTCCCCCTAGAGTATGGATTTCTGGAGACTAAGATTTATCGTCATCCTTTCTGCATTACATAAAGTGATTTGCTTGTCCTTTACTTAAAAGGGATCAACAAATGTTAAATGAATTTATAGGTGGTAGTGAGGTGATTTGATTCCAGGATTTTGAATGTCGAACCAAATCCCCAAGCCCCATGCTGGTTATAATATTCTACATTCACAAAATACACAAGAACATTTTATTAACAGTATTGGATTTGTTTTTGAAGCTGGCTAAATGAAACAAATCCCAAAAGAGTAACAGTTAGCAATTTTATTGAGAAGTATTAAATTCTGTGTTGAAAGCTGAAATTCATTTTATGAGTATTTATTGCACTTAAATTATTTTTTATTTATTGTGCTGGGGATGGAACACAGGGCCTGGTGCATGCTAAGCACACTATCTATCATTGAGCTACACCCCCAGACCCCAATTGTGCATCTGTCTCCAGGCATACAGCTATGAATAAAACAGATTATTGTTCTGGAAGCACATAACAGGTATCATCAAAAAAGTTTGGGATTTCTTCATCAAGAATTGCAGAAGAATATACATTTATTATACTGGAAAAAATTTGTTCAGCTACTTCAGAGAGGTGGTCACACTAGATATGTGACCAATACATAACAGCATATACAAAGAGAAAATGTAATATTGCTGATTGCACTTTTCGGGGGCTTGGTTATTGCTAACATTTTATACATTCCTTATTTCTGACTTTAATAAAACCATGTACCAGGCAGTTTTTATTTTTTCTTCTCAGTATTACTTTATACCTTAGACTGGGAAGCATCAATAGAAATGTTAAACAATAATAATCACTTTCTTTGAATTCCAACATGAACCCAGCATCATACTGGAAATTGGAGATATACAAACTTAATTTGTGGTCTCATGTAGCTTGCAGAAGCAGTATCTTATATAATCATTACATTGCTGCAAGGAAAAAATTAGGAATGTAATACTAGAAGGGGAGGCTCATGTGGGAAATGCTGAAGTTTTTTTTCAAGGTCAGTTTAAAACTGGGCATTAGGGACATATACTATGATTTCCTGAAATATTTGTGCTAAGTATGGAAAATAAGAGTGTGAACTCTCAGAACACAGTTAGCATAGATGAAAACCTAAGAGACCTTTGGTGGAAAGATGTCAATTATGAGGAAAGTGTACATTCAGAAAAATTTAAGAGTATTTTCCAGATGTCTTTGTATAAATATGTAAAGAAAGATTGATGGCTTCAAATTTGACTAGATTTTGTTTGTTTGTTTTTTTCAAAATCTTTTCTAAGAATTGCCCTGGTGGAAAATATTCCTGAAGGCCTTAACTATTCAGAAAATGCACCATTTCACTTATCACTTTTCCAAGGCTGGATGAATTTACTCAACATGGCCAAAAAGTCTGTTGACATAGTGTCTTCCCTTTGGGATCTCAACCACACTCATCCATCAGCATGTCAGGTAAGCTGCATCCTCTCTCTGTGTGATGATTTTACTTATGTGCATTCTACACTCTTTAGTATTCTTTTCCTTCACTCCTCAAGCTCAGCTCAGTTTTTAAATTCCACCCTCTCTCAAGAGTTCATGCATATCATCACATTTATCTATATATGTTGTTGTTAATCATATGTTGCTGGGCTCCTACTAGCATCCCAGGTTTTTAAGGGCACAATCATGTTTCCTCTTTCCCTGCAAATATGTTCTCCATTCAGCATTATTGTGCCACACAAGTCCACCAGTGCCATTCACATCAAAGCACTTGCCAACAGCAAGGCCCAGAAGTGTGCTTTGCACAACCTGCATGCTTACAGATCTATTTCTGTAATTTGTTGCTGATATATTTATTTTTGATCAATTTGTGTTATAATTTACCACTAGGCTCCAGAGCCAACTTTTTAAAGCAGCAGAATCAAATTTTCCAGGGTAGTTGTTTCTTGACTCTGTCATGTTTGGGTAAATAGGAAAAAGAAATGTTATTATTGAAGAGAACCATCTTTAGAAAACTGACTAAATGAGTTAAGTGATTTCTGAATTGAGTAGATGTGAGAAAATGATTCTGGTTGTTTTTAGTATATTTTTGTTTATATTGATACAACCATGATAATTGCATTGAGCTATCCTGTTCAAACCTATGACTAATGTCCTATACTTAAGTATCTTAAATGGGTCAAGAGTAACATCAGTTTCATCTCTGCAATTAAAAAATGTCTTGGCAGTAAGCCTATACTCATTATTTTATTGGTGCTTTGAAATCTGTTTTTCATTTTTTCTATTTTAAAGTCAAAATTATCAGAAAATAGGTAAGAACAACCAAAAAATGCACATAGTTCATACTAAAGAATTGAATACATTTACTAAAATTGCTATAAATGCATGTGTTCTTCATGTTTCCATGTCTGCTATTTCAGCAGCTGTTTTAAGCATTTATTGTTGCATGATATATCTTCCCAAAATACAGTGGTTTAAAAAATATCAGTCATTTTTCATATTCATGATATGGGCTTGACAGAGAGGGCTCATCTCTGATCCATGTAGTGTTTGATGGAGTGGCTTGCCTGGGGCTGGAGGATCCAAGATGGATCACACATATCTGGCATGTCAGCTGGGGTAGCTGGAATGTTCGGGGGTGGCTGGATCTCTTCTCTGTCTGTGTCATTCCATATACTAGCTTGGGCTCTAGACTTAGTGGCTGGATCCTAAGAGGACAAAAGCAGAAGTTCTAAGGCCTGCTAAGACCTGATTCTGGCATTCCAGATTGTTGTTCCCAGTGTATTTCATTGGTTGAATCAAGTCACAAGTCTAAGATTGGAGGAGTGGCATCCAGGTACAGGACTGAGGAGCGCTTTTGGCAGCCATCTTTGGAAATGATACACAGTCTACTTTGTGGTCATAGCAATTCATGTTTCTTCCACATGCAAAACTTTGACTCATCTCATCCTTCAAAAATTAATTTCTAAGATCCATTTTACAAAAGGTCCAATGTCTAGGACCACTTCATGTGTATCAGCTGCGGACCCTGCTGCAGTGTTAAGTCAGGGATAAGATAATTACAGACACTTTTGTTCAAAAACGGGGAAAGGGACAGCACATTTTAGTCATTAGTCTATGGTAATTCTGAACCCAGTCTGACAAGTGTCACCAGTTTCTCCAACTCTGCAAACAGGAATGTGTCTAGTCTAGGATCTATTTCTTTTTCCTGGGCATGGTTTCCCAATCTGCTGCCCTCAAAAGCCCTTTGCTCCACCCTCTTACTATCTGACCATCCGTGTCTGTGTTCTTGAGATTCTGGGGACTCATGCCTCCTGCATGCTAAGGCAAGAGCTCTACCACTGAGCTGCACCCACCCCACCCCAACCCACCCCATCCCACCCAGCCTATGTTCTTTTTTTCCCACAGGAAATAATCTGCATTTCCTTTTAACTTACTTTCTAGTCTGCCTCCTGATAGTAGAATTTAAAACCACAGAGACCTTATTTCATTTTAAACATCTCTGTCCTGTTTCTATCAAGCATGGTACAGCATGGAACATCTTAACAAATTAACATTTAGCAAAAGAACCCATACCACAGATAACTTGCAGATTCATCTTTCTTTATGCTGGACTATGATCCTTGGTGATCCAGGTCTTCACCCTTCAAATTGCTGGGAACCTATTCTATAGTGTTTTAGGAGATGATTAGTCAGGTGTGGACACAAGAGGAGACAGAGGAGAAGCTCAGAAAAACAAAGTTTAGCATACTCACAGCTAGGAGAGACAGAAGGCATGGAACACTGCAGGGACCACATGGAAAAACATCAGGGTGGAGGGTAGGCAGAAGGGGCAGAGCCAAGAGAAAAGTTTAGGCCAGAGACTATCTTTGGAAAGACAGGTCTGTCTTTGGAAAGACAAGACAAATAGTTCCTGATTGACTAGTTTGAATAATTTCTGTAGACTCTAAGCTATAGAGATGACTTCTGGCTATCTGGTACCTGTTTGGGGATGATTAAAGCAGAGGACTTTTACCTACTGGGTGTATAGCTTAAATAGAGGAGTTCTGGATTTAGATTCATTAGTTTGCATATCAAAGTCATGCCCCTGACTGGTTCTTAGAGGCATTTGTAACCTCTAAGAATTGACAAGCCCTCCTAGGAGCAGTCTCTCCCGAGCAAGAAAGGTTTTGTGAAGTTGTGAAGACATCATAATATACTGGAAAAAATTTCAGATTACATACATACTACAGAGCTCTTTTGTCTAGCTGAGAGGTCTCCAGTGCACCCACAACCCTGAGGCCATCTCTTTGAGAATATTTTGCTGAGTGGAGAGATCTCTACATTTCCTTTAAATTCTGCATAAAAACTTAACCGTTTTGTCTTTAGTTCATCTTTTCATAACACTCTTTATACCATGAAAGCTTTGATCACCAACCTAAAATTCTCCCAGATCCACAGGTTCATTAGCTACATTTTTTTATTTTCCATTCTACAGCTGGTGGTAGGGTTGCCAAACAGTCTGGCCTTACTTGATTTGAATGGCCCTTCTGATGGCTCCAAAAGCAATTTATTTACTATGCTTCCAGCCTTAAGGATCAGGATGAGATTCTAGCTTTCATCACTACCCAGTCCCCAAGGCAGTGCCACATGGCTTTAGGTTTGGCTTTAGGTTTTTGCCATGGCAATTCCTATCTCAGTTATCTATTGGTATGTAACAAACAGCTCCAAGATATTTTCCTTATTATTTCCTATTATTCTGTGTGTTGGCTACACAGTTCTTTGACTCTAGTGGTGTCAGCTAGAATCATTCCCCTGGTTACACTGGCTGGGAGAATGGCTGGGTCTGGGCTCTTTGAAGACTGGACAGTTCTCATTCTCCCCATGTGGAGTCTCATCATTGAATAATCTAACTCAAGATTCAGGGTAGCTGGATTCCAAGAGGGTGAAAGTGAAAACTACAAGACCTCTCAATTTCAGAACACTACTTTTGCCAGCCCAGATTCAGGGGAGGGGCAAATGACTCCTGGTATAGTGTGCATGTTTACCAGAGGGGGAGAATGTTGACAGTGGACTTTGGAAATACTCTACTATAGCAGATTTGATAACATGAGCGAGAGATGGTTCAAGCTTTCTTTTCTTAGCTCTAGACAAGACCAGCACCAAGCCACTGAAGAGAACAGGAACTTCAAGCTTTAATTGACTTAGAGAGCCATGTAGTGACCAGCACAGGCTGCTACACTGTGAGAACTTGGGGTATCAACAGCTCTGTCCCACTCCATATACACCACCAAAAAACCATGTGTGCTAACCACATAATTGGAAGATACTGACTTTAGGACATGGTGGCCTAATTATCTCTTTTCTAATATGCTATGCCTCAGGAATGCTGCATTTTTCTTTTCAAATAGAAAGTAACCTTTGCTACTCCCCTCCCTGTACCCCCAGAAATAGTAATTTCTCTGTGACCCTGCCTAAATCCCATTTGGCCACCAGGATTCCTGCAAATAATCCAGACCTGGAGTTGATTGTGTTTGGAGGTCCTAGTACCCTGCAGCATTCCCCAGGGGTACCCAGTAAGCCCATTTGCAGGATTCCAGGAGATTCTATAGGCTGAGGCAGTAGTGGAATGCTCTGTAGTTCAGTTAGCTCTAGAGACTGGGGTGAGGTGGTTCAAACCCCTGGAGCAGAGGCACTCAGATGGCTTCACAGGTAAACTGGAATCCCTATGTGGGTGATCAGTGGTCGCCTTTTAAAGAGGGACATAATCTTCTGGAACCATCTAAGGATTTCTGATTGCTTTTTCTTTCTTTCCTTCCTTCCTTTATTTTAGTGGTACTGAGGATTGAACCCAGAACCTCCCACATGCTAAGCAAGTATTCCATCACTGAGCTACATCTCCAGACTTTTTTTTAATATTTTATTTTCTTTGCAAAGTTGCTAAGTTACCAAACCTGCCCTCAAACTTGTGAACTTCTTGCCTCAGTCCCCTGAGTAGTTGGGATTACAAGCATGCACCACTGGGCTCAACTGTCTTTGTTGCTTTTAATCTGACCTTTCATGTTAGTCCTTCAGATATGAGCTAACTCTTGCTCCTCAGTTTGGCCCTGAATCTAGTGGCATCTTTACTGCCTGGAAAGATATAAGAAATGCAAGCTCTCAGAACAAAACCCAGCCCCACTTGAATGAATCTGTATTTTGACAAGATCTTCTGGTGATGTGTGTGATCAAAAATGTTTGAAAAGTGCTGAACTGTCATTCTGACCTTTTGCTTTATGAGACCAGCAAACCTTCATAGGTGTTGAGACCATCTGCTAAAAGACAGGGAATGACAAGGTCCTTCTGTGTCATTCTTCTTTAAGTTACATAATGGAAGTAACACCTGTCTTGCTCACATGGCAATGGGAAAATGGACAGCTGAAGTTAAGTCTGCTTTTAAAATGATGCCTGGCACAGGTGCCTGATATGCTCGGTGCTTGGCTGGGAGTTTTGAGGTGAGAATAGTGAGGAGGAAGAGGGAAGTGAAATGGCCAGGGCTTGAGCAGAGTCAGAGAAGTAGAAATCTATAAGAAGGTGGGGATGAGATTTTAGTTCATGTGAAACCCATCTGAGTTTGTTAACTAACTGGTGCTTATGGAAGTTAGGATCCTACCCTCCCAAAGAGACTGGGAAACAGTTGGGTATTGACTGAAACAAATAATAAATTCTTTTGGCAGCCTTAAACTTTCTTAGATACTTTAAATGGGGTTAGAGTCATCCTAATGATGGGTCTTTCAACTGTTGGACACCTTGTTAATGTTTGTTCATGTCTTTTAATGGAGCAGGGGCTCTGGATGGAATCATCTGACCGAGACCACAGTTTTTACAGGCCAACATTGAGACCTAGTTGAGAAAGTTGAGAAAGCTTAGAGGAGTCTGGCTTGTATTTGGTTAAGGAGAGAATTTTCATCAATTGCGTGACTTGAGAATGAATTAAATTGGATGTCATTGATGTAGATAGATGCTAACACTTAGTCTAGGCCTAGTCTAAGTCACTCTCTAATAATAGGCCTACTGCTAACAAATGGAATCTTTCTACTTGCTTCCAATGACCTGGCTATTGTTGAACTCACATGCAAGACTTCAGGAAGAGACTCAGTTTGAACTAATATCTCCTAGTAGAATTGTATGGCTCATGCTGAAGAGATGCCTCTTCCCTACCTCTCTTTCCACTAGTAGCACCAGACTCCTTAACAGTTTAAATCCAGCTGGTTTTCTTTAGGTTCAAGTCCAATTTCACTTTGCCCTTGACAGGGGAGAGATCTGCATTTGCAAATATGAAGGATAGAAGGGCTTGATTTACTTTGAGAATTGAATAGATTGATATGAACAGCTCACCCCACAACTACCTATTCCTGGCCATGTCCTGTGGAAAACGGTGTGAACTAAGGTGGGAACTATGTTTGCAGGGGTTCCAGTGTCTGCAAGGGAGGGGATATTTTCTTCCACTGTTTTGTTAGTGGCCAAGTGTTTGCTCTTGTGGAATGTCCTGTATTTATTAGGTCTTCACTGGCTGAGGGCCAGGCATGGTCTGTGGTCTTTGAAGAGAGAACAAGCATTCAGAATGGAGTGTTATGATGCCTTTCTTTTTTTTTTTTTTTTTTTTTTTTTTTAGCCGTGCTGGGGATTGAACCCAGGGCCTTGTGCATATGAGGCAAGCACTCTACCAACTGAGCTACATCCCCAGCCCCTCTGATGCCTTTTTTGTCCCACCATCCACCCACTCACTTCCCACAACCCTAAAGCAGTATTCACAGCAGGGCATAGAGTAGAAGGTCCAGGAGAACTTATCTAAACACCAAATCTCTGAGGCATTTAAAGATTATTTTTAAAGATCGTCCCTTTTCACTGCACAGCAATCAGGAATGGACAAAGGAAACAGGTACTTGGTGCCAATATTTCTCTTTGGGTGCAATTCAAGGACCCCATATCCTGTTTTCTTCAGGTCCCCATTTTATTCCTTCCCCAAAGAAGGCACTAGCTGAAAGCCAACATGTTTCCATTTTTATCTGATTTTATCTCCCCAATGGAAAAGAAAATTCAATGCTCTACTCAGCATTTCAAACTTTGGGAAGCTAGTGTTTGTGCCTGTGAGTATGTTTTTATTTTTACCAAGACCTTGTTAATACTGAGATAGACTCTGATTGGCTCATCGCATGTGTACACACATACACACATAATGCTAGGAAAAAATGTTCATACCCTTATTACTCATGAGAGCCTAATTTAAATTTTAAGGTATTTTGATATAAATACTACCATTAAAAATATACGTGATAATAAACATTAGCTCAAGTTCACCGCATGTTGAATATATATGAAATATTTTTATTAAGGGAAATAGTCTAATATGGCATTTGCTTCCAAACCAACAGAGCATAAATAGTTCTAAACAGATCCATAAATGAACACAGGTAAACAAGAAATATAACCAAAAAGCATCCCATCTATTTTAATAAGCAAAATGCACCAAGAAATGGTGTACGTAGGGGCAGATAGGCCCAGCTCTATAGGAAACAGATGCAAATGAACATGGTACATTGTATCTGTCTTTCCTCTGGACAAGTAGCAATTTTGTAACAGTGAGTAATGGCCATTTTAACAGGAATGATGAATGCCTGCTTTTGTTTTGTTTGCATGAAAATAGACACATTGGTTAAAAATCTGTACCTCCAAAGGATTGCTGTTTTGATTCCTACCCTGAAAAATCCCTTTTGTTTTTCCTATCTCTCACTGGTTAATTTCGTTGTGTCTGTTTCCTTCTGTGCTGATGGAAACTGGATAGTGCGCTTATACTGTATTACAACCATGCTAAGGATTAGTGAGATCTATAGTTCCATAGTAACTATATTTTACAACTTAATGAAAATACATGGTCAGGCAAAGCCTTTTTGTTTCTTTTTGTCTGGATGATGAGTTTAGCCAATAAAATATTGAAATTTATAGGACATTTTGATTGCTAATTTATGAGATAAAATGAAGGGAATTTATTAAATGAAAACTGTTCTGAAAAAGCCAGGAAATATGAATGATGAAGGCTGTTAGTAGAGCTCCCTGATTTATGGGTTAAAAATAACCCATTCTTTATGAGTTCACTGTAAGGAACCAAATAAAATAATTAATGAGCTGCAATACTGAATCTTGCCTAGATGCATTGATGTGAAATCAGTTAGATACTGGTCTCCCAGAGAGCCATGATTATCAATCGATGATATATCACAATTGTTTGATTTTGAAAAAATTATGATTTCTTAAATTCAATAGGACTCGAGCAAGTTAATGAGTAGCATGTATGAAAGCTCAGCGATTCAGGAGGTTGTTTTGGAAAATACAAGTCCAGTTCCCCTCTCTACACAGTAAGTGGTTAGAAGAACTTAGGAAGAGTGTAGAAATAAGCCAGGAGAATAGCTTAGGGTTATTTTACATATTTAGTAAATGTGACCTTGAGCAAGATGCTAACTCCCTGTACCTCAATTTCATCATCAAAAGCAGGTGATTATACAACCTATGTTATTGCTGTGTAGATTAAATTAGTGAATATATGGAAAGTGTAGAAAACAGCGTTTGACCATTTTATTGCATAGAAGTGTTTATGAATACTGTGAATGTTACTACCATTCACATTCTTATTTGTGTACACATTGCAACTGTAGTTGAAGTCAGTTTAATTCTAGTAACCAATAATGAGCTCTTCTTACAAGCTCTACTGTGCTAGACACTGGGGTGGTTACCATGTAAAATTAAAAGGCGATTACAATACTGACAACAGTGAGACTCTGGGTAAATAAGAAGGATTAGAAACATTACCATTATATAGAGAATTTTTAATTTCATTTGATTGATTAGTTAAAACTCTTTATGCATGGGCACACATGTACACACACACACACACACACACACACACGCACTCTGTCTTGCTCTCACCCACCTGCTCATCAGCCCTTCATCATTGTACCCACTGAGAAGCATCTGCTCTATCCTTAGGAATGCAGGGAACCTCTTCAGTTTTGGTAAATATCTGAAAGGACTGACCATCCATTCACCACTCCAGAAAGTCCCATTCTCAAGAACTTCATAAACTCAAGAATACTTTTTTATCACTCCATTTGTAGATCTGTCATTATCTAGCAAAGTTGTTATCTTGTAGGATTTTAATGTATTTGATCTTAGAACAGTATCATTTCACAGAAAATAACCTACAACCAAAGTCTGTATTTGCTGAGATTTAAAAACAACAACAACAAAATATGCATATCCCCCTGGACAACTCACATCTTAAAACTCGAATGCATGGGAAGTAACTAGAGTCACTTCCAATTTCTATTGACTGTCAGTTGGTTGGGGTTTTGTTCCTCTTTGTTTTTGTTTCATATTGAAGCCCCATAGGACCTGGCAACGTTCAGCTCTCTCACTTGGATGCTGGCAGAATTCTCCCTGCTGTCTGATTCATGTAGCTGCACCCATGTGACTCAGGTCTCCAGGTGCTGTCTTGTATCCCACTCATTCTCTCCTCGCAGTGTTCATTCTTCCTACCTGGCTGTCAGTATAGTTTAACCAACAGACAAGGGCTTTTGTTTCATCTATAAAACTTTCCTTCTCGTGTTTATTTCACAGAAATCCTTATGATTTGTCTAATAAAATATCTAATCATCCTGTGGCCTAGTCATAAAATACTTAATTAAAATTTCTATTCTTAGTGATTTTTTAACCCAAGAAAAATAAAATCACAGCATATCCTACTTTTCCTTTTGCCTGGAAAGAGATAAGCATAGTAGGTGGAGACTGGATCCTTTAGATGAAATTTTATGAGTGTATTATGGTTATTAGATTGGAATAGGACAGTCAGGGAAAACAGAGTATTCTTACATAGCATGGGAAACATCTTTTATGTATAGTATTATGACAACTACCTACAGTCTGCTTTATCTCAAAGAGAAAAGCAAAACATGTATAACTTAATGAAACCATATTTGTGATACATGCTAATGCTCGTCTATTAATTGACTCAGTTGAGAATGGGTTGTTTTCTTTATATTCAGCACTCAGAACTTGATTTCATAGCAAAGCCAAACTAACAATGTTAGAAAGCATATAGTGTAAAGATCATAGGTGTTTGTTTCATGTCTACTATAACAAAATACCTGAAGAAAACTAACTTATCAAGAGAAAGGGCTTATTTTGGCCCACAGTTTTGGATGCTCCAGTCCATGATTGAATGGCCCAATGCTTTTGGGCTTCTGGTGAGGCATCGCATCATGATAAGCACTTGGTAAAAAATACTGCTCACCACATGAGCTGGGAAGCAGAAGAGGAAAAACCCAGAATCTCTCACTCCCCTTTGAGGACACACCCCATGGTGGTACCCCATGGGACCACCACAAAAATATGACACAGGCCCCAGAATCCAGGAATACAAGGAATACTCAAATACAAGCTACTACCCACTAGGTTCCACCATCTCCCAGTAGTGACACTCTGAGGACCAAACCTTTTGCACATGGACCTTTAACCAAACCATAGACATTTAACCAAACCATAGATATTAAATGCATTTAACACAGCTAATGGTTTAGTAGTTGTGGTTATATTGAACCAATATCAAAATTTCTCTGATCCTCAACTTTCATCTAAAGGATAAAATATGTATAATAAGGGCCTCACTCATTGCTTTGCAAATTTGATTAGATAATGTTTGTAAAACAATCAAAAGCAGAGCTCATAAAAGATAGTGATGTTCAAGGGCTCAGTCTGTTTGCCCACAATGGAAACCAATTGGTTGAGAAACAAGGTAGTGTCAGGAAAAGAATGTTAGGCCGAGCTGGCTAATTGGAAGATGGTGAATCAGAATCCTGAAGGACCACCCTGCTGGAAAGCTGATTCAAGAGTAGTTTATATGGAAGGTGAGAGATGGCCGATTGACAGGTGCCTTCTCACAGGTGGAGGTTTGTAGCCAAATGGTGCATACCTTATCTTCATCACCTCAGTCATAAGATGTTTTCCAGTTCTACAAATTTTAAGACCAAAGATTATTATGAAGTCAGGCAATCCTTCTCACTGATTAGTTCACCTGCATGCGGCTCCTGACATCCTACACCAGAAACAGGCCAGAGGAGGTAACTGCCCCAAAGGCCCTCTTGCTGATCTCCAAACTCGTATCTTTTATGTCATGAAAGAAAACATTATTCACCTGATTATTGTGAAAGACAAGAGTAAAGTGAAGTTAAACATGGGGTTGGGCACAAGATCTGGTCCCAATGCTCAGCTTCAGTTCTATAAGGGTCACTATATCTTTATGTTATTATTAGGATGCTCACCTTTGGAAAAAAGGAAAAGCATAGGATTGGAAGAACACAGGGAAGACTGGTGCTGGTAATGTTTTGTCCTGACTGGGTGGTGTTTCTATGATATTTTATTCTGCATGTGTATTGTATTAATTGGCTTTGTCTTTACTGCAGTAAAAAATGTCCACAGTATATCAGTGATCACAAAACAACAACGAAGTTAATACTGTTTTCATTTTCATCTTTTAAAAATATTTTTAGTTGTAGATGGACACAATGCCTTTTACTTATTGATCTAATTTATGTGGTGCTGAGAATCGAACCCAGTGCCTCGCACATGCTAGGCAAGCCCTACCACTGAGCCACAGCCCAGCCCTTCATTTTTTTTTTCTAGTGCAGGACATTGAATTTAGTGGACACTTGACTCTGTACATACTCTTAGAGCAGGAATAACATTCAATTTTTCATCAAGATTTCAACTTCTATGAAAAGAGTTTAAGAAAAATCTACCCAGAGTACAAATTCAAATTGTTCTTCAGGGTTCAGGCAAAGGAAGGAGAAAGAAAAATGTGCATATTTTTAGGTAGATTCTCAGCCTCCACCACTGATATAGTAGTTTCCAACCATGACTGTCATTCAGAGTCACCTGGGAAGCTTTAAAAATAGATTGATGCTCTGGTCCACCCCATACGAGTTAGATTAGAATATTTGGAGATGGGCCAGGCTTTGATACTTTCAAAACATGCCTAGAGGTTTCCACTGGGCAGCCAGGGTAGCACATCACTGTTTGAAACTGTCTAATAAACATTGTTCACTTTTTCTCAGTTTGAAGATAGAGTCAGGTTAGTACCTTCCTTTCCCTATTTGCCAACCTAATTTTGCTTATTTCAATTTAATCCTGTTTATTGTAGTTGTTCTTTCAGTGATGATGTAAATGGGTAGCAGCTTATATTTGATCATTCCATGTATTTCTGGATTTGGGGCCTGTGTCACATTTATTCTTGAGGCTTTGTTGTCTAGTGTGTGGCCTGGGAGAAGAGGAGGAAACTCAGTGATTGTTGATTTGAAATGGTTATGACTCTTGAGCCTTTTCATCTCCAGCCAAGCATGATTTCAGTAGGACTCCTGGTGCAGAGTCAGCGTGAAGCTAGCGTAACCTCACAGACCGTGTCCCCTTATTTTAAAATAGCATCTTTTTCCTGCCACACATCAACACTCAGCAAATGCTTGTTTATAAACTGGCATTCTTCCATTTGTAGTGTAGCAACTAAATGATTTCAGATATGCCTCTTATTGAACAAATGTTTATCAAGGTACCAAGCTATTTGCTGTGCATGCAGAGCTCAAAGGGAATGGTGGAAGAGACACACAAACCTTGCACAAGAATTCAGAATGACAGAACAGCAATGCAAGGAGCTGCCAGGGAATAAGCTTGTCAAAGTTTGCCTCTGCTCTTGGCTACTCACCTGAGCTCGTGAGCTCCTGTGGATTCTGTTCCTCATGTGGTTCCTATTCTTTCCTGACAAATTCCTGCTGCTTCTTTATGCTTACATTTCCCCATCTGTTGAATAAATCTGACTTATTGTCAGAGTATTTCCAAGAGAAATCATTATTCTGATATAAACTCATAGGCAATGTCATATCATTAACAAGAATTTAACCTCTATGATTCCTTTTAATCTAGGCATATAGATGTGAATAAACCATTAGCCCAAAGAAACTCTTCCCAGTTCTTTAGATTAAATAATTACTTTCCTTAAGGTTGTCTAATATGTCTTGTTTGCTTGTTTTTTCTGTTTATCTTCTATGTTTTCTGTTTCCCGATGGTTATCTTTTTAGTGCTTTCTTTTAAATAGAACAGACTAGATTTTGTATTATAATAGCAAATAGTCAACATAAAACACTTGGAAAACTATAGAAAAATTCAAAAGAAAGCAAATGATCCATATGGCTATCAAAAAAAGTTTTTGACAGTTTGATATTTCATGCATAATTTATATACATAATGCTCATATTATATAAGGAAATTATTATCCTAATTTTGAACTTGTCATGATAAAATAAGCACATTTCCATTTTATTAGAAATACTGGTAAACATTTTTAATTGACTGCACAATATGCAATGGAGTGGATTCATCAGATTAACTATTTCTTTTTTATTTAATTTTATTTTTATTTAATTTTATTTATTTTTATTTTTACAGACTGCATTTTGATTCATTGTACACAAATGGGGTACAACTTTTCATTTCTGGTTGTACATGATGTAGATTCACACCATTCATGTAACTATACGTGTACATAGGGTAATGATGTTTGTCTCATTTCACTATCTTTCCTTCCCCCATGTCCCCTCACTTCCCTCTACACAATCCAAAGTTCCTCCATTCTTCTCTTACTGCCCCCCCTTATGTATCATCATTCACTTATCAGAGAAAGCATTCAGCCTTTGGTTTTTGGGCTTGGCTTATTTCACTGAGGATGATATTCTCCCATTCCATCCATTTACCAGCAAATGCCATAATTTTATCCTTCTTTATGACTGTATAATATTCCATTGTGTATATATACCACAGTTTCTTTATCCATTCATTTATTGAAGGGCATCTAGGTTGGTTCCACAATCTAGCTATTATGAATTGAGCTGCTCTAAACATGAACATGGCTGTGTTACTGTAGTATGCTGATTTTAAGTCCTTTGGGTATAAACCGAGGAGTGAGATAACTGGGTCAAAAGGTGGATCCATTCCAAATTTTCTGAGGAATCTCCATACTGCTTTCCAGAGTGGCTGCATCAATTTGCAACTCCACCAGCAATGTAAGAGTGTGCCTTTTTCCCTACGTCCATGCCAACACCTATATTATTGCTTGTACTCTTGATAATAGCCATTTTAATTGGAGTGAGATGAAATCTTAGGGTAGTTTTGATTTGCATTTCTCTAATTACTAGAGATGTTGAACACTTTTTCATGTATTTGTTGATTGCTTGTATATCTTCTTCTGTGAACTAACGAGTTCCTTAGCCCATTTATTGATAGGGTTCTTTGTAGTTTTGGTGTAAAGTTTTTAAGTTCTTTATAAATTTTGGAGATCAGTGCTCTGTCTGAAGTGTGTGTGGCAAAGATTTTTTTCCCACTCTGTAGGCACTGTTTTCACGTTATTGATTATTACCTTTGCTGAGAAAAAGTTTTTTAGTTTGAATCCATCCCATTTATTGATTCTTGCTTTCATTTCTTGTGCTCTGGGAGTCTTGTTAAGGAAGTCTGGTCCTAAGCCAAAATGATGACGATTCGGGCCTCTTTTTCATCTATTTAGTTCATGGTCTCTGGTCTAATTCCTAGGTCCTTGATCCATTTTGAGTTTAGTTTTGTGCAGGGTGAGAGATAGGGGTTTAATTTCATTTTACTGCATATGGATTTCCCGTTTTCCCAACACCATTTGTTGAAGATGCTATCTTTTCTCCATCGTATGTTTTTGGCACCTTTGTCTGGTATGAGATACCTGTATTTATGTGGGTTTGTCTCTGTGTCTTCTATTTTGTATCATTGGTCTGCCTGTCTATTTTGGTGCCAATACCATGCCATAGACAGATCAAAGAAATTAAAGGGATACTAATAGGAAAAGAAGAACTCAAGCTATCACTATTCGCTGACAACATAATTCTCTATTTAGAGGATCCAAAAAACTCCACCGAAAAACTTCTAGAACTACTAAATGAATTCAGCAAAGTAGCAGAATACAAAATCAACACACAAAATCTAATGCATTTCTATTCATAAGTGATGAATCCTCTGAAACAGAAATTAGGAAAACTGCTCCATTCACAATAGCCTCAATAAATATAAAATCGTTGGGAATCAATATAACAAAATAGGTGAAAGACCTCTGTAATGAAAACTACAGAATACTAAAGAAAGTAATTAAAGAAAGCCTTTGAAGATGGAAAGATCTCCCATGTTCTTGAATAGGCAGAATTAATATTGTCAAAATGGCCATACTACCAAAGGCACGATACAGATTCAATGCAATTTCAATTAAAATCCCAATGAAGTTCTTCATAGAAATAGAGAAAGCAATCATGAAATTTATTTGGAAGAATAAGAGACCCAGAATAGCCAAAGCAATCCTGAGCAGGAAGAGTGATGCAGGAGATATCACAATACCAGACCTTATTTAACTATTTCTATCTTGGGGCATTAAAATTCTCTACCCCCTTTTCTGAATAAATGCTGCTACAGTAAATATGTTTGTCCTAAATGATTTTTTTCTTTTTGGTAATTTACTCAGGGTCAAGTCTCAGAAGTGGAATTAGTGGGCTCAGGATCCTGAGCTGCTTTAAGACCATGGAATTTTCAGGGAGCACGTGGAACATGCTCATTGTCATTCCCTGGGTTGCCGCAGTCTCCTCGGAGGGAGGTTTTGAAGGACTTCTGCCCCTGTTCTTTATAAGTCCCTCTCCCTCTTCCACAAGTAATTGTGGAAGAGTTCTGGCCCCAATCACAGCTCTTTTTTCTGCAGCAAAGGGATGATTCTGGGCTAGGGATGCCACTCTTCCAGACACTGCTAAATGACAGTGCCAAGATAACATTATCTACCTGTCCTTTGTAGCTAGAGTGTATGCTCAAGCAACCCCCAAACTACTTTTGCACTTCTGTAAGATTTCAGCTGCTCAGGGCCTTGTTACAAACAAGCAGCTCCTGATATTAATTCCTTGCTATTTCCTGGCCCATATTGGCATTACGAGCCTATTCATCTCTCTTCATCTGCCCCTGACAAGGATGGCTGTGTTCATGCTCGTGGGATGCATAATTGAGATAACCATCATTAGGCAGGATCTTGATGATTAACTATTCAGAGTAATTAAAGCTCCCAATGAGATGGGGCCTGTTACTAACCAGTGTATGGGCAGCCTGCTCATCTTCACAGCACATGCTTTCTGCTGCTCTCAAGTGGGTAATCCTCGTCACTCATTGCCAAAAAGTGGGTATTCCCAACCAAGGAGCTGGGCCTGTGGCACTGTCTAAACTCCTGAAGCTCTGCTGATTCATGACCTCAAGACTTTTATGAAGAGAGGCAATGGGCACACCTTCTGGCTTTGAATGAAGAAGTCTGTGTTTCCAGTGGCAGATCCTGACAATTTCTGAATCCACAACTCCACCCTCTGCCTTGAGCCCCAACTCATTGCACTCGCCACTGTTGTATCTCAGAAATACCTGGATTCCCTCCAGTTTAGTTTAGTTTTGTTTTGTTGTCATAGAACTCCTCTATCACGGGCCACATTATCTCTTACCAATCGCAACAATGTTTTACTTGTACTTTAAATCATCCAGTTTTTCCTTGTGTCAATCATTCTATAATTTGCATCAAGTTCTTTTTTAGAAAATACATATGTAAATATATATATCTACAAATATATATACATGCATATATATTAAATGTATGTAACTATTTCTATTATGGGGCATTAAAGTTCTCCCCCCTCCCCCCGCTTTTCTGAATAAATGATGCTACAGTAAATATCTTTGTTCAAAATGATTTTTTCTTTTTGCTAATTTGCTCAGAGTCTTTCATATATATATATATATGTTTGAGCAATACACGCACACACAGACTTTTTGGGGTTTTTTGTTTGTTTGTTCATTTTTTGTTTTTTACAGTATGGGGATGGAATTCAGGGCCTTACACATGCTAGGCAAGTGTTCTCCCACTGATCTACATGTTCAGCACTAGAGCAAAAAGTTGATTGTGATGGTGTAAAACCCTCAGAGGCCCACATTCCTTTCTAGATGAGGTCAAAACTTCATGCCCCTACTTCCCTCTCCAGCTTTTGCCTGGACTCTGCAATGGGTCTCTGCCTGGAATATCCACTCTTCCCTTGCTTTCTGTAGGGAATTTTCTCTGAGGGCCTTCAGCTGGTTATGCATTTTCCCCTAGATCTGTACTTCCTCCATCCTGGAATTTGACACATCAGGCTGCATTTGCTTCCTTATCTTATAAACTGTAAAATGCAAGTAAATATATATAACATCAATTTTATAGCAAATTGAACTAATTGATTAAATAAATAAACTAATGAAGTGAGTCCAAAGGGGCTCTGGATACATATGGACTTATCTCTTTAATCACAAATTTCAATAAATACATAAATAAAGGTAGGTGTATTGCTTCAAAAAATTATGGTTTAAAATAAATCCTCAACATTTTCTCACTGAATGTTTAATATGTTTAAGTCCTATTTCATTTTAATTTGACTTAAACTTTCTTTAAATACACATTTATATGTATATATGTGCATTAAATATGCATGCATATAAAGGTACATATAAGGTATATGAATATAAATGTATATTTAAGAAAGGACAATAACACACACAGATAGCACAGTAGCATATCCAGTATGAATCCTTCTGCATTTTCCCATGCTCATAGAATCATAAACACACACATACACTGGTGTTCATACTTCTTTGGCATACATTTTTAGGTAGGAGTATCCTGGGTGGGAAGAAGCAATATGTTAGAGTTTCTTGTCCTCAAATTGCTGATAAGAGTAAATGTGATGCACTTCAATGTTTTTCAGCCTCTGAGTGGAAAGAGATTGAGTTCTTTAATGTCCCACTTAAAGCTTTGCTTGGCTATATAAAGCATCCCCTTAGGTCTGTGGGACATGTAGGCTTGCTTTCCCTAGGCATGCCTAATCTCCTACTTAGCCTCACATTTTATTGGATGGTTGACCATATCTTATTAATTTTTTATATATTTTTGAAGAGTATAGATATTCACCCTTCATCTCTTTATTTGTATAACAGATATCCCAAATTTGTTGTTTTTCTGTTAACCTTGTGGTATCTTTTTAAAAAATTGGTTCTTTTTATTTATACATGATAGTAGAATCCATTTTGACATAATTATACAAGCTGGAATATATCTTTTCTGATTCAGACCCCAGTACCTCTCCCCTTTCCCCTCTTCCCACTCCCTTCCCTGTGGTATCTTTTGTGCCCACCCCCACTCTCTCTCTCTCTCTCTTTCTCTCTCTCTCTAATATGTATAGATAGATAAATAGAATAAGTAGATAGATATAGATATAGATATAGAGATACACACATACACTTATGTATACATACACATGCACATATATTTTATTACTTCTACATATCTACCTTATGCATTCTTTTTTTTTCCCCCTTGTTTTAGTTTGGTTTGGTTTTGGTTTTGGTTTTGTGGCCACTGTAACAGATTTTCATAGACTTTGTGCTTTAAAGCTTTGGAAATGTATATTCTCATAGTTCTGGAGGTCAGGAGTCCTGTTTCAATGGGCTGAACCCAAGGTGTCAATAGGGAGATGCCCCTGCAGAGACTCTAGGCGAGAATCAATCCTTGTCTCTTCAGCTTCTGGTGGCTGCCTGCATTCCTACATCCCACAGTCTTCCAGGCCAGTGTGTTCAAATCTCTCTGCCCCATCTTCACGTTGGCTTCTCCTTTTGTTATGCCAAGTCCCCTCCTGCCTGTCTGATAAGTATACGGGTGATTGCATTTAGGATTATCCTCAGATAATCTAGGGTAATCTCCTTGTCATAAACCCTTTAGTTTAATCACATCTTCAAATTCAGTTTTAAATAAGCTAACATTGGTAGGTTCTGGAGATTAGGTCTGATAGCCATGGGACCATTCTGTAGCCTACTACACTTTGGTCAAGGTTCCCAACTCCAAGACTGTTCATGTGGTTGCCAGAGCTTAGAGTAGTAGTATGTCCTCATTCTGACTGTGGATATTTTACATGTGGTATAATCTAGGGATCCTTGCACTTGTGACAAGTTAAACCATTTTATCCTTACACATAAAATTAAAACATAATCTGTGTTATTGATAAAAATCTCTGCATACCATTTCTGCATCCTCTGTGAAGCTCTCTTACACCCTTAGTTCTATTCTGTTCTCTTCTTCTTAATTCTATTTATTCTATTCCTATGCTTTCACCATGTTGACCACTATGACTTTTTAGTATTTCTTTTTTGTAACACTGTAGACAGTTATGAATTTCTTTCTGACAACAGATATTGCTTCATTTAATGGTTTTGCTGTGAGATGCTTACCTATTTATAGCTTTCTAGAGAATAAACTTACTCCTTTTTTCTCCTCTGATGTTAGGATACTTTAGTAGTAAGTTGTTCAGTTTCCAAGGAGGTAATATTTGTTTTATGAGTTACATGTTAACGGTCTGGTTTTCTTTTTCCATTTTGTTAGATTATGAGCAGAGACTGAAACACATAGAATATCTCTCTCATTATAACTTTTTTGTTTTTCCACTAATGAGTGAACCCATGAGCTCACACATGATAGGCAAGCACTCTATCACTGAATTACATCCCAGTCCTTTTTGTTTTATTTTGAGAACTTGAGATCCTCCTGCCTCAGCCTCTTGAGTAGCTGGGATTATAGGCATGTGCCACTGCATCTGGCTCATTCATTATAACTTTTTCTCAGATTTTTTATTTTTTATTTTATGACAGGACCTCACAGAGTTACTGGGGGTCCTTACTAAGTTGCTGAGGATGGCTTTGAACTTGTGATCTTACTGTCTCTGCCTTCCAAGCTGCTGGGATTACAGGCATGTACCACTATGCCTGGCTACTTGTTCAGACTTTCTTATTGGCAGTTACAAGGCAGACTTTTATAAATATTCCATAGACAGACAAAATGTGGTTCAGAGGGGATATGATATATAGAATAAGAAATATATAAAAATATGTGCACATAATCAAGTTTATTGATAGTATTTAATTTTCATGTATTCTCATTTATTTTTCTTTTAGATCTGCCCAATTTGGGAAGATGTATTTTGCAGTGTTATATTATGTCACTGTTTTAATTGCATTTATATTAATATTTGCTTTTATGTTTAGCTACTGTACTGTCTGATGCATATTAGTTTATTACTGTCCCAGCTCCATAAAGTTTTTCATTACATAATAATGGCCTACTTTTCCATCTAGTGCTTTAAATCCTCCCCTGCTCTTCTTCTGTTCTTTACTGACATTATTTATCCTTTTGGTTGAAGATCACTCTTTCTTACATTTTTTTTCATTATCACTTTACCTTCAGCATACCATTTCTGGATCCTCTGTGAAACTCTTACACACTTAATTCTATTCTGTGCACCTGTAGTCCCAACAGTTTGGGAGGCTGAGGCAGGAGGATTGCAAGTTCAAGGCCAGCCTCAGCAACTTGGCAAGCCTGTGTCTCAAATACAAAATAAAACAGACTAGGATGTGGTCCAGTGGTTAAGTACCCCTGGGTTCAATCCCTGCTATCAAAACAAAACAAAACAAAACAACAACAACAGAAAATCTCATTATCACTTTACCTCGGAGCCATTTTAAGACCTTTTTCCATTAATCCTCCCTCCCCCATGAACTTTTAATACAGAGATATACAGTTTATGTACTGTACGTAAAACTGTGTGTTAATGATAAGAAGAGCGTTTTAGTCAGCTTTTTCACTGCTGTGAAAAGACCTGACAAGCACAATTAGAGGAGGGATATTTTAATTGGGGCTAATGGTTTCAGGGGTCTAAGTCCAGGGGCAGCTGGCTCCATTCCCCAGGGTTCAAGGTAAGGCAGAAAGAGAGTGGCAGAGGGAAGTGACTTATATGATGATCAGGAAGTAGAGAAAGAGACTCTGCTCACCAGACAGAAAATATAAGCCCCAAAGGCACACCTCCAATGACCCACCTCCTCCAGCCACACCTTACCCACCTTCAGTTACCACTCAGTTAATCCCCATCAGGGAGTTAATTCATTGATTGAGTTAAAGCTCTCATAACCCAATCATTTCTCCTCTAAACCTTCTTGCATTGTCTCACACATGAGTTTTTGGGGGACACCAAACCATAACAAAGAGTAATATTTATCTTCACCCAAGAACCAGTTTTCAGTCCCATTGGGAAAATATCACCTTCTTCAAAAATGTACGTTAGCCAGACACAGTGGAGCACACCTGTAATCCCAGTGGCTCAGAAGGCTGAGGCAGGAGGAAGGCAAGTTCAAAGCCAGCCTCAGCAATTAAACAAGATCTGAAGCAATCTAGCAAGACCTTACCTCTAAATAAAAAAATTTAAAAGGGCTGGGGATGTGACTCAGTGGTTAAGTGTCTCTAGGTTCAATCCCTGATACAAAAATAAATGCACATGATAGATTTTCAGTAGACTTCTCCTGTTATGTGTCCTTCTATTAAGAATCCTTGTTTTGGGCAAGTGTCCCAAGCATTTATACCTATAATATTTCTCGCCACTCATTTCTTCTCTCCTTCATCTTTGATGGTCTTCAGTTTTATTTACTCTTTGGTTGGACTCCTTCCTTAAATCTGTTCCTCATGTGAGTTTTAGAGGCAATATAGTCTCTATATCTGAGTGTATCTACAAATTTTTCTTTCTCTTACCTTAGCTGGTAAAGTCGTTGTGTAAGAAAAGGATTCTTGGACTTGAGTCGTTGTCATGGAGCATCTCAGTGTTGTAGATAGTTAGTTCTATGCCAGTCTCTCTGATGTCTTCCTTGATAGGTAACTTTTTCTTTTGACTGGAAGTTTGTAAGAATTCTCTCTCTCTCTTTTGATGTTCAGTTGTTTTCTGGAACATGCCTAGATGTGTGTCCCCATCAAAAGCACTTCCATCTTTAGGTGTCTTTTCAACTTTTCTTATGTTCATCAGGTCCATTGTCAACTTTTTTCTACTATTTCAAATTAACTTTTTTGGGGTTTTTTGCCTCTTTTTTTCTTCCAATGTACCTACTAGCCACGTTATATTTCCTTAATTTACTTGTGAGCCTTTTTCTCCCTTATCCTCATGTTTGTGTGTATGTGTGTGTGCGTGTGCGTGCGTGCATGTGCCTGCTTGGAGGTATTTCTTCCATTTGGTGCTCAGGTCACTAATATGGGCTTCAACAATGGTCATACTGTTCTTTAATTACACAACAAAATGGTCACATACAGAGAATGACACTGAATCAAGAAGAGAAATAGAGGCCTGACTTTGCCTTCAGCAAGCCGTGCGAACATCAGCACAACATTCAACTTTCTTGTGCCTCTGTCCCCATTTTGAAAGCAAGGAGATTGATAAACTGTTGATGGCTAACATATCTTCCAGCTAGGACATTCTCATTTTGGGTGAAATCTCAGTATCTTGAAAGTGCAGTATTTTGAAAGTATCATACTTCACTAGGAGGAGCAGATAAAATTTAGTGTTTTTCCCGGTTGTGTTCTCTGAAGTATAGCAATCTGCACAGGAGAACAGAGAGGGATGAGAGATGTTAAGTGTAATTTTTTATTTGAAGAAAAAATTCAACTGCTAATACAAGCTTGAAAACCACCAGCATATTTGAAATAATCCTCAGAACTCATCTTACCAGACATGACTTTCTTCTTGTTTCCTTTTGATAGTTTTGCTTTCCCCTTCATGTTATGTTTGGCCTTTCATCCTCTCCATTTGTTGTTTTGGGTCAACAGAAACTGGCAGTATTTATAATCCCATGTTCTTGGGATTGAAGGGTACCAGAATGTGCTGCCCTACTAATAATCTGTATGCCAAAGACGAGTATGCCTTTTGAGCTGAAAGCAACTGAGAACCAATAAATGCAGGAGAATCTCCTTGCCTCTCCCCAACTGCCTAGAAATAGAATATATATGTTCCTCTTTTGCAAAGGAAATTTATGTTGATAAAGGAAACTTCCATTTGTAAAAAGCATCTCCATATTAGGAAGAGAACTACTCCTGAAGACAACTCTTATCACCTGAGAGACCTGTAGGGGCAATATCAGGACAACCCTAATTTACCACTCCTCCTCTCCCCTCACTTTCCTGTAACTTGCCTTACCTGCCCAGAGGCTCCAAACCCCTTTTACATTGTTTAGTCTAAGATGGTCTATAGAAGCCTTAATCATCTGGCATCTCCTCGACCCTCATTTCTTTCTGGAGCTCTCATGTATGTGTGTATATGTATGTACATAATTTAAATTTATTTTTCTCTGGTTAATCCGCCTCATCAGTTTGATTCATGGGCCTCGGCAGTGAACCTGGGAGGGTAGAAAAGAAGGTTTACTTTTCTCACTGTGGAACTGGAAAGACTTCCTATGTTAAGCAGCTGCTTCAAAGTCACCAAAGGGCTGAACCTGTCTTCAGACTATAGCTTCCTCCACAGGACTGGGCTGTCCATCATAATGTTTTTGCAGACTTCATAAAAAATTGACTTAAAGTAGGTCATCATGCCTGAGCCACTTTGAGATTATTTATTTAAGTTGGAGATGTTGGTTAATGTTTTTCAACAGAAAGAGCAAGATTTTAAATTGCTGGTGTTTAAAAGCTAAGGGGCTTTTGTTATTCCTTTATTAAAAAATGATGAGCGAATTTAACTCAGAAAGCACTAAGCCTCAGTGCAGATCTCTGTATAGAGTAGGTGTTTAATACCTTTGGAAGTTATTACATTTTGAATGTCATAGCAAAAATGACTGGGCAGGAAGATGACACACTGAAGATGGGAGATTTAATAGAAATTTCATCTCAAGCCCAAGGACAGAAGTTCTACCAAGCCCAAGTTCATTTAGTGAGCATTATGATTAAAATTTTTAAGATTTCTCAGTGCAAGTTGTCAGCACATACTAAAAGTAAAAATATGCCTTATTTAATGACATTCTGGTAGTATCCATAGATTTCAGGATTTCTTCTTTTATTAATGTTTTAGTCTTTGTTTAAATTTCACTAAATAATACAGAAGGAATCAGTTAAAGATAGAGAGCTAGAAATACAGATAGGTTAGATGATATCTTGTGTTTTATTTGAGCTAAATATATTTTGTTAAATATATTTTTATAGGAGCAAAAATAAATGAATTCATTTAAAAGTACCAGCCTAGCTAACCATGGGGTCTCACCAAACACACCAAATGTTTCTCTGTGAAAGAGAAAATACAAACAGCCTTTGTGAATATGTGTTAATCATGAGTCTGCGCTGTGGCCATCTGGGCCATGCAGACATCACCAAACCTCCCTGGAGGAGGACCTAAGCTGACAGGGCAGGCTGTGTGATGTAGCCTTATAACATGGGTTTCCCACATCATTGAGTATGTACTCAAGCCTTTCAAATCCTCAACTCTCCATGGTAAATTCAAAATTCACATACACACTTAAATCAACAAATGAGTAGATGTTTTTCCTCCCTTTTCTTTGTTTCTGTGTGTCTCTCTCTGTGCTTGTCTCTCTCTCTTTTTCCCTCCCTCTCCACTTCTGCCTCTTTTATAGAGAAGGTGTTTACAACAGTCAGATGCATGCACTCCATTAACTGCCCAGGAGTGCCTGGTTTGGGGAGAGGCTGCCTCCAGGCACTGAGGTGCAGAGTAATTTGGTTGCTTGTGATGAGCTCCACTTTGAGCTGTCTTAATTTCTGCTAAGAGGATGCATGACATAGGGTATAATTCCTACTCTCCTTCAGCACCCAGGGCCTATGGACCTTGGCCCTGGTGTCCAGCTTCAGGCTGGAGCTCAGCTGGATGGTGCCAGGCACTCCTTCCTACTCTCTGCTGTCACCCAGCGCGGGTGCCCCAGCCCCCTCCTAATACTGCAGAGACAGGCTCTTCAGCTCTGGCTTTGCTCTTTCCTAAGGCAGATTTGCAGGAGTCACTGCTTGCATTCACATTTCCTCTGCTCTCTTCTTGATCACCAAATCTTTTATATGTAATCATTATCAACAACCCATTTTTATCAAAGTAAGGTGTTAAGACCCAAGCCTTATTGCCTATCTGGCCTTTGAAGGCTTTTGTGTTTGTGCTACAACAACAACAACAATAAAACCCTGAAAGATCAATAAAAGAAGACAAGTTCCCTTTTATAATAAGGAGGACTCTATCAAAACACAAGGAAAAATATAATAGAGTAATATTACAGTCCTCTGACCTGAGATAAGGCAATGACTTATGGACCTATTATTATTCAGTCTCCCTAGGATTAAAACTAATTATAACAGTTATATGCTTGTTAAAATCTTGTAAGGAGAAACTTTATTTTTCAGTTCACTTATTTTTAGGCAGAACATTAGTTGAATTTGGTAAAAACAAGTTTTAAACAAAAAGAGTGATTCAAATAAATTACTGATTAGTGTCCATTAAGTCCCTCCAATAATAGCTAATACTCAAGGGGTACTTCTGATTAACTCCTTTCATTTCACAAATCCTTTTGAAGTAAGCATTAGTGTTATCTAAATTTTAGATAACACTAATAGAAAGAACCTGGAGATTAGTGAGATTAAGAAACAACTGTTTGTAATTTGGAAAACCTGCTACAACCCAGGTCTTTCTGGAACAAATGCAACTGTTTAATATTCTGTACTACCTCTTTATGTGTAAATAACTATAGATTTGATAAGTAGAAGAAAGGTAGATTTGCATTGTAGCATTGAAATTATTATTGCAGCCGGGCGCGGTGACGCCCGCCTGTAATCCCAGCGACTCGGGAGGCTGAGGCAGGAGGATCGTGAGTTCAAAGCCAGCCTCAGCAACTTAGTGAGGCCCTAAGCAACTCAGTGAGACCCTGTCTCTAAATAAAAAACACAAAACAGGGCTGGGGATGTGGCTCAGTGGCCAAGTGTCCCTGAGTTCAATCCCCGGTTCCAAAAAAAAAAGAAAAGAAAAGAAAAGAAATTATTATTGCAAGGATTACTGAGTTGTATAATACTGGAGAGGACAAAATGCAACTATGTTCACCATCCTATTTTTTATAGAAATACTTCAGAGAATTTCACAAATCTGTGAGTACCAATTGTTGAAGTACTTGCTTTTACAAATGGAATGAACAGTTTTAACTTTTAGTGAATTTATGTATATCTATTTAAACTGCAACATTTAGGTTTTCTGATTTTCTTTGTCTCTGACTCTTTCTACCAGGGCCAACGTCTTTTTGAAAAATTGCTCCAGCTGACTTCACAAAATGTTGAAATCAAGCTAGTGAGTGATGTGACAGCTGATTCAAAGGTATTAGAAGCCTTGAAATTAAAGGGTAAGGCCAAGGTTGATATGCTACTTTACCACTGGGTACTCTGTTAAAATACCTTGAATTTCACTTAAATAATATATAATTTCTCTATAATCAGTATATGTCACTTAGTATACTTCTTATTTCTTCATTGAAAAATAGCCTGATTAAAGCTTTTAAATGAGGAAACTAATCAATGCTACTGGGATTTTTAAAATATATTTCTCATATTAGTTTATGCAAAATAATCTACTGGCCATTAAATGATAATTAATTGGGAAGAAGAATCCTTCTTCTCTGAACACCTCAATGATGTAATTAGAAAAAAGGGATCAATTCCCATTAGATCAATGAATTTCTGTTTTTCTCTTGCCCATCAAATGAAAATCCCCTTTATGCTACATAATCTTTAAAATAATGAAGTTAGGTCTAAAAGTGTATGGAACACTGCCTAATTCCACAGGGAAATGCCACTCACTTGGCCATTTTGCATTTGGTCTCACCATATCATGAAGGCTGAGAATCATTCTAACATAACTCTTTTTCTGTGTTCTTCTCTAACTGAACACTCACTTCCAAATAGTTTTTAAATGTTTATAAAAGTTTTCATCCAGAATTTACTATCTGAACTCTAAGCCTTTAAAAAATACTGGCACCTGAGAACCAGTGAATGTATCCAAGCCGCCATGTGTCAGTGAGTCTCAGGGGTTCACCTGATGGCCTCATGTCTCCTGCTTCTGCTGCTTGAACATTCTGTGCATGTTCACTTGTCTTCTGCCCATCAAATGAAAACACCTTCTAAAATATGGAACAAATTGTAGTAAGTAGACAGGCCTGTCCTCCTGCAGAAGGAAAATGTGAAGTGATAAAGAATATTGAATAACACAAACATACAGAAGACGTTAGCTTGGCCAAGCAAATGAACCTTGTGCTACTCAGCTTTGCATCACTGTAACAAAATACTTGAGACAGATAATCAACTTATAAGGCCTCATAGTGACAGAGGCTTCAGTCCAAGGTCACTTGACCCTGTTGCTTTGGGCCTGTGGTGGCACAATATCATGGTGGGAGCATGTGGTGGAGGAGGCCTGTTCATTTCAAGCAGACAAGAAGTGAGAGAGAGACAGGAAGGGGTCCAGGGTCCCCAAATCCCCTTCAAGGACATGCCCCCATTGCCCTAATTTCCTCCTAATAGGCCTCACCTCTTAAAGGTTCCACCGCCTCCTCATAGTGCTACAGGCTGGTGATCAAGCCTTTACATGGTCCTTTGGGGAATACCTGTCCAAATCATATACTGAACCTGTCACCATACATAGCATTTTATTCTGTGCATAGGAAACAAAGAAAATGTATGTAATATTGCTGGGTTTGAAAAGCTTCACTGTGTTACTTGAGAAGCATATTTGTGTGTCAGGAGAGGGACACTGGGAATTAAATCCATGGGTACTTTACCACTGAGCTACACCACAGCCCTTCTTATTTTTTATTTTTGTGACAGGGTCTCTTTAAGTTGCAAAGGCTGACCTGGAACTTGTGATCCTCTTGCCTCAACTTCTGAGTAGCAGGGATTACTAGCTGGGATTACACCCAGCTGCAACAAAAGATTTTTGAAAAAGTAGAAAACATTCGGTTCAGTGAATTGACATACAGAATCATCATGGCTTAGAAACGTACTATTACTTGTCTCACTTATAAGATATGAAATTGGATTCCCACTGTCTGAGAATTTGTTATTCAACACACATTTAGGAATGGATTACTTTTGATTAACTGAGGGTGCCTACATTTGCAGGTATTTCTTATTAAATCCACTTGCATCTCCTTTGAGTTCTGGAAGTATGAAAAGCAGATGAGTTAGGAAGTGGGGAGGGAGTTGGAAAGTTCTGTTATTTCTTGAATATACATCCACACATCTCCTCCTTGCTATGGGCCCTTACTAATGCTTAGAAACTCAACCAAAAGTTAAAACTAATGGGTCCTGGGGAAATAAGCAACTGTCTTAGATGTTACTGAATATGTGGCTACCTGGAGATCCCTGGTCACTCACTGTTTCTCCGCTCTCCACTCATGGCCTGTCATCTTGACTCAGAAGTCAGAAAGATCAACCATCCCCACCTTCTCAAACTGTGACTTGAAGGTGGGGTGGTATTGAAACACAATTCCCATGAAGTCCTTGAACCCAGGGAGGGATTTGATTTTACACAAGGATCCCTATCAATTCAAAACAGGTTTTTGGTTTTTCTTTGTGGTGCTAGGATTTGAACCCAGGGCCTTGTGCTTGCAAGGCAGGCACTCTACCAACTGAACTATATCCCCAGCCCTCAAAACAGGTTTTATTATTGGTTTTCTTAATGTCATTTACAAACTATCTCCAAAAGCATCCCTCATAAACATATCAAATGCAATATGTTAATTTACTTCACAAGCTGCTTCCCCTACCTCCCAACAATAGCAGCAATTGTCCCTTTCCCTGAGTGAGGTTCTGTCTGCTCAGTCACTCATGTTAGAAACTAAATTCCACATTTTAAAAAAATATATATATATACATATATATATGTATATATTTATATATATTTTATAAAATCTGCTCCTCAGTCTCTCTCCTAGGTATCACCTTTTCTTCTCAACTGCCGCTGTTCTATTTCAGATCTCTAGTAATTTTCTCAGGCTTTGTCCCACCATATAATCTCCACACAGCCAAAGAGATTTTTCTATAACATGATTATTTGGCCACTCAAACCCAACCTATATCGTATGTATATGTGAGTGTGCCTGAATGATATGCAAAAATTATTATTGAAGACTATCAGACACAAAATAAAGGGCACAAGCGGTAAGCCAACAATTCAGTGAAGTTTTACAAAATATACACATCTGTATAGCCCCTTCACAGATGGACATGTAGAACATTGCAAGCATCTTAGAAAGTTCCATCATTCTTTTTTGTAGTCAGTACACTCTGCAGAGAACCAGTCTTTCAACTTCTACCACCACCACTTGTCTTTCTTTGATTTTGATATAAAAAGAATCAAAGAGTATGTGTTCTTTTATATCTGGGTTATTTTGCTCTATTTTAGGCTTATAAGACCCACACATGTTGCGTATAGTAGTAACTTTCTTCTACATTGCTGTATAGGGTTCCATAGTATGAATATAATGCAATTTATTTATTTTACAGATGATGGAGATTTGAGTTTTTCCCAATTTTAGTTGTTATATGTAATACTACTATTCTTATACATGTCCTTTTGGTGCCCATGTATACAAATTTCTGTTGCATATTTACCCAAAAGTAGAATTTCTGACAGCACATATGTATGTTAAACTTCAATAGATAATGCCAGTCAGTTTCCAAGTAATTGTATCAGTTTATACTACCATAGGCATACTCCACATCTTCACAAAATTTGATGTTTTTTTAATTTTATCCATTCTGATGAGTATGTATTGTGTTGCAACTTTAGTGCTCAATTCCCTGATGGCTAATGATGTTAAACTCTCATACGCTTGTTGACGACTTCTAACTACCTTGATAAGGTGCCCATTCACTTTTGCTCAATGTTATTTTATCTTTTGTTTGTTATTTTCTTATTATTTGTCTGGATTTGAATCCTTTGTTGGATATATGTATCTTCTCCCATTTGATACTGTGTTTTCATTCTTCTAGTGTAGTCTTTTGATAAGTGTAAATTCTTAATTTTAATGAAATTGAATTTATTAAGTTTTCCTGTTATGTGTGCTTATTGCATTCTGTATAAAAAATATTTGTCATTACAAGGTCCTGAAAATATTCTCATTTGTTCTGTTCTAGATTGTGATATTATTTTACTGTTCAGATTTAAGTCTAGGACAGGGCATGGTGGTGCACACCTGTAATCCCAGCAACTCAAGAGGGTGAGGCAGGAGGATCACAAGTTCAAACCCAGCCTCAGCTACTTAGTGAGGCCCTAAGCAACTCTGCAAGACCCTGTCTCTAATAAAATATAAAAAAGGGCTGGGGGTGTGGCTCAGTGGTTAAGCACCTCTGGGTTCAATCCCTGGTACAGCCCCCCCCCCCCAAAAAAAAAAAACCTGAATTTAAGTCTAAATTTAAATCTACTTAGGTTAGGACTTAATTGCTGTATTGTGTGAAGTAGGGGTAAAGGTTAATTTTTATTTATATAAAAGCTATTGATTGAAAAACTCACTACATTTCAGAAGCATCCTTGTTAAAAAATTAGGTGACTATCTGTTTGGGTCTGTTTCTAATTCTCTACATTGCTTTGGTTTACTCATCTATCCTAGGACAAATGCCACACTGTTTAATTACTGTGGCTTTAAAGTGCATGTTGTAGAAGATCTAACGTTTTTGTCTTTGTTTTTTACCTTTAAAACTGCCTTAGTTATCCTTGACCCTTCAGATATAAAACAAATTTAACTATCATTTTGCCACATAACTACTTAATATTACATTGATTCTAAGGGAGAATTGACATTAACAATATTGACTTAGGCTGGGGATATAGCTCAGTTGGTAGAGTGCTTACCTTGCATGCACTCTGGTCCTGGGTTCAATCTCCAGCACCACAAAAAAACAACAACAAAAAAAAAATTGACTCTTCAGCTTCATGAATAAGGAAGGCTATACTGTTTCCTCCTGCTATTACTTTAGCTGCATCTGTTAGGTTGTTAATGTGACATAAATTTGTTAATTATTTTTCAATGTAATAAATTTCCTGATTTCTACTGCAATTTCTCTTTTGAGTCATGGGCTATTTAGAAATGCAGCCCTTGATCTTCAGACATTTGGGGGATTATTCTACTTACCTTTTTATTATTTTCACTATAATTAGAGAATACAGACTTAAGTCACTTGAAATTTTTGGGAAATTACTTTGTGAATTTTTTTTTTCTGGAAACAAATTTGCTTTACAAATCCTAAGGCTTTTTAGTGCTTTCATTCCACTTTTCGTTTTGTTTTTGCATTTTGTTAGCTCTTAGGGTTGCCTTGGACAGAGAGGTAGTCTCAAAAGCTCCTTCATCATAGCTGAAAAGTGGAGTAAATGTACAGTGGCTTTTGTTTGCCTGATACATGATCCAAAACGGTTGGACTCAAAGATGAGCTAAATAAGAGGGAGGGTTATTTTTTGGATCCCATTGCTTCTTTCTTCAAGTGGGATATGCCACCTGCAGTCAACATTTGGTTTCCTGGGTGTAATCCTGACAACTGCTCAAGCCTCCCACAAATGCCGGTGATATCTCACTTCTCATCAAACCTGACCCTAGTAATAGCACAACAATATTCTTGAAATTTTATACTACTAGTCAAATTTTTATTTTTGATTGTATATCTTAGAACACAATATTATTTCTCAACAATCCCACTGTATTTTTCATTCTTGTATTTCAGTTACTGTTGCAATGAAATTTCTAATTTAGAAGATTTATTTTTAATTGCCCATCAAAGCCATGGCAATTCAGTGAACTTTCTGTAATATAACTACAATATTTAATGTCCCTGCAGCCTAGTAAAAATTAAAAACAAAGTCAGAATGTATTTATTTTCTTCTGGGAAAAATTGCTTTTATTTGTTCATGGTTGAATGATAATTTTTTAATAGAATGACTAGTAAAATTAGTCATCAGAGATTTAAAGTCAGTGACCTGGAAACAAAATCCATGTTTCTTTCCTTTTCTTTTTCTTTCTTTCTTTTTTTAAAAAATGTATTTAAAACTATTCAGGATCAGAAATCTCCCTCTTGGGCTCATTCTTACTATTTACTATTATTAATTCTCCAAGCATCTGAAAGCTAGTCGTGGTTTCTCAAATACAACATATTTTTAAAGGGTTCTGTTTCCTAAAGCCTGCTTCTTGCTATGCTAGAAACCCTCTCCCTCTCCATGTCAATTTGTATAGTCCTTTTCATTTTTCAAAGTTTGAAACCATACCCATAATTTTTTTCCATTAGTCTTCATCTGTTTTTTGTGGCTAGTCTTACCATCTTCTTTCCCTCCATTGTTCCATTTGTTATATATTCAGCAGCCATTTCTTGAATATCTATAATGTGGTGAGAAGATTGATACAGGTGAAATAAACTGAGCAAGGAATTCCTGAAACATCTGTACGGAGTCCACTTTTGCTGAGTGACCTTTTGCATTAGTCCTCGATGCTCATGTTGTCCCCTTGGCCAGCATCATCTTTGCACCAGCAGAGCATTCATGAGGCCATGGAACTTGAAGAAACAGAATGTTCTACCATGGTCTCTTCTAATCAGAATTCCAGTCTGCTTATTTTTGAAGCTCACCTGCAAATGTGAAAGGAAGATGATCAGACAGTAACCAGGTCTTCTCTTCCTTCCTCAAGGGGTTCTTAAATAGTTTGTTAACCAAACACTGAGAAATTGCAAAAGCTCTATCATGCCACCAGAAACAACAGCCAGGACTCTATAATGACAGTACTGACACGGGTTAGTCTATACTGTCATAAAATGCATCTTGCTGTTGGAGATGTAAAGATGTGACAACAGTGTGTTTTAGAATCAGTGATATAAGATAATAAGGTAATAAGGATTGCTTTAAAACATTCATCAGTAAATTATAAAATTCAGTTTATAAATCTTTAATAAATTAAATTAAACCTGACCATGACCATTCCTAATACCCCACCGAGAGAGATAGATCCTAAACTAGGCCTCTGATAACTGCTTCTTTGCAGTACAGTGAGCCATACTTGGTTGATGGAAATTCTGAGAATTCAGGCTGTGTCAGATTAAAAAACCACAGGGATATCTTTAACAGAACCCTTGAAGGCTGGTACATTCGGTGATAGGAAGTGTTCCTCACCAAAGATAGTAAATAAGGAAAGAACAACAAAAAGCTGCTGATTTACCTGAAATAGGAAGGAGATTATGCAAATCAGTTTTATATGAAATTTCTATATCAAAACCAATATAGGAATTTTAAAAACCTGAAATAAACAAGAAGAGAGGGTATCATGGGATAGACAAAGAGAATAGCAGAACCCATATTCTTAGGTCATATGCAGCATGATAAAATTTCAAGCCAAATGAAAAAGAAGAGGGTATGAAAAGGCTCCAGTGATTTATTCTGCTGACATTGTCTGCTTCTAAGAGGTACTGGCCCTACAAATACCAAGTTTCACTTGCAGTTTAAATTCTGTCACTTGATGCAGTTTGTTATTTTTTAAAGAAACACTAAAAGATTTTATAGCTGATCTGTAAACGTATTTATCATTCATACATGTTTGGAAATATGTGTACATCATGGAATGTCTAAATTGAGCTAATTAAAATATGCATTACTTCATATATTAATCATTTTTGGTGAAGAGAACATTTCAAATCTACTTTCTTAGCCATTTTTAACAGCACAAATTAATACATTATTACTAGCTATCGTCACTGTGTTATACAATAGATCTCTTCTCATTGTAGGCAATCAGTCCACTTATACAACCACAGAAAAAAATTCACCCTGGAGCTTGGTGGACCTCCAATAAATCTCCATGTTGCACCTCTTTCTTCTGATGTCACAGAAGCCCCTCTGTGGGCTCGAGAGGGTTTTAGATAGTGTTAACAAGCTTTCAGTTTGTTAGAATCAAACATGCGTTCTCCCCGCTCCTTTCTCTCCTGCACACAAACCTGCAAGTGATTAAACCCAGAGCTTGGTGTTTGCTGCTGCTGCTTTATGACATCTTTAAGGACCTGATAACAGAGCTATTGTGTGAAGTTCCTTTGTTTAACTAGAGCATTCATGTGTCAGGACTCTTCTTTCCTCTTTGGATTCTTCAGACAGAAAGATATAGAGATGTGTTTGATAGATAGGTAGAAGATAGAGATATGATAATAGGAAGATAAACATGATAGATATGATGGGGGTAGGTATAGATTAGATAGATTGATAGATAGATAAATAGATACATAGGTAGATACATAGATACATAGATAAATAGATATAGATAGATAGGATCTTAGTTGGTTTGTACTGCTATAGAAAATACCCAAGACTGAGTAATTTATAAAGAACAAAAGCATATTTTCTCATAGTTCAAGGATCTGGAAGTCCAAGATCAAGGCATTGGCCTTGGTGTCTGGTGAAGGCCTGGTTTCTGCTGCCAAGATCAAGCCTTGTTGCTACCTCCTCTGAAGGGGATGAATGCTATGACCTCTCCTGGTAGAAGAGACAGAGAGGCAGAAAAGGGTCAAAGCTAGTTCCCTCCAGCCCCTTATAAATACCAGTCCATTCATGACTTAATCACTTCCTAAAGTCACTACCTCTTAGTACCACCACAATGGGATTAAATTTCAACACAGAGCAGAGATAATCTGCAGATCTTCCTATGAGACTTTAAATATAAAATTCTAGGGTTCTCTACCTTTTTATCCATACTGTCTCATTTCCTTTTCTTTTAAAAATTTTTTTGAGACCAAGTCTCACTAGGCAGCCCAGGCTCTTCCTAAACCCCTCAGCTCAAGCAGTCCTCCTGCCCCAGCCTCCCAATAGCTTGGGACTATAGGCAGATGCTGCTGGTGTATCTCTTCTCATGTCTGTAACCCTTAGTGAAGACAATGCGAAGCGTACCCTGGAATGAACTTTCCGTCACTGAGATAGTGCTCAGCCCTCTACCTTTCCTGCATCCTCTCATCTGTGCCCTTTGTGACTAAAGTCATAAATCTCAGGCATACCTGTCTGTGGTTTGAGTAAAGCTAACATTTGGGACTTTCCCTCATTAGCACTACATACTGAGCAAGCAAGCCAATTAGGCAAAGCCTTTCCTGTATTGCTGAGAAACCAATAGCCACAGGGTCCTAATGAGCATTGGTTGGGCCTCTTCAACAGTAGATATCTAATTGCTGTTTACTTGTGACCAAATTTTATGCATTTAAATCAGAATTTTAATTGTTGAAATACTGGTAAGATGAAAGCCCTTTCACTCATGGTTATGACATCATATTTTCAAACTATTATTCTCTGGCTTTCTTTGTTTAAAATAAAGAGAGGGGGATGCTGTGTGCTGTGTTCTGTTGTCAAAAATGCTGATATAACTTTTGTATATACACCATGTGAATCCCACCATTGTGTACTCCACAAGACTGGTGCCCTAATTAGAATAAGATATATTCCACGCATGTATGATTTTATCAAAATGGACTCTACTGTCAAGTATAACTAAAAAGAGCCACTAAAAAAAAGAACAGAAAAGAAAAAAAATGAGGGTCCCCAAAGCATACCATGGGAAAAAATTCTAAGTGTAATGCTTGTCATTGCTTATGTGAATTCCAGAAAGCTGTATTCATTCACCAATATAACCCATTTTTATTTTCACCTCTATCAATTAAGCATAACAAACCTAAAAGGAGATAGATTCCTAAGTTTGAGCATAGGAGTTGCACAAATATTTAAATTAATGCAAGCTGCCCCAGTTTCCAACTTGAACATTTTACAAAGTGATTTTGTAACTGCTTACACCAAATCAGTGAAGTATAATTTGAGATTTTATGCTTATTGAGATTTTTTTAATACTTAGGTCTCACTGTTTTATGACTATTCCAACCTAACTCTACAAGTAGGTTATGCTTGCGTCAATTTAAGCATTAAGAAGAACATTTGTATGACTTCCCTAGAGTAAACGTTATACTGTTCCCGCTTACATTTTCACAGTCTGAAAGAGCCTGAACATTTCAGAGGGCCTTCTGTTGACCTGGTGAAGGGCTATGCTGATGGCCATCAGGACAGTGGCATTCTTGGCCAGGAGGCAGATGCACTGCCTTCTCTTGAGTCTGCTCTCCAATGGCCCAGACAACTGTCAAGGTGTCCTTGCTATCGCCCAGGCATGTTGCTGTCTCTGCTTTCATTTCACACCTTTTCAGAGGGAAAAGGGTTTATGCTTGAGTGCACAAAGGCTGATGCCTTTGTTCTTCTATACAGTGCAGGAAGAATTCATCACAAAGAACTGTCTTCCCTCTTTCTTTGCAGCACACCAGATACTTAGCAGCAAGGCTGGAGCTCCTCAACCTGCTCTTGTTTGGACCCTTTAAGCTTGAATGATATTTAGCAGAGTAATTAGCATAACATTGAGGAGCAGGTCCTTTGGTGTTATATAGACTTGTGCTGTAATTCTGGACCTGTCGTTACTGTGATGCAAGTAACTTTCTCTGAGCCTCAGTGTCCTTTCCAATAAAATGTCCTTTCCAATATAATCCCTCCCTTGGGGATATGGAAATTAAATTAGGTAATATATAAAAAGTATCCGGTGCTAGTGCCTTGCTCATAATAAACTGTTAATGACACCCACCATAATCCACATCTTAATTTACCCAGACTGTGTTATTTCTGTGTCTAATTGGTCAGTGCCTCTTAGTCCAGACTGGATTCATTTCTGGTCCCTACAGCATAGTCCAAACCCTGTGGTTTTCTAATGAAAGGAAGACCCCAGTTCTGATTTGTATGTTACAGATCATCTTTGGGAATGCAGCTGGTTCATCTGCCTTTATGGTTGTGCAGTAACTCTTGCTGGCTCCCATTTGTGGTAGGAATTGTTTAGCTGGACACACCAGTGCCACCCCATCTGTGTTTTCATTTTCTGTTCTAAGAACCCAAGTTACATTAGCAATTTGATGTGTTTGAACTTCCAGAGGGGTGCATCCAATACATATGGTAGAGTCCAACCATCATCCATTTGTTCTAAAACATAGAATCTTTTGCTAAAGGTTCTATTTTTATCCCTAATACATAAGAGCCTTGGCAGGCTTGGCATTTTCAAGGAAACTATGTGCATTATTTGAGGAGAATCTTAGCTATTTAATGTAGTGTAGTTGTGCATTTCCATTCTGTTGATGCTAGAATCTGGGGAGAGGATGTTCTTCGACAGGGGAAGAAGAATCAATGTGTAAATGTAAATAAAGGGATACATAATACCCTCCCTGAAAGCCTGCCTGATTTCCAGCAATCTCATAAACATCATTTTTAGCAACTGCTTACTGTTTTTGAGTATCCCTTAAGCTTTGTGCAACCATCATACAAGGTTCTGAAGGAGACTCGAGACAGGCTTTTGTCTCTGGTCTGCTGATCACTGACTTTGAGCAGTCTTTGCCTGACCTGGAGGAGCCACATTGAGAATATTCATTGCTTTCATTAGTGAATGAGGTCTCTTCTGTGACTGAGTCTCCATTTTCAAGGTGGACACCCTAATTGAACCTGCTCTTTTAATCAATGCTGTAAGAACTAGTGTGAATTAAGATGCAAAACTGTATTTCTCTTGTTTCCAGCCAGCTGCTCAGCATGAACTGACAATGTTTATTATTTCTGTGCCCTCTTTCCATCTTTCTTTCTATGCCATGTTTTATCCTGTTTTTTTTTCTTTTGTTTGTTTTTCTTTTGCTGCTAATTTATTTTTTCCTTTCTCCTATTGTGTCATTTTAATAACTTCCCTAGCAACAGGTGTTTCAAAGATTCACAGCTGCCCTAAATCTCCTAACCAACATCTTTCCCTCATCTTAATATCATCTCTTATACAAAATACAACAAATGTCATGCACATACATTGTCTATATCCAAGCCCGTCACCACCTCCTTTCCTCCAGCCTCAGAGGAAGTGTCTTTGGTTCTCTTCCAAGGCTAACCCTTCCACCTGTAGCAACTGGTCCCAGTTTCTCAGGGACTGCATTTAGCTTTTCCCTCTTACCATTACAGTTACACTGTCTTTTATATTTCTCTCCCCTCAACACATATGCATACGCAAGTCAATGGGAAAAGAAGAAACCCACCAACACCCGTCATGGATCCCTTCTGGCTGCTGCCCCTTCTAGCCTCTGCCCTTTTCTTCATGTGCAGGTTTGCATACTGCCATCTCAGTCTTCTAATTGCCACCCCTGTGCAGCTTCAAATCACAGCAGTCTGGTTTCTTCCTTGACTCCCCTGAAACTACCTTGCCAGAGTCAACCAGGTCTACTGGATAGGCAACTCCCTGGATATATTTTAGACCTTATACCAGATGACTTTTCTGCTGATTTTGAACACACTATCTTTTCCTTAAATGTCAACTCCTTCTTTTACTTTTCTTCTTCCCTTCCCTTTTCTTTGCTTTCCACACTCTCTCTACATTGATCCATGCATTCATTCTGTGCCTTCCTTCATCACCTTGGTACAGCCTGCATATTGTTTTTCCTGAGTCCCAGATTCAAAAAAAATATTCCATGATAAATTTAACATTTCCACTTGCACATTCATGCAATACCTCAAAACCAACTTGTCCAAAAATTAAATTAATGCACCCTTCCACCCTCCCTGACCTCAGAGTCCTTAAGTTCTAGCTCAGTAAATGATGACTGTCCTTCTACAAGGCCCCAAAAGGAATCTAGAGCCACCTTTCTCTTTTTTCTCAATTCTAAAATCAAATCAGCCTGCAGTTCTAATAGATATATTATCTGAAAATCTCTAGAAATGGTTTCATTTTTCCCTCTCAAATACTTCTACCGTGGTTTAGACCTTTGTCATGTCTCTGTTGAATGATTGCAAACAGCATCCAAACCATTTTCCAGACTCCAGTCTAACTCTATTCTCCACATAGAAAGTGCTCACCCGGATTATCAAATTTCCTTGTCCCTTCTTTCCCTTAACATTTTTCAGTGTCTTGCCATCAGTTAGTTATGTGCTCCAACATAGGGTTTCTGTGACATTAGGGGCATGTGTTATGGTTTGAATCTGAAATGTACCCCAAAGTCTCATGTGTTCAGAGGTGGTGCTTTTGAGAAATGATTGGATCATGAGGGTTCTGACCTCATCAGTTACTCCATTGATGGCTAAATGGACAACTGGGAGGTAAGACCCCAGTTGGAGAAAATAGATCACTGAGGCTCTCCCTTACTCTCTCTCTCTTTCTCTCTCTCTCTCTCTCTCTCTCTCTCTCTCTCTCTCTCTCCTTTAGTAAGAGAATGGTACTTAAAAGCTATTTCCTTATATTTTCACTTTAGAAATTGTTCTCAAATGTTATACTACTTAATAAATGATAGGACAAGCATTTTAAAAGTAAAAAATACTATGCAAAAATGCTGCTATAGTTTGGTTGCTGAATGTCCCTCCCAGGCCCATGTATTAAACGCTTGGAGCTCAGGGAGCCACTATTGGGAAGCAGTGAACCTTTAGCGGGTAGAGCCTCGTGGGAGGTCTTTAGATCATTGGAGGCATGACCTTGAAGGGGGTCGTGGAACGCCAGGTCCCCTCTTCAGTGTCTTGCTTCCTTGCAATAAGATGAGTGGTTTTACTCCGCCACACACTCTCATCATGATTTGTGCCTCACCAAATGCCCATACCAATGGGGCTAGAATCTCTAAAATTGTGCCTTTTTTTCTTTATATGTTGATTATTTCAGGTATTTGTTATGGTCACAGAAAACTGACTAATACAAATGCTAGTTTCCATAGAAATTTACATGGTACCTTTCACCTAATAGAAAAAAAAATTTTGAAAATGGCGTTTGAAGGTTTGATGTAATTCACACTACTTTGGTTTGTGTTTCTGTTCCTGTAATAAGCTCCTGTAGAGATCAGAGTTAGAAATCTACTTTCAATGTCTTTTCCTCATGTTCATTTGCCTACTTGGAGGATAGAGTAGGGAGTCATGTGGCTTTTAGTAGCCTGTGTGGTTTGCCAAATTGTTCCAAGTTGTTCCTTAATCCATATGGCAAATTAACCCAGTCAGGCAGAGAGAGAAGAGATTTCCCTCTCAACAGAAGGTGAAGAGTACTAATGTTTGACTACCTCTCTTGTAGCTTTTCTATTTTTTAACTTTCATTGAAAGAGTATTTGAAGCAGTCTTCATCTGTTTGAGCTGCTATAACAGAATACCTGTGACTGGGTAATTTTTACTTTTTAAATTTTTTTAATTAATTAATTATTTTATTTATTTATTTATTTATTTATTTATTTATTTTTACTTTTTGATACTGGGAGTTGAACCTGGGGTGCTTAACCACTGAGCAACACCCCCAGGATTTTCTCTCTCTCTTTCTTTCTTTCTTTCTTTCTTTCTTTCTTTCTTTCTTTCTTTCTTTCTTCCCTCCCTCTCTCCTTTCTTTCTCCTTCCTTCCTTCCTTCCTTCCTTCCTTCCTTCCTTCCTTCCATCTCACTGACTGCTTAGGGCCTCAATAAGTTGCTGAGGCTGGCTATGAACTCATGATCCTCCTGCCTCAGCCTCCTGAGCTTCTGGGATTACAGGCATGTGCCACTCTGCCTGGCTTGGGTAATATTTAAAGAACAAAAATTTATATCCCACAGTTTGGGAGGCTAGGATGTCCAAGATCAAGGTGCCAACATCTGGTGAAGTCTTTCTTGCTGCATCATCTCATGGTGGAAGATGGAAGGGCAAAAGAGAGGACCGACTTGTCAAGCCCCTTCATAAGGGCCTTAATTTCACATTTGCAGAGGTAGAGGTCTTCATGACCTAACCACAGCTGACTTTGTTCTGCTTTCTGTGGGGTGTGTGTGTGTGTGTGTGTGTGTGTGTGTGTCTGTACTGTCTTTTCCATGTAAGTATAGGGTATAGATCGAAAACTCTGATTCTAGAGTGGAATAAGTCCCTGGCTTTGCCCTCTGTATGCCCTCTGTGAGTTATTCAGCCTCTTGAAACTTCAGTTCAGCCTCTTGAAACTTCAATTTCCTGATTCCTACCTGGGACTAATAATAGAAGCTATTGTATAATGTTCTAAAGATGAATGAGATCATCCATGTGATGTATTTAATACAGAACCTGGCACATGATAGGTACTTTAAAACCTATGATAGGTACTTTAAAACTTTTCAAAAAAATTGAGCATATTTTAGGGCTGGGTTTATAGCTCAGTTGGTAGAGTGCCTGCCTTGCAAGCATGAGGCCCTGGGTTCAATCCCCAGCACCACAAAAAAAAAAAAAAAAAAAAAAAATTGAGCATATTTTATGAAAGAGGAAATGCTAGGAGGGAAGGAAGGGGAAAGGAATGGGGAGGGAATATAAATTTACTCCTTAGATGCTGCCTTAAAATACAAGCTGGCAGCAGGGTCTACATGGTTAGGGGCCATAGTCCTGAGCCAAACAAGGACCAGAGCAGACTTCCGTGCTCAGCAGATCTGCATTTGGACATCTGACCGAAAGAACAACTCCCCATCCCTACCCCCTATTCTCCCAGGGAAACTCCCTCATTTATATCCAAAAGGGCTTCTGAAAATGCAAACACATAAATATTGGATGAGAATGAGTTAAAACTACCAGAAGAGATTAAATCTTTCATGTGGTTCTGAGAAGGAGGTATGCAGACCTAGGATGTAACTCATCCTGACAGGCTTTAAGATAGGTCTGTGCTTCCTTGTGAGGCCAAACTTCAGTTTCCCAGGGAGCCTGCATCTCTGGGCCCCCACACACTGTGCAAAATAGGCTCCCCTTGATTTGAGGCTGTTATGTTCAACAAAGAGGCTGATGAATGAATCTAATTATTCACAAAGTAAAGCTGATGAGAAGGCAAATGCCAACCTGTGAAAATGAAGTCTGTGTTGCTGTGTTCCCGTAAGTGACTTTCCTGTCATTATGCCCAAGTAAGGACTGTTCATGCATCAGTGTGGGGAAGGCAGTACTGAAAAGCTTCAGTAGCACCTTTACTCTGGTTTTATTCTTCCTTGCATGCAAATTATACTCATCTTTTAAATTAACCTTCACTTAAAGGCTTATTTTTTTCCTTTTCTTTTCCTGAACCACACAAGTCAATGTTATAGTGGTTCAAGTTTGAAAAACAAAAGTATCTTATATGTTATTGGATAAACAACAGTGTGCTCACTTACTTGGAATCATTTCTGAGGCTCCTAGAATAATCAGTATTGACAAAATTTGTTCATAAGATAAGTAGGTTTTTATATGACTTAGGTTTTTTATTTTTCTCCTCTTTATTTTTATTACATATTTTTTAAATTGACACATAATAGTTGTACATACCTAGGAGGTACAGTATGGCATTCCAATTGTATACAATGTGTCCTTATCAGATCAGGGTAATTAGCATATCTGTCCCCTCAGACATTGCTATGGTTTGGATCTGGAATGTGCCTCCGAAGGCTCATGTATTAATGGCATAGTTCTGTGTGTTGCAAGGATCAGAGGTGGGGTTTTTAGGAAATGATTGAATTGTGAGGACTGTAGCCTCATCAGTGAATTAATCCATTTGATGGATTAATCATTTGAATGGACTACTGGGTGGTAACTGTAGGCAAATAGGGTGTGACTGGAGGAAGTAGGACTCTGGGGAAGTAGCCCTTGGGCACTATATCTGTCTCTAGCCCCTCCCCACACCCCTTTCTCTGTGTTTGCCAACCACCATGAGCTGAGCAGCTCTCCTCTACCACACCCTTCAACCATGATGTTTCTGCCTTGGAGCTGTCTGACTGTGGACTGAACCTCTGAAACAGTGAGCCAAAATAAATCTTTCCTTCTCTAAGTTGTTCTTGTCAGGTATTTTGGGCCCAGAGATGAGAAGCTGACTAATACGCTTATTTTTGAGAACATTCAAAATCTTCTCTATTAGTTCTTTTGAAATATTCAATTCATGGTTCACCACAGTTACCCTACTGTGCTATAGAACACTAGAAGTTACTCCTCCTTTCTACTACACCCCTGTGCCCATTAACTATTCTCTCTCCATCTCTCCTTGATTTATTTTAAGACTGTAAAATAATTCATTAGCATTTTGGAAGTAATACAGGGTTAACAAGGTTCTGATTTCCATTTGACTTTTTGAGTTTGCTCTTCATCTTATTTTGATTACAAATTCAACTAGAACATTATTTTCTGATTGTATTACTGAGATCAGACTTAAAAAAATCTAAAAAAAAAAAAAAGGATATCTTTGTCCAGGATTGCTCATGGCTCAGAAGTCTACAAACATTCAACAGCCAGTGGCTGACCACCTACTAAGCCATCAAAAAATGTTGAGGTCTTGACCCCTGAAGTCTCAGAACAATGTGAGTTTTTCTTAATTTTTCCATAGTAGACTTTCCAAAAGGGAGCAATACTCCTTTCAGACACCTCACTCACTCCCTAATAACAGCTGGAAAACACACCCTGTTAGCTCATCTTCTCAGTTGTCTCTGATACCATGGTTCTACAAGAGACTCATGGGTATTCACACCCATTTAAAACCAGTTCTTGGCTGGGTGAATCTGTTCCCACTAGCTAAAGTACCCATTGAGTTTTCCCCATGTATGAATTCCTTTTGGTATCTAAGATGCATTATGGTTCTACACCTTATTTAGACTCTGCTTTGTCTCCTCCTTATACCCATTTGTGTCCTCTGTTATCATGAATAGGAATCAAGACTCCCTGAATCACTTCTACTGCATCATTAGGAGCTTGGGTCAGCTTCAGTGCCTGCTGGCAAGGCTCCACTGCAGAGGATATCACATTGAACTGCAAGTTAGCCAGGTTTGGTGACACTTGCCTATAGTGCCAGCTACTCCAGAAGATGAGGCAAGAGGATCACTTGAGCTCAAGAGTTTAAGCCTAGCCTGGGCAACAAAACAAAACAGAACTGCAAGTTAAGTGGATGCAAATAAAATGTCTTCCCTAATTTCCCATTGTCACAAACAATGACACTGGGCTGAGGATTATCTCTGTCCCAAGACATCCCCTGCCCCACCAGAGATCGGCACCATATTTATACCATATCAGGTAAAAGTATGCATGTACTTCATTAAACAGGAAATTATACTCATTCTGAATTGTCATGAGGCTTAGAAAAAGTCCAGAAAATTCATGAGCTTTAAGGAACAGAGAAAAGATAATCCTGTGCCTCCTAAATTGCATCATGGCCAGGAAATGGAAATACCAGCTGCTACTTAAAAAGTCATGGTTTTGAGGAACTTATGTATTAGTTTTAAAATTCAAGAAACACACTCAGTGTGAATAGATATATTTACAGTGTTTCACATTAAAAAGCAAAGTCTCTATTGACCCTAGCAGAATATTGTTTGGATATACTCAATCAATTGATTAGCTCATGATGCCTCAGGCCGAGAAAGAAGCCCAGAGAGCTCTGTAGCTACACCCAGACTTTGCATTTTGGGGGGTTATTAGAGAAGCCTCCATCTGTAGAAGACTAGATGGAGTTCCCCAAACTGTATGTCCCTCTTCCACCATTTCTTCCATAGTACCCTAAACTAGAAGGCCCTGTGTTGGTTGAATGGAGCTGAATTCCCTACCATGCACATAGCACTACCAGTGTTCAATAAATATTAACTGACTTGAATTTCCAGGCAAGAGTGATTTTAGCTGTTCTATAGTAAGAGTGGACTCCTCTGATAATAGCATCTCTTCCTGAATTATGCATTTCTTTGCCCTCTGCTCCAGCTCTAAGCTCTTCCCAGTGTATAGCCCACACCTTCATAGCTGCAGTCTAAACCTACCTCGTTTTATTTGTCCTTTAAGAGAATCCAAGAATGCCCTGTCCATTTCTGGATTCCAGGAAGGAGTTGTACACACTCTGATCCCTTCTTGTCTAAGTTATTTGGTCAGACTGTCCTCAAATTGCCTTTTCTTGCCCAAGCCACCTCTCCTCCACTCCTCAGCTCAGTCTTGACACCCCTAGAAGCTCGCAGCAGGCCTCTGGCATATGTGTTAAATGTGTGCCAACCCAGCATTTGTGGCCCAGCAAGCTGCCTCTTTGGCAGCCTCAGATGCCTCCTTTCCCTTTCCTCATTTTTTTTCCTATTTCAGACTCTGTTTAGTTACACAGTTAAAATTGCCTTTATGTTAATCCCTGCTGGGGTGAAGGAGCAAGGAATGAGCTTCTAAGGGGTAAAGAGAGGTGGAACTCATATTTTTGTCATGAAAAACTCTCCTGAATTCACCAAGAGATGGGATATGTATTCAACCTTCAGTTGCTAGAAAAGCTCCGTATTAGGGGCTTCTTTGATTTACCAAAATTTTTTTATTTATCAAGACATTCACGCACCAGTCTTCAGCGTATGTATGATATCACTGTTGTTAATAATGATACATAGCTAACAGATGTTGTTCTGTATACTTTACCTATATTCCTATTTAACTCTCAGACATCCCTAAGATGTAGATGCTATTAGTATTTTTATTATTTATGTATAGATATTAATATTTTGTAGATGAGAAGACTGAGACACCAAAAGGTGAAATCATATGCCTAAGATCAATGATTAGTGGTTGATAAAAGATATCTATTTATTCTTGGCACAGTGCCCCAGGCATGTGATTTTAGTCTATATTATTGGATCTTGGAAATTATGTATCTAACAGAGACCTTATAAAATGACAAAAACATCCTTCCTCTACTGTTTAGCAACCTTCAGATTACACTGAAGAAAAAATGTCTAAGAAATCTCTTTTGACCCAACTGTGTATAATCTAGTCATTTTATAATATTTATTTTGAAATTCAGCAAAGCACAGTTGTTGGCACTCATCAAGACAGGCTGAAGATATAGGCTGGCACCATTCTTGGGTCCTGGGTAAAACTTCATATTGTAATTAACAATTCTAGCGCTAAAACTACAACAGACTACTTAATCATTTATCAATTCATTCATTCATTCTTTTAACAAATATTTATTTGCTTTTACAGTGTGCCAGACACTGATGGAAATTACTTGATCTGAAATGGATTTTTAAAAGATTATTTTGGCTTTGTGTGAAGAATAGATTGGAGTGGAGTCAAGGCAGGGAAACAGCTAATGGGCTCTTGGGGTATCCCCTCTGGCAAGAGATAAAAGTGACTTGGACTAGTAAGATGAAAAGAAACATATTTGAAATATATTTTGAAGAGAGAACAACGGAACTTGGTTTATGTGTTGGTGTGGGGATGAGGGTAAGATAAAGAGAAGATGGACCCCTGGATGTTATACCACTGAATCAAAGATGTTATCATTATATCATCTACATGAGAAATCTAGTAGAAATGGGCTTGTTGTTTGGGGGGAATAAAGATTTCTACAAATAGATTAATTTAGGTCTGACCTCTATGAAGTGAAGCTCCAACAGGTCAAATCTTTAGATATTGTTTGGGGAGTCACCAGCATGTAGATATTTATAGCCACAGCACTGGGTAAGATTTTCACAGGAGTGGGAATAGTTGTAGAATGGGGCCCAGGACCAAGCCCATGGGACCAAGCCCACGGGCTTTCCAACATTAAGGCTCCGTAGAATTGGGGAAGCTAGCAATTTGAAGCATTGGGGAAGGAGGAATAACTGAAGTAGGAGGAAGAAGGAGGGACAGATTCTGTCAAATCTTGCTGAGAAGTCAAGTCAGCTGAGAATAGAGAAGGATCCATTGGATTTGTCAGCATGGAGGTGCTAGTGAACTAAGTAAGAGAAACCTCAGGCAGTTGAAGTGGATTGAAATGTCATTGGTCAAGTGAAAAAATAGAGATGAGTATGAATAACTCATTCAAAAAAATTTGCTATGAAGTGAAACAGAAAGAAGAAGGTGGATATAGAGGGAGGTAGAAACCAAACTGATTAGAGAAATTTAAAATATTGTACGGTAGTACTGTTAATTAGCAATTTGAGATGATATTTCTAATTGAAATGGATCACCATAATTATGAGGTTTCCTTAGTAACCTTTAGCTGTGAAAGTACAGGAAAGTCAACAGATGAGACTCATCAGAGTATCTTATCTTACCAGGAGAATGTTACAGAGAGGATGGCCATGAAATATATACTTGCTTTAAAACATGATGAATGTTTGAGGAGATGGGAATGCTGGTTGTCCTGATTAGATTGTAAAACGTTTTATACACATACAGGATAATCACATGTACCCCATAAATATGTACAATTTTTATGTATCAGTTAAAAAGAAAGAATGAAATAATGAGTAGAATAACAAAGAATTAGTCTAACCACCATTGTGAAAGTCAAGCATATTTTGTTACAGTGCATTAAACAAAAATGATAAAATTCTACCTACAACCATAATGAAATAATTTTAATAGTTTTTTTGCATGGACCTCAGATCAAGTACAGTTTTCATCTACGATACTATCATACACTTTAAGAGTTTGCTGGACTTTTGTAAGTGTAGTTAGATTTAACAAATAAGCGAAAAAACAAAACAGTGTTGCCACAGTCTTATGACTATCTCTACTGCAAAAGCTGAATTGTGGCTATTATATTGAACTTTAGCATCCTAAAATATTCCAGATATTTTTAAGACTTGTGTCTTACACTTAAGTGTGGTAGTGTACACCTCTACTACTAGTGTTTCTAGAGAGTGATGCATGTGAATCATAATTTCAAGGTCAGCCTTAGCACTTAGTGAGACCCTGTCCAAAAAAAATTGTGTGATAGTGAAAAAGTGGTAAGGCCAGTAATTTAGAAATGTTGGTGAATACAGAGTGGAGACCTAGAGCAAGTGAGTTAGAAGGAGAGGAAGTAGAGTTAGGAAAGTATGAATCTTAAAATTGGCATTTCAGATATACAGTTAACTAGTAATCAGAAAGTCAAATGTACTGTGGAAATAGATTACTACAGAGAAAAAGAGGGGGAAAATTCATTGGGGGGTGGGGGGATCCCAGATATAAGCAAAGTAAGAGGGGAATAAAAATATTGAAAAGGGTAAACATGTTTAAGCGCATATTGACCATACAAAACAATAGTAACAGTATCTTCTGAGACTTAAAATATATGTAGAATTAAAATACATGATAAAAATTGCACAAAAAATAAGAGAGATGGCCGGACACAATGGCACATGCCTATAATCTCAGTGGCCTGGGAGGCTAAGGCAGGAGGATAGCAAGTTTGAGGCCAGCCTTAGCAACTCAGCAAGGTCCTAAGCAACTTAGGGAGACCTTGTCCCAAAATAAAAAATAAAAAGGGCTGGGGATAGAGCTCAGTGGTAAAGCACCCCTGCATTCAATCTCATACCAAAACAAACAAAAAAAAAAAAGTAAGAGGGAATAAGTGGAGTGTGAACGTGTACATTCTTTGCGCTGCCCAGGATTTGACAGAAATACCAATTTAAGGTAGTTTCTAGTGATTCAAGGAACCAGCTATGAAGTTCATGATAACCACTAAGAAATGTGTTATATAAACTGAAAACCAATTGCAAGATGATATTTTCAACCCAAATATATTAGTCATTATACTAAATGTTAATTGTCTAAATTCTCCAACTAAAAGACAAAAATATCCCACTTTATATATTAGGTCACTGAAAGTTTGGCATTAAAAGGAATGAAAATTATCTTACATGCATTATTAACCAAAGGAGAATTGGCATAGCTATACTAGTAACAAAGTAGACTTTCATGCAAGAAGAATCACCAGAGATAAAGATGGTCATTTCATAATAATTAGAAAGTCAATCCAACAGGAAGATATGACTATCATAATTTTATGTGGACCTAAAAACCATGTTAAACTAACTGGCAGATCAAAAATAACACACATTTATAATCATAGCTAAAGCTTTATGCACTAAGAGAACAACTAATGAAACAGGCATGCAAGAAAAATCAATGGCAATAAGGACATTTGAGCAATGTATATAGAAGACTGTAAGTGTAACATGTATAGCATATTAAGCTACATGCAAATAAACACTACAGTTAATAAATACAGAATACACATTTGTTTCAACTGCAATATGCCATTGGCATCTTTTTGTGAACTTCAAGGAAGTGGGAACAGTCATATGGAATGTAGAGACTAAAACAGAGCACCTTCTATAGACTAGATCTCACAAAAAAGAGGTGGTAGGGTTAGTTCCTAGTAATAAGGAACAGTGTGGGATCAGAGGCAAAGGCAGTTATCATGTTCCCTGTCTACTAAGAATGTCACAGTGGCATGAAAATGAATGAGAAAATACTAGCAGCTATCTGGTAATAAATTAGATAAATACAAAGAGTATGAACAACATTTTTGTGTGTTCCTTTATTATCTGTGTTAGTCAGCTTTTCATTGTTGTAAAAACATACCTGAGAAAAACAATTTAAAGGAGAAAATGTTTTGGTTTATAGTTTCAGAGGTTTCAGTCCATGGTTGACTGGCCCCATTGTTTCTGGGTCTGTGGTCAGACAAAACATGGTGGCAAAGGGACCTGGAGAAGCTAAGCTGCTCACCTTATAGCAACCAGGAAGCAATGGCCAGTAGGGGGTGGGGGTGGGTGGACCCACTCCCTTAGCTAGATCCCATCTCCTACAGTTTCCACTAGCTTCCAGTAGTCCATCAAGTATGAATCCATGAATGGATGCATCAATTGATGAGGTTATACCCTCATCATCCAGTTACTTCCTCAAAACAATGTTCCTCTGAACATTGCCGCACTGAGAACCAAGATTTCAACCTGTGAGCCTTTGAGGGACACTCGAAATCCAAATCATGAGAGCAATCTTATCAATTAATACATAGATACCCTTGTTCAAGACTTAATAATATCTTCACTATTCTTGTGACGTTTTAGAGGCACTTTTTTCTTGAGTTTAAAAAGTATGAATGGATAAAAGCTCATTGTCCTTAATACACAAAGACATTTCCAATTACAATTACTTGTCAATTACAAATACACGAACAACTAAATTTTCTAAATGCAACCAGAATGTGAAGAAAAGATTCACAGAAAAAAAAATTGTATCAATATAAAGACCACATAAAACAGATTCTCAAAGACATTCCTATTTAAAGAAATACAAATGAAAACAACAAGCAGTTGTCCCTTTTTTTTTTTTTTTTTTGTCTATCATGTTTGAATTTACTTGGTTTTGATCAACCTAGCTTCTCTGGGCTTTTGTTTCTTCATTTATAGAACAGAGAGAGATTGTGTGGTGTGTGTGTGTGTGTGTGTGTGTGTGTGTGTTGTGTTTTATGTACATAAACTAATATAAAGAATTTTTTTTCCTTTTGGCCCTTTGTAATATTTTTAATACTTGTAGAAAGCCAAGAGAAAAGAAATCGGAAATAAGTTTTGAGGTGAATATGAATCCACCTATGAATGGATTAGGGAACTGGTAAAAGCTGAGAAGCCTGCACCTAAACCAGCCTGAACATATACCAAGTGGCCCTTTGGATCTGCCAGGCCCCCTTGGAGTTCTTTTTACCACAGAACTTGATTTCAGAGAATTTGCTTACCACAGTCAACATAGTGGCAGATTTTTAAAAATCACCTTATTTGTCATTTTCAGTACATCTAAATAACTATGCTGTCAAGTCTAGGAAGGTACCTCCCTCCAGTGAAATTTGAAAAAGCTCAATTGTCAGTTGGAAATGACAGTTGATATAAGAAAAGAACATTGTGTTCAGACATTTTGCTAGTGCTATTTAATTTTCAGGTGTTTCTTGAATAGGAATTCAGACATTTTGCGATCTTATAACCCCTGGGGACTCTGAAAAGATGTTCAGTAGAATTTTTTTCAATACAAAAAACACTTAACTAACCTCAGAATTTCCTACCCTTCAGAGCTATTGTGTTAGTCAGTCTTTCATTACAGTAATAAAATACCTCAGATAATTCACTTAAAAAGAGAAAAGGTTTGTTTTGGCCTGGTTGGAGGTTTCTATACATGGCTAGTTGGCATCATGGCTCTTGGGCCTGTGGTGAAGCAGCACATCATGGTGGGGAATATATGGTAGAAGAAAGCTGCTCACTTCATTATGCCTGGGAAGCAAAGAAGAGGAAACAGGGTTCCACAATCTGCTTTAAGAGCATGCCCCCCAGTGAACTAAAGCCCTCTCCTTAGACCACCTCTTAAAGACTTTCCTTCCTCCCAATCATCCCCAGGACTAGAGACAAACCCTCTAACGTAAGGGCCTTTGAGGGATGTTTATCCCAACCATGTCTATGTCTCTTTCCATAGGATGCCTTCTTGACATCACATAAGTGCTACAAAGAATATTGGTCGGCCTGACCAACAGTTTCAGAAGAAAACACAAACCTTCGTATAGAACAGTTTAGTGAGATTTAACATTTTGTGAGGTCCTCTCTAATTCCTGGTTCAATCCTTTTATCTCTTCTTTGATAATGAGAAAAATTGCAGATCAATTATTGAATAATAACCCTACTGATGATATTTCTCAGTTTTTGTTCTGTCTAGCATTTTCCTTGTTGAAATTATGCCTTTTGTAGTTGCCTCAGTTCTCATCCCAGACTGATTCTTGTTCTGTCTTTTAATAAGCTAAGAGAGAACTTAGCCCAAGCCACGAGACGCTCCAGAGAGAAAGCATCATCATGAGGGGAGAGGGCAAAGTTCTTTTAATTAATTTTCTTCCTTCTGTCTTCACCAGCCAGCCCTTATTCCCTGCTGCCTCCACCTGCACCTTGGACATCCTTTTCTTTTTTCTGGGTTACATTTTCCTCCATTCTTAAGCAAGAGATTTTCTATTTTCTGTGCCTTTGGGCCTGAAACTCCCTGACCTTCCTTATGTACTTACTTTCAGACTCCAAAGAGCCCATATCTTTGGAGGAAAGGAGCACACACAAACCAAAATGAGAAAGAAGATCATCACAATTACTCATAAAATACCAATTTGATTGAGGTCATTATATTAACTTCTAAATGATTCACAAGCCATTATCTGCCCCAACTGTGTTGTTCCAACCCAGCTGTTGAAGGAGCTAAATATTATAAATCATTAACAATATTAAGGGAGAATAATGTTTGGGGACAACACTGGGGATGGAAAATTAAACCAAACAGAGATGCTGAGCAGGAGAAAGCCATGTGAGTTGGAGGCTGGCTGTCTGCCAGGGAGAAGAGAGATGTTTCAGAATACATCCAGGAAATAGATGGAGCTGCCTAACCAGTGGTGGCCAGTGGAGAGATCTGTGAACCAGGCAGAAACTTCTCTAAAGATGCAAGAATTCTGGCCTTTTGTCATGTGCAGTGTGACATACAGCCTTGACAACCAGCTAGGAAAGTCCTGAGGATGTTGACAGTTATGAACAGTAGAGAGAATGTTGGTTCCAGGTAAAGAAATCTAAGGCCTATGCAGAAGAAACTTTCTTACCAGCCTCCCTTTTGATGGCTATGAAATAAGGAGGGCATGCAACTTTTGACAGTCCTTTTTAAATTAATTGCACCAAAGCACAGTGACATACCCAACTATCACACTAACAATAATAACAACAACTAATATTTATTGAGTATTAGGTAACAGATATTACCTCTTTTAGTATTTTCAGTAACTTTAACAAAACTGTTCCATTGTTTCCTTTTTGTGGATAAGGCTATGAGAGACTGACTAACCTAAGGTGACAAGGTAGTAAGAGAAAGCTGGACAGATTGTCCGATTAATAGAACTCCCATTCCATCAGAATCTGCTGCTCAGTCTGATGGTTTCAGTTGCCTGTTGCTAGATCCAAGTTCTGAGAGACACAGCAAGAATGATTTCTTTGCAATGCTTTGTATTTGGTCTTATGTAATAATTTTATGTTAATCAGAGTAGCTGGACATGAGCACAACGTATTTCCACAACCACCTAGGGAAGGGAAAGCTTTTCTAAGGATTGTCTCTGATCATTCTAATGGACATAAAATAAAACTGACATAAGATAATTTTGAATTATTAGAGGTACATTTGTTAACTTCTCATCACTCTGACCAAAGTACCTAATAACAACTTACAGGAGGAAAAGTTTATTTTGGTTCACATTGTCAGAGGTTCAGTCCATGGTCAGTTGAATGCATTTATCTGAACCCAAGGTAAGGCAGAACACCATGGCAGAAGGCTGGTGGTAGAGGAAAACTGCTTACCTCATGTCGATCAGAGAGGAGGGAAGGAGGGGCCAGGGAGAAAAAATATAATTCCTGAAGGGTATGCCTCCAGTGACCTAACTTCCTCCAACCCTGCCCTACCTGCCTATAGTTAGTGGACCCCTTTAGTTCATTCAAATTAGGATGGACCGATTAGATGATGGCTATCATTTCCTGCATCAACACAGGACCTTTTCGGAGACACCTCATATCCAAACCATAAAAGGAGGTGCCATAAAAGTAGGTGAAGTACAGGTAAGTACATGATAAGCTCTGCTGCTTTTAAAGTTTGAGCCTTCCAGTCACTACAGTCATTCAGTCTACCAACAAGGACTGTTCTTTCCTGAGCACCCAGGACTGGGGAACTCAGAAGTAGTCACACAGCTCTTATTGTTAGTTCTCAAACAGTTCCATGGACACATTTTCCATAGCATGTTCCAAGCCCCATAGAGCTTTCAGATGAATAAAATACAAGTCCCTATGTTCAGTTTATAATTTAGTGGGATAAATGTAAGACACTTGAATAACTATGATATGAGGAAGGATGGAGTAATTTTTCCTCAGACTGTTAACGGATTTTGAATTACTACCATTTGTTTCATGACATAATACAGAGCTGACATGCCTTCATGGAAAACAGATTTCAAACCTGAGGCAGCTTTAGGTATCCTGCTTGAACTGGCATTTGTGACAAGCCTCCCAGTGAATGAGGCCCCCAATGGAGGGTACCCAGACAGAACTCACAATGCCCTTCCAGGATTTAACAAGAGCCTGCTGTGAATCCCACCTCTCTACCTGAGGTCCCTGCTTGGTTCCTCAAGCATCCAGAGGTGCTGCTTGTTCCGACAGCTTCATAAACATACATAGCCTGATCATTCAACTTTTATACTTGCTCATGTTTCAGGGTTAGACATTTTCATACAGAGATTCCATGACTTGAAAAATTTGACTTTCCCAGACAACTCTTAAAGAATTACTTAGTTATTGGTGTCTTGCACAAAATTTTACCAATAATTAATTTTCTTTCCAAAGTTCTTCTCTTTTTCTTTCCCCAATACTCCTCATTCTTTTAGTTGAGTCATGGGAATTCTTCAATTCAGTAGCATGTCTTGAGCACCTCCCCATGGTGCTCAAGGGTAAGTGCTATCACTTACCAAGGAGGGACACCAGCCCTCCTTCTAACAAGGAGCATTTTCTTGCTCTCGGTCCATCTCCATGATGCTGCTGCAGACAACAGTTGGGCAGGCTAGCTAAAGAGGCAACAGGAGGCAGAGTATCCATGAAGCACAGGAAGGGAGTGGGGCAGGTGTTTAATGCCAGAAATCATAAACTCTTTAATCTGAAGGACTTCTGGCATTGGATGATTTATTTTCAGTATTCTTCAGTGTTATGAACAGACACTTCTTTTGTGACCATAGCTGGACATGACAAATATTTCCTCACTAATAGATTTTCTCACATGCTACTTTCTCCTCTCTCCTCTCCTCCTCTGCCCCTCTCAATGTGATGTGTACTAGTCTATGTTCAATTGGGAGATAGAAACCACCATTGCAACTTAAAATTGAGAGATTTAATGTAAAAGAATTACTTATCTCTAAACATGATTATAAGGCATAAGAAAAGTCCATCTGTACTCTGTACATGGTAGCAGGGACCTAAGGCTGGGGTCAGACACATTGGAGAAGGAGTGGTTGCAGTTCATTGGAGAGCAGAGAAGTTGGCTGGTTTGCCCAGGCTGGACTGATATGTAGTCACGGGGCAAGTAGAAAGCAACTCTCCAGGGTGCAGGTGATCTGCATTTGTTGGACAGGGCCCTACAGGGCTTGAGACAGATGTTGCCTCTGCCTGACTGTAACTTTTCCCTAAGTAGAGTTGTGAGAAAAAATACAGGAGACACAGTATAGTATAAGTAAGAACCAAATGTATGGGATTATATATGCTAAGGAATGTGTGTTTGTGTATACACTATCATTGTTTATCTGAAATTCAAATTTAACTGAGAGTCTGGTTTTGTTTTTCTAAATCTGGCAATTCTTTCTATCTCTGGGCTACAGGCAGAACACAGGTGAGCCATGGTAGCTGGCCAGACATGCAAAAGAAGCAGAAGGAACAGGGGCTCTGGCACAGGCAGGAGTCCCAGGTTACATGGTATCTATGTGAAACGAACCCAAGAGAGTTACCACGAGGCCACTCAGGCTGCAGTGTTGATGAATGGCCATGCATGTGTGGCTGGTGCTGAGCGCTGCTGGAGGTCCTCAGGCCCACACTGGCCCTCCATGCACTAGCTGTAAAGCAGGAGTGCCTTCTTCATTCACTGTCCCTCCAGCAGGTCAACCAAGAAAGCTCAACCTGTACTCACCATGGAGGAGAAAGGCTTGTCGGAATTCCCTTCGTTATCATAAAGCAGGAATTAAAGGCCGAATTTGAGCTGAGAGGAAATGATTGCCAACTAGCATACAAAGCTCCATTTTGCCCCTGTCTGCTACAGAAAGTATTTTTCTCTACCCATTTTATAAGGTCCCCTTACTTCAATATAAGATATGAATCCACCCACATTAATTATGCACAATTTCCTCAGGAAAACAAATGACACATATTATGTCTGATATTTGTCAGGATCATGGAATTTAATAACTTATTTACCTACTCAGTCCACTTACTGCTGTTCTTTTCTTCTGTTATTTTAAAAGTAAAAAAGAAGTTGAGAGAAATTAGCTGAAGAGAATTCCCCTGAGCTGCATATAACTGATATGCCTTCTGTTCCATAGTTAATGATGGAAAGAGAGTCATCTGCTCATTGCTTGTTTGTATATATAAAAAAAAAAATAGCAACTTTCCAGAATTCTGGATTATTTTGCATTTTAAAATACAGAGAAGGCTGTCAACTTGTTAGTACAAGCCATTAACACAAATTCTTGATAATTTTCAACCCAGAGGATATTTCACAACTGGGATTCCTTTTTTTTTCCCCCCCTAATGAAGGGAATGAAATGGAGGAAAAGGAAGCTAAAAAAGAAATGACTTCTAGAACATATGTAAAGGTCAGCTTGCTAGACCTTCCACCTTCTACCAAAGATGAACCTGTATTTTTATGGTATTTGATCTTTATGATGGAGTAGCTTATGAAAACCCTATTCAGAAACTCTATATTGTTATAGAACAAAAGATTTTCCCAGGTTTCAAATCTCTCTTTGAATCTCTTAATAGTATTTAAATTCTACTGACTTCAAAGTATAAGGCTTACAAGTTGAATTGTTTTGTTTTGTTTCATTTTCCAAAAGCAAAAGTAATTCCTGCTGGAAACTGGGGAGAAACTACTCATATTCTTGAATAAGTAGACAAACTGATATTAAAAAAAACTACATAAAAATTTAGAACAAATGAGAAACTCATGAAAATAGATAAAGAATTCCGTCACTTTTTCAAGACAGGTTGTACTTTCTGAGAGCTGTCAGTTTAGATTGACCCCCTCCAAAGAGTTTCTTGGAATTCTTTATGTTAGACTATCAGGGTTTCCCTAACCAAATATACTGGATGGCTTCCACACAGCAAAATGTATTTCTTACAGTTCTGGAAACTGGGAAGTCGAAGATCAAGGTACCCAGATTCAGGGTCTGGTAAGGACCCTATTCCTGGTTCAAAGATGGTAGCTTCTCACTGTGTCCTCACATGGTAGAAGGGGAGGGGTCTCTCTTGGGCCTCTCCATAAGAGCACTAATCCCATTCACTTGGAACCACATTCAGACCCAAGCACCCACCACAGCTCCTTGTACAGCAGCATGAGAAATGTGCACTCTGAAAACCATGATTATGAAAATGAGACCTTGGTTTAAGTAGTTTCTTTCTTGCAAATCAGTCTGCAGGAATACAACATGGGTTTTCTGAAGGACTTGTTCCTATTTTCTTCACTGGTAGCCACAAAGGGAACCTGGAATAAAATATGGCTCCAAGTACAGTGTGCTGCTAACAATGTGCCTATCTTGGAGGTACATTACAGCGACCTCTGGGGGAACACAGCTCTGTGTTGAAAGGAAGTAGGACACCAACAACTTCAGAAAGAGCAAGGAGCACAGCTTCAGGTTCCTACCTGACCATTGCCTGAAACTGCTTCTTTTAAGGGACCTCCATTTTCCTGCATTTTCTTTCTTAACACATACACATTCCTCTCCTCCCCAAAATCATGATGCTCTCATATTCTTGATTTTTGTTTCCTTTCCAGTCCTGAGAATATTTCCCATTTCAAATTTCTGATTTTCTCAGATTGAAGACTAAGAGGCCTTATTAGATTTACACACAGCCTTTTCTGCTGAGTACTGTGCACAAACATTAATCATGAGGAATTTAATTTTAAATGGCTATATGACATGATTGATTTACCATGTGATTGTGAAGAATCTTGTTTGATTTTTCAGTATTTTTGACAGAAAAACATGTCTGAAGATGGTCCATTCATTCATTCAACAGATATTGATTGAATTCCTCTGGGTGGGGCTAAGTCATGGCCCTATTGTTACCTTCATGAGACTTAAAATCTAGCAAGAAAGACAAAAGTTAAACAAGAAGTGACTTTTGAGAGAGTGATTTCAAAAGGTACTGCACAGGAATTCATGTTTCTGAGCACATCCTTCATGCAGATACCTCCATCTATTAATGTGTTTTGGAGCTCACAACAGCTGTGTATAATGCGTCCTCTCTTCTTTTATCCTCATTTTGCAGAGGAGCAAACTTGGGCACACGAAGCTAAATGACTTGCTCAGGGACTCTCAGCTGCTAAGAGGTAGAAACAGGATTCAAACCAGGAACTCTGACTTCAGGGCCCTCAAGTCCACACGAGGGACTAACTAGAGACATCTCCCATAGAATTTTTCTTTCTAGACCTTCCTTCTCACCTCCCTCCCTCCTCTGATATTCTTTTCTTTCCCTTCCTCTGTTGAGGAAGTTTATTGGTGGAATCAGGCTGAGAAACGAACACACTAGAGTAGGAATTGGGGCATATCATGTGCTAGCATGTCAAGGGTGGTGATATGTATCACTCTATGCCACTAAGAATCAGGAAGACCTCAGTAGACATTAAATTCACCAAAGACACATCTGGTATTAAGTTGGACCACCCAAACCCTCTTCCTGTCTCCCTGCTTCTGCTGCACCACCTGCCTCCCACTTATTGGACTTGGCTGCCCCGTTGCACTCCCTTGGCGATTCTTGCTGACACCAGGAGTTATTTTTTCACCTTGTCCTTGTCTTATGTGTGGTTTAACTTTTAACCACTGCTTCATTAGAAAGGATTACAGTGTCACTGTCCTTGCCCTGTGGCAAAAGTTGAACCACAGCAGTGAGATGTTAGGGCCATTGATGGTAAGATGTTGAGTCTCTGAAGTCTTAAGAATGGTAAGAACTGAGGATCCTTAGAGCTGTGAAAAGCGCCAGCGTAAAGCTTCCCAGTCATTGAATACAAGCTTGGCTGTAAAGAATACTGAAGATACCTTCCCTCCTTCCCCTCTTCCAAGTTCTATGATAACTTGATAAACACATTCATGTCTCATTTGCGATGGTAAACAACATTATATTTTTTTTTTCCTGGGTGAAGAACAATAAATGTTAAAATCGTTGGTTCTTGAAGGAAGGAACAATTGAAGTGTCAACATTTGGGAGTTATGTTTAAGTTATGTTAGAAAGTTCTGTCTGGCTGCCTAATTTTTCCTTTTGTTATGAAATTCAGCTCGGAACGGAACCATCTTTAAAGTTTAATTTAACCATTCCTCCCACATATAAAGGATTGCTTTTCTAGATCCTTTCCTTCACAGTGCTGGTTCCTTATTGCCTTAGCGTATGGGGAGGCCACAACTGATTTCCTTCTGTTGTTCGGAGAGAGAGAAAGGGAGGGAGGGAAGGACGGAGTCTTGCCAAATTTTATTTATTCACTCATTCATTTATTGTCTTTCTTTTCATGTTTCTTGGACCCCTAAAACATGGCCAGCACTATGCTACTTGCTGACCAAAGCCAGCCTCTCAAGGAGTACAGTGTTCCTTCCCCCCATTCCTTCCTTCCCCCCATTCCCTCCCTCCCTCTCCCCATTTTCTCTTTTTTCCTTCAGCCTTTTAAGGGAGAATATTGAATAGCTTCATCATTAGAAATCAACCTCTTCTAATAGATTCATTTCAACATCACCATTTGTAAGAGCAACACATCTATAGGTGTTAAAATGATTCACATTGTTGTGCAGTTCTGAGCAAGAGGCAAGCAGAATCCTGAATTTTCAGTAAAAACCTTGGGTCTGAGCTTGCTTTGCCACTGTGGGCATTAGGCAAGTCATTTCCTCCCAGAATCTTGGTCCCTTATACCTGTCCTGGATATAAAACCAAAGAATATGTAAAGTACTATACAAATATAATGATGTGTTGTTTTTAATAATTTGTTGATTTTTTTCTTTTCATGACCAAGACTGAATGAAGTTGCATAAGCACTTAAAATTTTATATGTAACTAGTTTCCCTTTCAATTATATAAACTCAAATACAGAAAAAAAATAATTGGCAATACACACTTTAACGTTTTTGATTAATATTTTCCCAATAAAGTACATGTCCCCCAAATTATGGAGGTATATAGTTCCCTCATTTAAAAATGCTATCAAAATTTGATCATTTCCTGGAGAAGTGTATGCTTTAGTTGTGAACACAACACATTTTATTTCCCTTCAGACTATTTACTAGTTTTTGTGGAATTTTTTTTTTTTTGGAGGGGGGCGGGTGTAGCAAGGGTTAAAATTCAGGTGTGCTTAACCACAGAGCCACATCCATGGCCCTTTTTATTTTCTATTTTGAGACAGGGTCTCCCTAAGTTGCTGAGGCTGGCTTTGAACTTGGCAATCCTCTTATCTCAGCCTCTCGAGCCACTGGGATTATGTGTGTGCACCTCTACACCTAACTATTTTCTAATTTTAAATTTTACTATCAAAATATCTGGTATAGTATAATTCATATTAACTAAACTTTGTGTACTATCATCTTTATTTCTTTCTGACAGCTAGTGTTCTGATTATTATGATGTGTGTGTGGAGGTCTTTATTTCTTGTCACAGACTGATGGAGTGTTTAATTTAGACCCTCATGTCCTTTAGTTATTGGAAATATTACTTTAATATTTACTTATTTCTTTCTGATTTTCTTTAGAACTATCATAACTAGATTTTTAATATCATCATCAAATCCTCTCATTTCTGAACTTTTTGTCTTCTTTATTATCTTTCTCTCGTTTTCCTACTTTTAAGGAGATCTGTTTTTCTCCCTTAAGACTTTAATGGAGTTTTAGTTCCCTGAGACAGCTCTTTCATGCATCAACTTTTCAACCATTATTTCAATTTCTTTGTGTTTAATCGGTTTTGAAAGCAAATTACCTCACTGGAACTTTTGGATCATCATTTCAGTTTTCAGTGCTGCCAATCATGTAGTGATTGCTTTGATTAAATTTCATTTTGGATTTTTTTAAATTACTGTGTTAGCTTTCCATCACTATGACAAAGTGACTGTGATAAACAGCTTGTAAGGAGGAAACATTTATTCTGGCTGATGGTTTCAGAGGTTTCAGTCCATGGTCACTTGGTGTCATTGCTTTTGGGCCTGTGGTGGCACCATACACCATGTTGAGAGCACATGGTAGAGAAAACTGTTTACCTCAGGGAGACTAGGAAGCCAAGAAAAAGAGAGGAAGAGAATCCAAGGTCCCAGGATTCCCTTCAAGGGCACACCCTCAATGACCTAACTTCCTTCCAGTAGGCCTCAATTCCTAAGATTCCACCATTTTCCAGTAGCACCTTTGGGGAGACACTCAAGATCCAAACTATAGCAGTTGACTGCTGATCAGTTCTCCTTAGAACTTGTTTTTACAGATTTTATGACCCCGGAGCTTTACTTTTAATTTATATTTTCTTTCTGAGTCTTGGAATCTTTGGTTTGTATAAAGGTCACAAAAGTCCTTTTTTAGGATATTTCTGGTTTTATCTGTGGGGAGGAGTCTTAATATTCCTCTACCCTGAGAGAATAACCCTGAGGAAAACAGGTTGTTTGTTGAGGAATTTAACATCCTATTGACTTAAGCCAGAACAGGAGCAGAATGGTCTTAGGTAAGTTTCTTTTTAAAAGAAAGGCTGTGGAGAGCCAATACATAGGCCTAATCTATGGAATTAGCCCCTTAACCTCATGTTCCTACAGTTCATGTCTATCTTTGTCTATCAAATAGATATGTTAAAATTTAAAATGCAGCGTGCTCTTCAGATTCACTTTTTTCACAACTGGAACAAGCAATTCATTATTTTTAACATTTTCCTCCTGTCACTTACTGAATGATTTGAAGGCAGATATGTGTCATGATAAGGTGTTTTTACTTTTTGGCCTTTGAGCCAATGGGCTGTAAAACTTTGCTAGTTAAATTGGTAGAACTGTAGTGATTAATAAAAGTTAAAGCTCCCAAGAACAGGCTATGACCTTTTCCTTTGTTCATGAAAATTAATGTATTCAGAAGAAGAGATTGATTGATAAGATGGATTTTTGCTGCAAACCTTGCTTCCAGGAAACATTTAAATGGCTTTCCAGTAATCTATAATTAGTAACTGATACATTTCCTCTTATTCATACTTAAGTCTCCTAATCTGTTTTAAAAAACTAGTGATAAACTTATTTTTGTATTGCTATTAGTGATACATACATATGTGTTAAAAATATATTTTAGAAACAAGACAATGAATTTGGGATAGTGATTGCATCTTAGGGAAGAGGTAGGGATATGGTACTAGACAAACACCTTTAATGAAGGATTTCTCACCCTTAGGACTATCAACATTTGAGACTGGGTAACCCTGTTTTGGGGAGCTATTCTGTGCAAGGTGGGATGTTTATTAGCCTCCTTGGCCTGTACTCCCTGAAGATTAACAGCATCCCCAATAGTTGTCACAAGCAAAAATGTCTCCAGATATTGCCACATGTTCCCTGGGAAGCTGGTAGAGAAGGCTGAATCCATCCCAATTGAGAAACATGGCTTTAATCTCGTATGGTAATTCTAGTTTTTAGTTAGGTAGAAGATCCGCATGTGTCCATTGTAGTATTGTGCTTTATAATTTACTTACAAGTTATATATATCCTTCTGAATGTATAAATGTTACATCATGAAATTTATTAAAGTTGCTGACAAAATGCTTTCAACAGGGGAGTTTCTGGTAACAAACTTAGAGATAGAATCTGTTTGATTTTCATCGTGGGGATCCATGCAGAATGTGGAACTTTATTTTCCACTTTTAACCACAATTGGTTTCCTTTAGTGTTATTATGATAATTACTTTGACAGAATGTTTCTTTAAAATTCTGTTTTAAATCATTTAATCATGCAACTGGAGCAATTGATCCTCTTGTAAATTATGGGAGTTTTGGGGCCCAAACTAATGGTTTGGGGTCAAATACTAAAAATATACAATAAATATTGTAGGACTTCTCAAATTATGTATGCACAAAATAAAGTGCAATGTTATCTGATTAATAACATTAGAATACCTTAGTAAAGAAACAGAACCTCTCTTAAATAATGTGATTTTTATTCTAAAGATTGAGAGGAACTCAAAGTAAAAAGAAGGTCTGAGGTCTGTGGTTGATGGGTCATGGACATTCTTCCTGCTGTTTCGTTCTCCATTCTCGTTCTTTTTCTCTCTTTCTCTCTCTCAAGGTTGGCTTCTTCTCTCATGGGGACAGTCATGCCAACCTCTTTATGTGTATCACTGTCCAGGATAGTTATTTTAATAAGCTGACTATAATTCCATATTGAATTCCCAAAAGAGGAAATTTGATTGGCTCAGCTTAGGTCAGGTGACTACATTAGATCCAATCAGCTATGGCCAAAGAGACTGAACAGATTGACAGGGCACCAAAACTTACCCATTCTCTGTCAAGTGGGAGTATTATGTACTTCAAAAAGAAGATGTTGTCAGGGAAGACATTCCCATGTATGCAATATGTAATATTAACTAAAAGAAATGCCCTGTGAAGATTTTATTTTCCTTCATGAGACAAGAGAGAGAACTGCTACATACATGGGAGATACAGATGATTATAAAAATGAACTTAATTTTCCTTATCTTCACTGTACTTAAAAATGGAATTTTTTAACCAGATGTCTCCTAAAGTTGCTCATTTCCCCTGAGTATTTTCCTTATGCATGAGTGTGATGAATAAATGAGAACATTCCACTGCTAAATCTCTCCAGAACACTACATGTGGAAAGTTTTACAGTGGAATATCTTTAGTCCATTTGAAGAAACTGGTGTCATATTATTCTAGAGATAAGAACCATTTCTGGAGGAGATTCCAAGTGAAAATGATCGTTAATAATTCTTTAACAATTTTAGATCTGAATGAGCATCCTGAGATGAAGTAACCACTACTGCTCAAATTGTATGGTAATTCTAGTTGTTAGTAAGGTGGAAGAGGTAGGGTAAATTAAATGAGTCTAGATATTTTTAAGTTGATAATAATAAAGGATCAGAACTACAAACATTATGTTCTAAAAATCAAGTGCAGACCAAAGGATAACCCCTATAGATCTCAATAGATTGGGGATGACTTTGAATCCCACCCCTGTAATATCATCCACAACTGCATTACCCATGAAGAATGCTGAGGAGCTCTGAAATATGACTATAAGAAACACACTAGAGTCCCCAAAAAAGAACAGTGCATAGATGAACATAGCTACTCATCTGCCAAGCAACTGTGATGTTGGGAAGTTTTGTGTGTATAGTCAACTTGCTTCTCCATTAATTAACATTAATTAATTTCTAATTCATTGTGGCAGTATACTTTTTATTTAAATAACTATTTAATGAATAATGTTTTAGTTTATATGTTCATATTTTTATTAAATTTCAAGGAAACATTCTTTCTACTTATGTATGGACAAAATAAAATACAATGTTTCAGTTAATGCCATAAGAATAACTTACATATTAGTCAGCTTTTCATCACTGTAACTAAAATACCTGACATAAACAACTTAGAGGAGCAGATTTGTTTTGGCTCATGGTTTCAGAGGTTTCAGTCCGTGGTTAACTGGCTCCATTACTACTATGGGACTGAGGCAAGGTAGAGCATCATGGTGGAGGGGGTGTGGTGGAGCAGAGCTGCTCATCTCATGGTGGCTGGAAAGCAGACAGAGAGGGAGGAAGGGGATGTGGACAAGATATAGTTCCCAAGGACTAAGTTCCAATTAAGTTCCACCTTGTATCGTTTCCACCACCTTCATTTAGTTATGAATCCCTCAAAAGATTAATCCATTGGTGGGGTCAAAGCCCTCATGATCCAGTCACTTCCCAGAAGCCACACACTGCTGCATTGGGGAACAATCTTTCAACACATAGGCCTGTGGGAAATATTCCAGATCCAAACTATAATAAGTAAAGAAACAACCCCTCAAAACCCAGGAGCATTCTTTATTAAATTTCATCCAAGCATTTAAGGCCCAAAGGAGTTGTAATGAGTAATTTGGAATTTCAGAAGTTTTAACCTTTGCCTTCACAAGTAAAACCTGGGGATTATCCCATTCCTCTTTATCCTGATTCATGTAACCAATTAGGAACTTTCTTTTCATACCATTAGATTAGTACATTTGTAGCTTTACATTTCAGAATTCTGAACTTGGTTTTTTTGTCTGTCTAAAATTTAATTAGGACTGCCTAGATATCTTTAAAAGTATTTTTTAAAGCAATTGTAGAAACAGGTACATGCTCTTGATTTATCCCTTTTGCACTGAAAAGCATTCAAATTGCTAATAGTTACTATTCATCATCAGTGAAACAAGTAGGGTGTCAAGCTAAACAAGGAGGAGCTGCAGAGATCTGGACTCAAAAAGCAATAGTCATACACAGCTGTCAGCAATAGTTCTGATACAGCATGTGGCTGTAATGTACGCATCTCCCAGTGATATACTGCAGTCTTTGCCCTGTGAGTCAGGAACTGCACACAGAGGAACTGGCACAACATTTTTTTTTCTTGCTAAAAATTAAATCTGTAAAAATGAAAATTGTTTATATATATGTATATAAATATATATACATATGTATCTTAATTATAGATGAACACAGTACCTTTATTTATTTATATGTGGTGCTGAGGATCAAACCCGTGCCTCACCCGTGCTAAGGAAGCACTCTACCACTGAGCCACAACCCCAGTCCCTGAAAATTCTTTAATCAAGCTTAACTAAATATACCTTTAAAGTTGCAATAAAGTGTGTTTATTTGAATCAAGCTAGATTTAAATATATAATCTTAGATGTCTATAATATTTAAAGGAATAACTTACTATAAATGTTTGTGCATAATACTACTACTGCAATAAGTAGTATATCAAAGTCATTGCATAATTAAATATATTTTATGCTCAGAAAAGATTGGATTTTAACCATTTCTAATAAACATGAAAACCACCGGTGTAAGAAAAATTTTAAATCCATCAGCAAAAAAATCTGAATGTGTACATAAATATAAATTCCTTTAAGTGAAATGTTAACTGATGTGCTTGTGATAAACTCAGGTAAACACTGGGTATGATGAAATGAATATCTGTCCAGTTACATATTCAGATAAAAGCTTGTGTTTTCCAAGATAAATGAAAGTTAGAAAAACAAATAGATCATTCTTAATGGGGAAATGATATTTCTAGATATGTCATTAAATATTTTCAGTAGATTTTCTTATACCACATAACATAGTAACTTGTCATATAACATGGGTGTCTTAATGACAGGTCTATGTTCTGAAAGTTGTGTCATTAGATCATTTTATTGTTGCGTAAACATCATAGAGTATACTTACAAAAACTACGATGGCTACAATATCATTCAGCAGTTGGTCCTTGACAGGAACATCTTTACATGGTACATGAGTGTATTCTAAAATAGGGAAATAAGATATGCCATCTAGGATTATTGTAACAAGGCTCTCTTAGTGCTAGGCACATGGAGTTGTTCAGTAAATGGGAGTTACTATGATTACATGTTGCTTGATCTCTACACAGAGTTCTGCTGGCTTTTCCACAGTTGTTTCTGACCCTGAGCAGAACACACACAGGCACAGTGAGAGGCACAGTTGCTGCCTCTCATACTCTCAGCTTAGGGGATTCCCTAATACAGTGATGGGGACTCTCCTTTTTGATCTCTCACGTACTTTGCGCCCTCTTCCTCTCTGAACAGCAGGAATGGAGCACATCTTCACTGTGTCAAAGATGACACTGCTGTCGACTCGATGTTTGTGTCCCTCCACAGTCTTTATGTTGAAATCCTAACCACCAAGGTGATAATGTTAGAAGGTGGGGCCTATCTGAGGTGATTAGGTTATGAGAGTGGAATCCTCATGAAGAGGATATGTGCCCCTATAAGACACCCCAGAACAACCCCCTTCCCCTTCCCCCATGCAGGGACACAGAAGGCACCATCTGTGAACCAGAAGGTGGGATCTCACCAGATACCCAATATGCCAGTTCCTTGAACTTGGACATCCCATCCTCTAGAACTATGAGAAATAAATTTCTGTTATTTGTAACTTACCCAGTTTATGGCATTTTGCTATAGCAGTCCAAATGAACTGAGATTACATTTTAGTATGCCTGAGTTTCAATCAGTCACTTTAGACCTTTTATCCCTAATTTCACATAGCATAACATTCTGGTATATATTATTTAATAAAGGTTTTCCAAAGGAAGACCACTATTTCTTTGTTAAATAATTGTAGCTGTCAATAGGGAGCTATAGAGGCTTTAGATGGAAAGTCACATAAGACCCAGGGTCTCCTAAATCAAATTCTTTAGGCTAAATTACAAGGTAAAGTAACATGGTAATTTTAGGGCAGTATATATGTGGTATGAGATGGAGAAGTCAAAAGGTAGGATCCCAGTGAACCCTTCAGATAAGCTCAGTGCATCCTTGGAGAGCCAGTAGGGTAGGGTTGCAAGGGACCTCCTGAGAATAGATGGGGACTCTAAGAACTAATTAAGAGTCCCATGCAAGGTAGCAACAGGTCATGGGTCCAAGTTTCAGAGGCAAAGCCCCAGGCAAAGATGTAAGGGCCAGCCAATGTCATAGAGGGTTCAAATTGTTTCTAGGCAGATTAAGGACTTGATTAGAAGCATGTGCTGAAGCTGGAATCTGAGGGTAAGCACCAAGGTCACCTTTTTTCTTTTCTTTGCAGAAACTAGAAAAAGTCCTTTCAGTGCTGGCCAGTTTATTGGTATTGAAAAGTGTGGCCAGATGAAGTTGGATTGTGCCCCAGCCCAAAAAAAGATATGTTGGATACCTAATCCCTCAGTAGCTCAGAATGTGACCTTACTTGGAAATAACATTTGTTGCAGGTATAAATGAGTCAAGATGAGATTATATACAGTGTGTTGGGCCTAAATCCAACATGACCAGTGTCTTCATAAGAGAACACAGACACAGAGAGCAGAGATTGAAGTGCTGCCACTGCAAGCCAAGGAGAGCCAAAAATTGACAGCCACTAGACCTAGGAAGACATAAGAAAGGATTCTCAAAAAAGGAAGCATGGCTCTGCCAGCACCTTGACTTTGAATACCTGTTTTTGTTTGTTTTGTTTGTGTGGTGCTGGGGGTTGAACTCTGGACCTCATGCTTGTGAAGCATGCACTCCATCACTCAGCTATTACCCCTGCCCAATTTTGGACTGCTAACTTCCAGAACTGAGAGAGAATGAGTGTCTGCTGGTTTAAGTCACCACCATGGCATCCCTAGGAAACTAAGATGGTCTCCAGAGAGCAGCTGTGCCTCTGGCCCTGTGCCTTCCTGGCGCCCCTCAGGAAGATTTAGGTCTCTCTATAATAGCCAAGACAACCTCCTGCTTTGGACATTCAAATTCTGCTGTACCCAGTGATTTCTCACCTGACATCTAGCACTCCTCCTTGGATATTCCTATACCAGCATGGCTGGAAACTGAGGAACATGTTCCCATTGTTTTTAGAGTAAAAAATTCTAGAACCCCACCCTCAAATAAAATCTGCCTGGGTGCTCATACCCCCTCAGATCTTCCCCTGACCCCACAGCCTCTCCTTTCATCTTCTTGCCACAAGGAGCACAGAGTTACATTTTCCCAAGAGTTAGAGGTTAAATTCATGGTGTAAACCAGCCTCCTGCCTCTCTGGTATCCTTGGGCCTACAATGTTATGTCCTCCTGGCAATGAAGATCTGACAGTGAGGTGTGCTACAGGGATACATTCTCTCCATTAATTCTGACCGACGGCAGACAAACAGCTCAGTTCATTGAATACATGCATATAGGTCAGTTCTTTTAAAGAGAAATGTATTTAAATGGCCTGGTAATGAATGGACTAGTGCTCCTTTTGAGAGGTTTTCAATGCATTTAAGACTTCACAGTGAAGTCTGCCACATTTGGACTAAAACAATTGGTCAAATTCAGCTCTTAGGAGGTGTTTTGGTTTTAGTGGTCATCTAAGTGATTAAACTGTCCAAGATTGCATTTTAGTAAAGTCTTGAATAATCATTGCTCAGATTAAGAATGATCAGATAAAGAAAGACCAAGAAGAGACCAAATCCAAACTAAGTAATGAAGGGGGAAATGAAAAAGTAAAGGCAAGTGGAAAAAACAAGAAGGGTGAAATTAATGTACAGAAAGCATAAGAAGGCCAATTTCTTGTTGGGGAGATTCATAATACTGAACAAGGCTGATCCTTTTGTTTATTGCAAAATTCTATTAAAATTATTCCAAAAGGAAAAAGAGTACATTTATCTCACCTTCCAGATGGTAAGTGTTGGAACAGAATTTTCAAAGAGATCTGGGTGACTGGAGAGGCCATGGTCTTGTCCCTATATACAGAGCCTCCTCTGCAAATATGTAGGAAAAATCTCTTTTGTTCTGGTTTAGTTGTTTTGGAGTCTCCCTTTTTGGGAACAAAGTAGCACCTTGAGGGCCTTTGCTAGCTTCTCATTTGTGTTAAAGGGCAAACCGTGAATATTGCTGCAGGTCGTTGACTGACTGGCAGTACTGAACTTGAAACAAAGGCTGACCAGCATCTCCTTGAACTCCTAGGAGCCGAGGTGACCTACATGAACATGACTGCCTACAACAAGGGCCGGCTACAGTCCTCCTTCTGGATTGTGGACAAACAGCATGTTTATATTGGCAGTGCTGGTTTGGACTGGCGATCCCTGGGACAGGTAATCTTCCCACGTTATCTAAACCCAAAGTTCTGTCAACATCAAAACTTCTACCTCAATAAGGCACTCACTCAGCCATCTCTACAGCGGTTGAGGGAATGAAAACCTACAGTGTTTTTTGTTTTTATTTTCACTTTTTGCAGTGCTGGGGATCTAACTTAGTCATGCACACAAAGCACATACTCTACTGCTGAGCTAGACCCCCAGCCACCAGCATTTATTATTTTTGTCTTGTACAATTTTAAGAGGTTCACCTTTGTTTACTGTGGAATGATAAACCTTTCCTTGTCAAAATCTTTTCACCAAAAAATAAAATGAAAGGAAAATAACAAAATAATTGCCATTGCTTCAGTGCTTTTATAATTCAGATGCTACTCTCTCTCTTGGAGTCTTCAGAGTTGGTCAGTATGTAATGTATATTACCCAAACCTGAATCTTCAGGATGATCTCACATAAGCCATGAGACAGAGAAAACCTTACAAATCCAACATGGGATATTATGTTTTGGGATAGTAATCATTTTAGTTATTCCTTTAACAAGTCTGAAGATGAAGACATTATCCTTTTACTCTTTGCAAATGATTAACTTCAAATGTCTTAAAAAAATACTTAGACCATCTTGTAATTTTCATATATTTATATTTGCCAGACACAATCCATAGAGGTTTAGAAAATTGCCATCTTTCCATTGGTCAACTGCTGCAGGAAGTGCCTGGTCACTGGGTGCTTAGGAGGATGCTAATCAACTTTGTATAGTACAGAGCCCTATGTTCCCTGACCATCTAAGCTGAGCTCTTTTGACATTAGGATCACTGAATTCACCAAGTGAGTTGCCCTGCACTTTACTTGATCTCTTATGGGAAACAAAATATTTGGGTGCAGATAGGTCCCTGCTGTAGAGAAAGAGGGCATCACATTGGACAAATCTGATAAGGGCAACATCACATTTGTATTGTTAGTTTTTCATACTTAACCATTTAAGTGAGAAAATTCCATGTTTCTTTTGAATGAAGACATCATCAAAGATTGAGAAAACATTGTTTATGTTTTCTCAGAAAAGTAGGAGGAGCCATGTATAAATTTTTAAAAATGACCCTAAATAATAGTAATTCAAAATAATGGTAACAATAATGGTAGCAATAACTAGCATACACTAAACACCACATACTATTGGAAGCTATTTGTTTTAGTCAGCTATTTCACTGTTGTGACTAAAAGGAACCAACCTGCAAAACTATAAAGGAGGAAGAGTTTATTGGAGGGCTCATGGTTTCAGAGGTCTTAGTCCATAGAAGGCTGGCTTCATTCCTTAGGTCTCTAGGTGAGACAGAACATCTTGGCAGAAGGGAAGAAGCTCCCCTAATCAGGAAGCAGAGAGAGAGGGACTCCATTCTCCAGATACAAAATATATACCCTATAGCCACGCCTCAATTCTGCCATCTGGGATTAATTCACTGAGTGGGTTAAGAATCTTACAATCCAATCATTTCTCTTCCAAACCTTCCTGCATTATCTCATGTGAGGTTTTGGGGTACACCTCACATCCAAACCATAACATTCTGCCCCTGGCCCCCAAAAGCTCACAACCATCTCACAATGCAAAATATATTTTATCCATTTCACAAATCCCCATAGTCTCAACAATTCCGAGATTGCTCAAACTTCAAGTCCAAAGTCTTCTCTGAGGCTCAAGGCAATCTCATATTGTGTGCTCCTATAAGACAAAAAAGCAATTTACAAATATCCAACATATAAAGGTACTGAGTAAACACTTCTATTTACAGAAACAGGGGCAGAGAGAAGAGATGGGACCAAAGCAAGACCGAAATCCAGCTGGGCAAACAACTCCTATAGTTCTGTATCTGGCACATGGAGCACATGGCATGATGTCCTCTCCAAAGGGCTTGTGTAGCCCCGCCCCTTGTTTGTTGCAACCCAATTGGCCTTTCTATTGGCTTGTCTCTGCTCATTTCCTGCAGCTTTCTTAGGATGATGTCCCACGTTACTGGCATTTCTTAATCTCGGGAGTTTCCACTGCAGCTTCAGCTTCCTCTCCAACTCTTTACACTTTGACTTCTGGGACAGGGGGTGCCCCCAGGGACTTCGACCGTGCTGCATTTTGCCTGGCTTCCCAGGACTTCCTTTGAAATCTTGGTGGAATCCTCCATGAGCCCCTAACTTCAGCTTCCTACATTCCTTCAGAACCAGCACCACGTGGTTGACCACTAGGTTTGCCAAGAGCTCAAGCAGTAGCGAAGCCTGGCTACAGCAGTCTCTGAGTGTGTGGGTGGCTGAGCACATTACAAAAACTTCCTAGACTCCATGGTACAAGAAGGGTGCCCCACTAGTCTCTTCTCAAGAGAATTACCACCTTTACTCCCTTGAGCTTGTGATGGATGTGGTCTTGCCAGCTCCTGAGGTGCCCTTAAGCCATCTGTCTTATTGTCTCTAGGCAAAGTCTTCAGCATTTCTGTAGTGGTGGTAATGTCTTTAACAACTTTAACTTCCTTAGCCCTACTTTTACTCCAGCCTTTCAAGTTCACTTTTTCCAAATCTTTCTGCTCTTCCTTCTGCTGCTGGTTATCACAATTAATTTGGCTAAAAGCCACCAGCAATATCCATTCCACTTCCTGAATGCTATGCTGCCTAGACATTTCTTCTACCAGATTAAGAAGTCCATCACTTCTAAAATCAGCCTCACAGAAAGTTTCAGGATTCGGGCAACATGCAGACAACTTCTCAGCCAGAACATAACACGAATGGCCTCTACTCCAACTTCCAATAGAGTCCTCCTTTTTGAACCCTCTTGAGCTCTGCCTTCACTGATCAAGTTCTTATCACCAGTCATTACTCCTCTGAACCTTCCTGCATTGTCTCATATGTGAGCTTTTGGGGGATACCTCACATCCAAACCATAACACTATTTAAATGAATATTTGTTTTAAACCTCATAGTTATCCTATGAGGTAAATACTATTGTTGTCTCCATTTTATAGACAAGGAAACTTGAGCCCAGAACTGAGTTTCATTATTGAAATTTTTAAGTCTGCTTTTCCAAGTAATTTTGAGATGAAAAATACAAATTTTGATTCTGTATGTTTTATGTTTAGTGGCCTTATAAACACACATATGAAAATATTGATTATAACAACATTGGTTTACCTCAGAAACAAGAAATAAGGCAATAGCATATAACACCTCTTTAATTTAGAGTACCTAGGGGAAACTAACTTATGGCAATGTCTCAGTTCATCTTTTTTTTTATACTTACAATAAATATCTGCCCAGTAATTTTCATTTGGGTAGCCTATAATAAATACATAAACTTTGTTCTACAGCTATACTGATTATATGTAAATTCTGCTAAGTGATTTTTAACTTCAGCATAGTTTGGGGATTATCTTGTTTATTTTTAGAACATCTACTTCCTCACCACCAAATTTTATTTGTTTTGTCATTCACTATTATTAATTGATAAGGCCTAAAGATTTGTGATTTCTATTTGAATGATCTTGTTCTAAAAGGGATTACCTTTATGCCCTTTTACTCCCTCTCTTAGACAAACAAGACATGTATGAAAATTATTTGCTTTAAAATTATTACTTTGTCTTTGTTTTGGGTTATTGTTCTTTATTCTACAAAAAGTAAACTGGTCTTTAAAATGTTCATTCTGCACCTATGTAGTCATTTGGATATTATTCCTATTGAGATAGATCATCATCATGAGATATGAAAAATTTCCCCACTTTTAACATAGTAAATTCAGGGTAAGGATAACTTGAAAATTATTTCCTATTAGAAAATGGAGAATTAAAGTTTTCTGATCATCTTTCATTGTTTTTACACATGAAGTAGCTAGATACCCTTCCTATTATAGAGAAGACCAGAATTGCCCCGGGGTCAGTGCAAGTTGGGATGCACATAAGCAGTTTCTCCATTTCACAGTCATTTCAGCTCTTTCTTAAGGACATTTCAGTTCCTTGTGATTCATTTAATGACATTCTTAAGAGGAATCAGAGATTTGCAAACTCTGCCTTATGTCATTGCATGGAGCTGGTTTCTGTAGATATGTCTAGAAGAGATGTCACTCTGACCTACTCATGTAGTTTATTTGTTCTCTGCTTCTAAGTCACTTAACTAGGAAGAATAAACAGGGTACAATGGCTCAAGCCTGTAATACCAGCGATTTAGGATTCTGAGGGAGGAGGATTGCAAGTTCCAGGCCTGCCTTGGCAACTTAGCTACACCCTCCCTCAAAATAAAAAATAAAAAGAGTTGGGGTGTGGCTTGGTGGTAAACTGCCCCTAGATCCAATCCCTAGTACGAGAGAGAGAGAGAGAGAGAGAGAGAGAGAGAGAATGAATAAACAGATATTTTTAGGTTTTTCTCCTTCAGCTTGAAAATACCAACAAAGCTATACCTTAAAAAACCTAAGTGGATTAACATGATATTTCTTAAGTATAGAGTAAATGTAACATAGGGATTAAAAATAAATTTATTTTATAACCCACCATAAGTAAATTCAGATAGGAAAACCATGGGGGAAAAAAATGAGTACTTCCAAACTCCTCTTAAAGAGAAGGTAGGTGAAGAGTCATCCTTTGATGGACAGTGGAGACTGTCATTGGGGAAATCACCCTTGTGCTGGCTGGAGAAAAGGCGGCAGGTTTGAATAAAAAGTAAATATTAATGGGAAATGTTTGAGCTATCAGTAATTTCAAGCCATGTGGGATTTTCCATATGAACTTACTTGGTGGAAGTCTGTGTTCTTCTGTTGGTTGTAAATTTAATGGCAGCTTAAACTCCTTGGAGGTCAGGGAATTGGGACAACGCAGGTGAAAGAAATCTTTTTCCAAAAAACTACTGTTTATGTGCCAAGCACTGTACTAATAGCTTTATAAATATTTTTTCAGTTGTCATAATAACCTAAAGATAGTTGTTATATTTACCTTGCTAAAAAAGATAATATTGGAAAAATAACAACCAAACAGATTCCATTTCTGCCTTTTTTTCCTCCTGCAAAATAATAAAGCAGGAATTAAGCATTTGGAGATGATTCTCATATTCTTAGATTGACAGTTGACAAAGTCTGCATCTTTCATTTCATTTCTAGCAATTTGGGACTCAGATACCAATCAACCAAAGTTACTGTTTTCTCATTTTTTCTGCTGCTACATCAAACTCTCAAAAACTAAACTAAATCTCATTTTTACTCAGATAGCAATCTTTCGTATTTTCCTCCCATAAAAGACTATATTCTTTGATGGAGGTGGTGAAGTGGGCTAAATTGGGGAGCAGGCAGGTTTTATACCCCTCTACATGAATGTTTGACATCCCATCAGCTTCCCCGTATCTGTATGTCAACTGCCAGCCTACTCAGGACTTCTTCTAATGAGCATTCCTTTCTCTTCACACCTGTGCCCAAATACTGTCTCCTTTCTGTCCACCCTTTCCCCCAATTTGGGATTATATTGTATACTGTGTCATCTTAGTGTTTCTTTCAACTATACTTGACTATGTGGGATTTTTCTCTGTCTCCATCAGTGTGACATAAAACTTTGCTCAGAAGGATCCAGGTATTAGGTCAGATTTTAATTTGAGCAAAGAGCTAATTACATGAATGACATTTATACATCTTCCGAGTGTCAAATTCAACCTATGCCATCAGCTTTGTTTTGTGAGATTTTCTAGTGAAATCTATGGTTATTGCTAGCAATGATTGCCTCAAATCTATGGTAAGTAGAAGAACAATAAAACTAATGACAATAGCTTCAATATATTATGGGCATTCTCAGTGTTAAGCATTCTTCTAAACATGCAAAGAGTATGAACTCATTCAATTTTCACAATAATCCTTTCTTTTAAATAATACTGTTAACAATAATACAAAGAAAGGTGAGACCTAGGTAAGTAACTTACCTGAGATCACCTTTCAGGAAGTGGCAAAGCTAGAATTCAGACCCTCATCCTTTAGCAATAAATCCCTCATTCTTATTTGATTGTCACTAATTTTTAAAAATAAATTAGGTTTAAGTAAAATTATTTTCTTTCATGAATTCCTTCTGTAATGGGTAGTTATAGATTCTCCCCACCCTCATTCTTTTCTTTAAGAAAAATTAACACAAGTGATAAAGAAGCCCTCCTCTCATTCACCTCTTTCCAACTGCAAAACCTCTTTCCAGCTGCAAACCTGGAATGATGATGAGGGTGGGGCAGCCACCCAGTGACACCTACTCTTGCTCAATACTCCAAACCCCCTTCATCTCTGGGTCAGACGTCAAGATTAAGGGTCTGAGTGTGTTTGCTCCTGTATTTCTCACCTCTGATTGATGGATCAGGGACTCCCTTAGAATTCTGAGCCACAGAAAGTCTTATGGGAAGAAAGAGAACACCACCACAGGCTTCCGGGCCAGGGTTCTGCATCTGTGAAAGTGCCATAGAGGAAACAAAAAAACGCAGGGCTGACAAAGCAAACAAAAGACTAACCAGTGTGTGAAGCTGAAAAGAAAGTGCGCAGCAGTCATCAACCCACAGGGCTCTGGAGGTGGGAAGCTGAAATAGGAGAAGCTGGGATGGAAAATATGAAAATCACGTTTTTAGAAAAAGTTACATTTGCTATTTTTCCAAAAAAGCTCTCTTAGGTAAACCATTACCTGGAGTCAAAGGTGGGATTATATAGGTTCGCTGAGCACTAGAACTCCCCAGAGATGGGAAATTTTTAAATGGTGTACTTTAATATAATTAAAAGAGGAATAGACCTACTTACACTCTGTGAATGTGAACACATTTTAATCTTAGCCAACCTTTTTGCGAAAAGAATTAAAAAGTATATATGAAAACAGATCTACTCTGGGGGCACAGGCATTTGGGAGCTATAAGATACTGAGCCTTCCTCTGTAATTCAGGGGGGTGGTGAACTCAGCAGCTCAGTATCAGCTTGGTATCTGGAATCACTGATGAATTTCATCTTGGAACTGAAAATTACATCAGAGAATATCCAGTGTGGTATTTTCCAAGGAGTGTTCTATGAAATGCTTTTTCAATGAGCTAGATGTCATGGTCATTACCTGAGAAAAGGATTCTATGCTGGCAAAAAATGAGAAACTATGGGTTTAATTTAAATGGATTTCTTCACTGTGGGGTTCCCAGGCCCTTAATATGCTAATGTGCCTTGTGAATCTCTCAGAGAGTGGAGAGCATACAGCACTCCTCCAAGCTGACTGACCATGAAACACTTTTCATGATTGATTTCATGGACCAAGTGTTCCTTGAAGTCTGATTATTTACACAAATACTGGTCTAAGCCAACATCTCCCAGTTCACGGATGGGAACACTGAGGTGGGGTCCAAGGATAGGGGGCTACCAGGTCACTTACCCTGTATATAGTCTTCCCTTGGTAATCGCAGGGGTTTCCCATTCACCATTCAACCAACCTCAGATCAAAAATATTCATTAAAAAAAATCACATCTGAGCTGGGCGTGGTGGCGCACGCCTGTATTCCAAGCGACTTGGGAGGCTGAGGCAGGAGGATCACGAGTTCAAAGCCAGCCTCAACAACGTAGTGAGGCCCTTAGCAACTCAGTGAGACCCTGGCTCTAAATAAAATATAAAAATAGGGCTGGGGATATGGATCAGTGGCTGAGTGTCCCTGAGTTCAATCCCTGGTTCCAAAAAAAAAAAAAAAAAAAATCACATCTGTATTGATCCTGTACTTATTTTTTCTTGTCATTATTTCCTGAATAATATAACAATTACTTACATAGGATTTACCGTATACTAGTGTGAGTAAACTAGAGAGGATTTAAAATATACAGTAGTGTCACTGGAGAAGGGATAGCTCCAGGATAGAGTCCTGAGGTGTTCCCAGGGAAGAGAGGAACTCAACTCAAGACAAGTAGGGTCCTTTACATGGTGTTGGAAAAGAATTTCAGCATATGCTGATAGTGGCACCAAGATTTATTTAGAAAAGGAAGACGTACACATTCCAGGGAGAATGCAGGCCATGTCAAGAAGGAAAGACAGCAGCCACTGGTCTGGGATATTCATACTGATAGAGGGAGCATAGCTAGGGGTTGGACTAGAGGAGGAGCCAGGGTAGAGTTACAAGATTTTGTACCCTGTTTTTCCTGCTTGTGTATTCCCTGTATCATGTTACTTTTTTCAGGTGAGCCCCTAAGGAGTGCCAAGGGCCTGGGCTAAAGACATGGGCTGAATGGCCCAGGAGTTGCTTGTTTTGAATTTCAAATGTTCATAGGAGTTTCCTACAGTCCACTGGTTCATGGGTGCTTCTCTTTTGAGACTCAGTGTGTCTTTATTTTTCTGTCTCCAAATTCCTGTCTCAGTAGGATATGTATGGATTACAAATAAGCAAATATTATGGCATTATATAAAGGAACTTGAGTATCTAAAGAGTGTGGTATCCCCTGGGGTTTCGAATCAATCCTCCAGGGATACTGAGGGATGACTGGACCTCCCATTTGTTCTGTTTCTCTGGAGATCCTTGAATAATACAGATAGTAACTACCATCAAGAGTAGGTGATGTAGCCGGGCATGGTGGCGCATGCCTGTAATCCAAGCGACTTGGGAGGCTGAGTCAGGAGGATCATGAGTTCAAAGCCAGCCTCAGCAACTTAGTGAGGCCCTAAGCAACTCAGTGAGACCCTGTCTCTAAATAAAATATAAAATATAAAATAGGGCTGGGGATGTGGCTCAGTGACGGAGTGTCCCTGAGTTCAATCCCTGGTTCCAAAAAAAAAAAAAAGGAGTAGGTGATGTGATGGGAGAGGCCTGGAAGAGCTGTGTGCAGTGTTGAAGGGCCATGAGGAAGGAGCCAGAGGGGGCAGTGACATGGTTTCCAGCATCTGGGGCTGGGTGACTGGGAAAAGGACCACACTGTCAAATGAAAACAGAGGTCAGCAGAAGGGGTATTTCCCCTGTGTAGTGGGTTGTTAGAGAAGCAGCAAACATGGATGGCTGACATGGATGCTTCTTATCTACCAGCTTAAGTACCTGAACTTAATAGGCCTTTGAACTGAAAGCTACTCATTTCATCAGAGCTGTCTCTGACAGTACTCACTTGGTGATGGGGCACTGATGTGAGTCACAGTCCCTCTGCCTCACCAAGCATCGTCACTTCTTTCAGGTCTTCCTGCTGGCTGAGGTTGTAACCTGGCATTAATCATGAGAAAGGGCACCAAGACTTAAAGTGTCTTCCATTCCATCTTCTTGTCCCCATTTCTTTCAATTAAAAGAAAAAGGGCCAGGTTGGAGTTGTGAAGACCCCGTGTGCATGGCAGTGGGCAGGAGGTCACTGTTGTATACCCCATGCTGTCGTTACTGTTCAGTGCTAACCCTGAGCTGACATTTTTCTCAGAATTTATGAGTTTCAAAAGATATGCTTCAGCTCCCAGGGAAGTGGTGCATCGGTGACACAGGTAACTAGTTATCAGAACCAGAATGAAAATGAAGCAAAGTAATTCAACTGCAAATACAGCAGAGAATAATTAATATTCCTTAGGAACTGTAATGAAGGGAAACAAATGATTAATACTCCCTGTTGATTTAAAAGATTACCCGTGCTTCTCAGAAAGGTCATTTTTGTTTGCATATGCATTTTTAAATAAATGAGGATGTGGAAGTCCCTATTTTTCATGTACTAACAAACTGCATTTTTATAACAAAGTCATGCATGCATTCTACAATTTTAAAATGGCAATGTGGAAAAATGATATTGCTCAAAAGAAGCATAGATAGGAAGTCCTTTTTCTTGGTCTCCCATGGGAAACACCCTTACAAAGCCAATTTTCTGTTGTAGTCTCAATTTATACAATTACATGAAGTAATAACAGAATTGCTTGACCTCTCTGCTTGCCTTTCCTAAAATGAGATTTAGAGATTTAGGTTATTCCCAAGTGTAATTCATTTTTTTCTGAAATATTCTCTCATATGTCCGTCCAACCTCCACTTCCTGAATATGTTCTAAATGACATGGTAGCCTTCAATATCTTCATGGGACATGTCTCGAGGGCTCTGTCCTGGTCAGTTTTTCCCCCTTGATGTAATCCATTGGGTAAAAGTTCCTCTTAAAGCTGGGCATGGTGGCACAAATTTCTGCTACTCTGGAAAGGCTAAAGTAAAAGAATCACAAAATATGAGTGAGATCAGACTGAACAACTTAGCTGAGATCCTGTCTCAAAATAAAAAATACAAAGCTGGGGGGAGGTAGCACAGTGGCAGAGTGCCTCTGGGTTGAAACCCAGTACTGCAGACAAACAAATGTCCCTCTTAAATTATGATGCACAGAATTCAAGTATGAATCTTCAAGAATTGCCCCCCCTCCCTATTTAGGACTTTGCTTCTACTGAGATGGGGACCATACTTTTGAAAACAGAGTCTGAACCTAGATTTGCTGTTTTGCCAGTCTCATTGCTTTTCTTGGCCATTACTGAGCTTGCTGTTTGACAGCATAGCACAGTGCTTGGAGTCAGAATTGAAAAATGTTTTTCTAGCCCTTAGAGTTACATAACCCAAGCAAGTTATTTCACCTCCTTGAGTTTCCATTTGTTCATCTCTACAACTGGACTAATAATAATGACCTCATGCAATTGTTAGTGAGACCAAACAGGATTCTAAAATGCAGCCAGCACCATACCTGCAGCATGGTTCCTGATCAATAAACTGGCCATTGAGCTGATGACAAGGAAACTTGGTAAGTTGCGTAGGTCAATAAACAGGGGGATGCCAGAAGCCTTTGTGCTTATTTGTTGTCTTTGGTAAAGATTTCATAAATCTCCCTAGGTGTGCATACAAACACGGTCCCAGTTAACAGTACAGTGAGGTAGGCGATGGACCCAAGGGGCATGGACTAATGGTCATGACCCTCTGAAGGGAAGTCTTGTCAGTAATATTCTACAGTCTATAGATGTAGAGTGACTTCTACATCTAACACTTACCATTCAAGGTTATTATCAATGCTAATACCTAGATTACTATTAACCAAATTTCTAAGTGACACAAATCTGGGAGATAGAGCTAAAACCTTCATTTTTTAAAACAAAGCTTAGGATTTCAATGAGTTAGTCAGACCAATGCTTACAAGAGGAAATTGAACAGGAGTGTGGAATGAAATGAAGACCATGCAAATGAGAATAAGCAAAGGCTCTAGCAAGGCAATCAGCCACCACCTCTTGAGTTTGGCAGAGACTCAAAGGCAGGCAGAGGGAGCCTAGAGGCATGGCTTAGGGGTAGAGCCCTTTTCTAGCATGTGTGAGGTCCTGGGTTCTGTCTCTAGCACACAAAAACTAAACACTTGACTCTGGAGCAGTGGTGCATGCCTGTGTTCCCAGCTTCTCAGGAAGCTGAATGGTGAGGATCACTTAGGCCCAGAGTTGGGAGACCAGGCTGAGCAACATAAGAGGACCCTACTTCAAAAAACAAAACAAAACACTGCCATATAAAAAAAATAATCAGTGTTCCCAGCAGTGGGTTTCTGGGTTCTTGTCTTCCCTAAAGTTCAACCCAGAGACACAGGCAGAAAAGGCATAAAGGGTTCCTTAATGAAATGGGAGCATGCTCCAAAGTGAATGGAATGGGCTGCCTCCAAAAGAGGAGATGGCCTAGGATTTTCCACCTGGAGAGAGATTATTTTTGGACTGGGAACCTGCCCCCTCGTGTATTATGTATGTGGTTACTGTGGTTTCCCACCATGGCTTAGCACAGCTTGGCCAATTTTGCCATGTTGGGAGTTTTTCCAGCAGAGACCATTACTGTTTTCTTTAGATTAACAGGGAGCTGCCTGACTCAAGAAGGTGGTGCAGCTGGCCATTTGGGTACCACCCAGGGGCAGAACCTGAATTTCCTTTCCTCACCTACCTTGTGGTGTCTATGTAGCTACCTACTCTAACAAAAGAAAATAAAACAGTAGGAAAGCGTCATGCTGGAAAAAGACAAGAGTGGGCTCTGGATGGAGAGTTTGCATGTGCTCTAACTAGCCGCAGAGCATTCCTCCGTGATTGGCTAGGGAGCATATTTGGCTTTCTCGGGTTAGTCCTAAATTGGAAGCAGGGGCAAAAATGAAGTAAACTGGTCATTATTAATCAAGTCCTGGCCATTTAGGCTGATTGCTTCAAGGGTTATTATTTGGCTCCCTGGAACATTTTGCTGTGGATGGTAGGTTGCTTTTCAGGGCTGGTTGCTGCAGGTTGTGGGTCGGAATTCTATTTTTTTTTTTTTTTTCTGTTTTCTTCCTTATTCATTTGTGATATGTGTGTGTGTTTTTTTTTTAAACAGACTGCATTTTGACTCATGTAGAATTCTATTTTTATATATGGTCTGACTATTTGTATATTCAGTCTCTGGTGATAACAATGCCTTTCTCTTAAAACCCCCATCCTCACTTCCTGCCTCCCCACAAGCTGGCTTTAGAATCCCTACTAGATGTCTTGGAACCCATATTGAGAATCAAGACAGGGTGTCACCTGTTAATTACATGAAATTCCAGCACCTACTTCAGTGTTGAGTAGATAAGATGCTTAAGAAAATGTTATCACTGAATGCACAAATTAACAGCTAGAGTGTTTAGTTGTCAGGTGAGCCTTAAAGCAGCACCATATGCTAACTGGAATTAAAGATTGGAAATCACAGGAGAAAGGATTTGCACCAATACAAACAAGAATTTACCAACCCCAAAGCTGTCCATCATTGAACAGGCCGGACTCATGAGGTAGTTAGTTCCTGGATGGTTAACCCTTTGGCATTCAATGGAGGGACTGTTTTAGTGACTAGAAATGGTTCATTTTGACTGAGCTGTATTCTTGAGGGCAGGAAACGATGTCCAGAGTTGAAGTAGCTGTAATTTCTTAAAGCTTACACATTATAAGCTCAATAGTGAGCTACCACCACCAGCAGCATTATGCACAACCTGCTAGCACATGTCAGGAAGGATCCAGGGCATCTCTGCCTGTCTTAACTCACAGTACAGATGTGGCACATGCAGGAGCCTGGCCACACTCACTCACTCTTCATGTTAGGTTTATGACAGATCAGTGACCTTTGCCAAAAACTGGTCCACAGCAATTTAATGACACTTTTAACATTGCCCTCACAATGGTTGAGAAAATGTTATTATGCAAACAATGAAGAAAAATCTAACTTTAAGTCATGGAGGGTTGTATTTGCTTCTGTTTCTATTTGTTTTTTAAATAATACTTAGGTAAAATACCAACTGAAAAAGCTTGTTGAATACATGTGTAAAGATTTTGTTTCTTTCAACAAAAGTTTATTAAAAATGTTGAAACAGGGTTTCTTTGAGGACTCAATTAGAACTAGGAAATGCATTTATTTTAACAACTGTATTAACAAAGATTCACTTATGTGAATTTTATGGCTCCATTTTTCCCACTTCCTGGCTTTCATATTTTAATTGGAAAAAATCGGATTGTATGTTCTTGAAACAATGACTTGCAAGAATACTTACTGCCTTTACACCATACGTCATTCTGCATACTTGAAGTGTAACAAGCTCAAGCATCTATTATTATAATTAGCTGTCACTTCCGTCCTTTACTGTTGAATTCACCAATTCTGTCATATTTTTAAAAACCTTTTCTGAAGCTTTAATTCCCTCAGCAAACTGTGTATGGAAAATTAACTCCGTTGCCTTCCACTGCTTAAACATGGTCTTCTTAACTCCCACCCACAGACTACTAAGTTAATTCATGTTGTTTTCGTCAAAGCTGAATGTACCATATTCAGACCTTAAGAACTACCTAAAAATACCCTTCCCCTTCTGAACTGCCTATGGTGCTACATATGTTTATTCTAGAAATGGTGGGTCTGAATTTTATCTTGAGAATTCTGTGGGATAAATCATGCCTCATAATACAGAATTTTTTTTTTGGTGCTAGGATTAACCCTGGACCTTGTGCATACTAAGCACACCCTCTGCCACTGAGCTACAACCCCAACCCCATAAATCTAGATTAAGATAAACCAAACACAGGAATACAATGTTATTAGGTTGATAGTTTTGAGTAAGAGCTTTCTACTTTCTAGACTTCTCCCATGAACACTGATTCATTCAGTTTTCACAGCAGCCATATGAGATACCTAGGATTGGCTTTATAATCCTCATTTACAGTTCAGCAGTCTACAAGAGGCTAAGTGAAAAAGTTCTGAAATTATTCCATCAGTTAACATCACAGTTAGGACTTGAACTCAAACTTCTGATTAATGTAACATATTTTACCTGGACTACACTGTTTCTCTTAATAATTGGCCAAATGGGTAATTAGAACATATAGTATCCCACATAGTCCCAGAGTTCTAGAAACTATTTCCCTGAGAGTCTTCTTTTAACAGCAATTCAACCTAGAACTGAAAAATATGCAAATAAAAGTCCTATGTAGCCAGGACTACCCAAAGCAACTGCATCTTACTTATTGGAGCATCTCTTAAGACCTGATTCTTGGGCTCACTATGAATCTAATTAATTCCCAAGCTCATGGCCTTTAAGAAGTTACAAGTTTGAAAAACAATGACACCCCAGTCAAGGGAGAGCTGTGCATGGGGCAGGAATAAACACATTGACCACTGAAACCAACATACCAATCCTAGGATTCTAAAATTAGTTTAAATTAACCCACAGGTGTCCCTGCCAATACTGAGGCTCTTGGTCTCCAGCCTGACTGAGTCTTTCACTTTAGAAAAAGAGAAAGTCTATCCACTTGGTACTTCTTGTTCAGGGCAAAAGAAGCATTCTTAAACCTTTCAGAGAATGACTCACAAAGCAGCTTGAAGGCTTAGTCTGCACAGCGATGAACTCTCTCATTAGGAAACAGTATATATACATAGATGTATGTGTGTATTTTTTTTTTATTTAATACACAAACCTAAAGAGCTCTAGATTTTTACTAAAAAATAAATGAGTTTTTGAGCAGGTAAACAGTCCAGTTTCAGTGGAGGGGTAAACAAGCCAGTTTCAGTGGCCATATGGGAGGTACCACTACTACAAAAAATCAGTTTGTCTATGAAAAAAAGCATTCCATGCCATTTACACATAGCACCAACGTAAATTTATTTTTATTTCCAAATTTGTGGACAAAGTCAAAATTTGTGTCAATTTGTGTCAAAAGTCAAATATTTATAATCTGTCTGCCAAGAGGTTTCATCAGGGACCATCTCTAAAACATACTTGACCTGCTGCAAACTGCTGTCACTTCCCTACCACTAATTGTCAATTCCTGATTATTTTTGTCTGTTCATTCATTAATTCATTCAGCAGGGGTTTGTTTAGCATCTATTTTGTTCCAGGCTCTATTGAAAGTACTAGAGGTAAAATGGGCAGAGACCTATTTATTTTCCTGAAAGAGCTCACATTTTAGTAAGAAAATATACAAGTGAACAAATATTTATAATGAAGTGTGATGACTGTGTCATTAGCTCAGTCCACAAGAGGATCAGGAATGGTTTCTTAGATGAGAGGATGCCTGAGCTTGAAGACTTAGTAGAGAGCAGCAGGGTGAAGAAAGGTTTTCCTTTGTACAAAGACAGCAAAGTTTGGCTGGTTCAGAGAGAAGGCCATTGGTAGCCTGGATGGCTACAACCTGCAATGTCAATCATGAGTGGAGAGATAAGACAGTCTAGGGCCTCAGGTGTCATGCAGAAAAACATAGACTTAGCCTATGGATCATGGAAGATATTTGAAAGGGTCTAGGCTAAAAGTGGACAGCTGTGGTGAAATATAATGGAGAGGACTGAGTCTGGAATAAGGAAGCCACTTAGGAAGCCATTGAAGAAATGGAGCAGGGTGGGATTGAGCTCCTGAACTCTGTCATTGGCTATGAGTTAGGGTTGGCCAAGCTATCCCAGGCTTACTTATTATTACCTGCCTTCAACTTTTGGTTCCTTACCATCTCACATCTCCTGAAAGAAGCTGCAGCCTCTGAGGCAGAGTGTCATGAATTAGCATAAGCCCATCAGAGGGGTATAACTCATTGAATTTCTGTTAACAAAGAATGATGACTTTGTTAGAGGCATACATGTGTGCATGTATACAAATATACACCGAAAAGTATATACCAAAATGTTCATGGTTGTGTTAGTGAACTTTTTGTCATTGTGACAAAAGGCCTTTCTCAGGAGGGAAGATTTCTTTTGGCTCAGGGTTTCAAAGGTTTGAGGCCATGGTCGGCTGGCTCTGTTGTCTTGAGCCTGAGGTGAGGCAGAATATCATGGCAGAAAGGTATGGTGGTGAAAATCTGCAAAGCTCAGGGTAGCCAGGAAGCAGAAAGAGAGATAGAGGAAGCGATCAGGGACCAGGTATAGTCCCCAAGGGCACACCCCCAAGGACCCACTCCCTTCAAACTAGGTACCATATTCCACCATCATCATTCAGCTATGAATCCATCAATGGATTAGTCCATTGATAAGGTTAGAGCCCCCATGATGCAATCACTTCCCCCAAAGCCCACCTCTGAACATTGCTGCTCTGGGGACCAAGTCATCAACATGTAAACCTCTGGGGTACATTCCAGATCTAAACCATAAGAACAGTGTTACCTCCAAAGTAGGAAACAGATGGGGAGGAGGAGAGGAGGATCTAGAAAGATCACATTGCTTGAGTGCATTCCTTTATAAGTATACAGCAAACATACAAATTTAAACATAGTTATACTTGAAAGTTCATTTAATTTTAATTCAATACATTGATTATATATAGCATTATAGACATTTAGTATGTATATGTGCATGTAGGTGTGTATATGTATAAATGTGTGTGGTCATACCATGATAGAACTATACTTGCCAAAGAGAATTTTTAGAGAATTGATTCTGTAGCTAGGAATTTATTATTAAAGTCCTTTCTATTCTCCTGAGCTCCTAAATAATCAACATCTCTGTGCTATTGTTTGGATAAATATCCCCCAAATGCCCAAGTGTTAGAGGCTTGGTCTCTAGCAGATGGCACTATTGGGAGATGGTGAAAGCTATGAGAGGTGAGCCTAGTGGGAGAAAGGTGAGTGGGGGAGTGCCCTTGAAGAGGATATTGGGACCCCAGTCCCTTCCTCTCTCTCTTTTGTTCCCCACTTGCCATTAGATGAACAGACACTCCCCTGCTTGTAACAGAACCAAAAGCAATGGGGCTAAAAGGGGCTCAAATCATGAACTAAAATAAATCTTTTTTCCTTTTAAGTTGAATACTCAGGTGTTTTGTCACACCGACAGAAAGCTTACTAACACACCCTGTAAGGCTGACCCAGCTTTGACCTACTAGGTATCAGTTGCAAAATAGATATAAGATCATGCACTTCTCCCACATGGTGCTGCTCCTGACCCCCTATAATTTACTGACAGTGGTCAGTAAGGACAAGGTCCCAAAGAAGTTCTTACAATACTTTTACCATATATAAACACAGGCACAGAATTTTCCTAATGTGTTTCTTAATACAAATTCAAAGGTTTATTTGCCTATGGCTATTTTTTTTTAAATAGGGGTGTCAGATGAACTTTAATTCACTTACTTCAGTCTAGGTAATCTTTTTGACTTTTGCCAAACAAATAATAATAAAATAGATCATGTTCACAATCTACCTCATGTTATTTTCTACCTTAAAGTCTGTTTCTCATTTATTTCTTCTGCCTCTCCTCATATAAGATAAATTTCCATTTCCCCTTTTCTCTCCTGGCCCCCTTATCTTAGTCACTTGGGTTTCAAGCATTTTTGAGTTACATGGGTTAACTCCTGCCTTTGAACCTTTATCTATTTCTAAACTTAATCCTTGAGCAAAAGGTAGGAATGATAACAAGATGAATGCTTCTCCCTTTATTATGTTTAGTGATCTTCTCAGAGGCATTTTCTTGGGAAAGGAGATGATAACAGATTGTCTGAGTCTCTGTGGTCTTCCAAGTGTGCAGCAGTCCCAGATGGAATCCTCTATGAAATGTATACAGAGACATGTAGGTCTAGAGGGGGATGAAAAGCAGCCCTGGATCCCTCTCAAACTCTGAAATTGCCTGCCGTACAGTCTTGGAGGTTGTATCTCAAACAGTTGAAAAATGCATATTTAAGGCAGCCCATAATATTTTTATTTTCAAGTTATTTTTAATTGTCATTGTCAGTTCCTTTGATGTCATTTGGCGTTTACATCAAGTACTAAGAAAAACATGAGATAGATATTGAAGAAAATACACAGTTCATAGGTTCAAACATAAACACCAAAGCAGAAGAGACTAAAGGACAGTTAAGACCTGGGAACATTTTCTAAGAAAAATAAATTCATCTGGGGGAGCTCTCCCTTTTGCATACTTAGGCAGAGCTCCCCTGGGCAGCAGGCCTCACCAGTAACTAAACTCTGCTGGTACATTTCAAGTAAAACGAAGCTCACTTCTGCCTGAGCAGTTTATTCCTGAATTTCTTTTTATGAGAAACATCTTCCTCAATGTTAATCCCAAGTTGGCCTTCCAGGTTTTTGATACTGTGATCCAAATTCTAGAACATATGTTCTTAGAGGCTGCAGAATAATGATGACAGTGTACACTTAGAAATTTGCAAGCATCCAGTGCCCATCCCATCAGAAAACAGATATGTGAGAAGCCTTATCCTTGGGGCCAGGTGTTTCCAGGGCCACCCCCTTGGTCAGAGATACAAGGTAGACAAATAGCTGTGTGGTCCTCTCTGCTTTGCCATATCTAGATTGCCCATGAGAAGAGTAGTCTTGTATCTTTCAGGCCAGAACCCACTGTGGATGGACAGAGGAACTTTTTTGGTCCAACATTCAAGCAATTTATGTAATTTTTCTCAGTAGTTCCACAGCTTGTTAGCTCCTCAGTAGGTGAAATGCTTTTATAGCAAATATCCCAATGAAGACTTTGGAAAGAAAATCCTCCCTGTCAGTTGTCCACAGTTAATTTCTAAAATGCTCTCTTTCACATTAATTTATCCGATCCTCCCACAGCCTGTGGAGGCACAGAGATGGGACCAAGATTCAGATTCTAAATGACTGACCCAAAGACATGGTGCTAAGAAGTGGCTAAACGGAAGTGACTGCTTCTGGTCTCTGGGAAATGAACCTGATGTTCCTCACACAGCTGACACCATAACAAAAGGCCCTTAGAATAAGAATTTATTGTTTCCAACTATCAAACATGGTTTCCAAGGATTGAGCAATGAGGAAAATGTTTCCTTCAGTCACAGTCCCTGCAGTCAGTCAGTCGTCAGTCTGCAGCCCCCAGCTATGTGCTATTTGCAAGGTGAGCCCTCAATGGAAAGACTGCTCTACTGTGGTTGAGCTTCCAGGTAGATTTTCTCTGTCTCCCAGCAGCTCTTCAAACCCTTTGATATTTTCTCTCACCATCTTAGGGACCCAGCTATAAAGGCCTCCCTGAATTCTCAAGCTTTCCCAAAATGATACAATATTTTAAGAGTATGATCGTCAGCTTTCTATTAATATAACAAATAATTAACTTAATCAACTTTAGAGGAAAAGTTTATTTTAGCTCATAATTTTGGAGGTTTCAGTCCATGATTGGTTAGTCTTGTTGCTTTGGGGCCTGTGAAGAGGTAGCAGGTTATGTTTGGAGTATGTGATGGAGCAAACCCACTCACCTCATGGCCAGGAAGTGAAAGAGAGGAAGAGGAAGAGGCTGTGGGGAGGGTCCCAATATTCTTTTGAAGAGCACTCTCCCAAATACCTCAAGACCTCTCACTAAGCCCCAGCTCCTATATATGCCTCCAAACAGCACCACTCATGGAATAAATCTTTAACACAGCAGCCATTCCAGATCTAACCTATAGCAATGAGAATTTCCAGAAGAGAAAAGTGGTGAAAAATTATTTCTACTTTTTTCCATATTTAATTGATTTACTTATTCATTTTATTTAGACCATGTCAGACATTGGAGATAAAAAATGGACCCATAAAAAAATATAGCCCTGCCTTCGGTGAAGTGAGAGTCAGATTACAAAACAAATAAAGAAATAAAATAAATCTAATTGGTGCCAAGTAAGGAATACACAGGTGTTGTTATAAATGATAATGGGAGATAAAGATGGACAGGGATCAATTTTACCTTCAGCAGTTGGAGATCTCTCTGAAGATGTAGTGCTGAGACCTAAAAGACAAAAATGATCAACTATGAAAGAGGAAGGGGATGGGAATGTGGATGGGATTCCAGGAAGATTAAATGGAACTTTCCTAACTTGCTCTATCCAGGAACTGAGGATGATAATAATAATAATAATAATAAAGAAAACAACTATCCTATCTACAATAGCCTCAAAAAAGATAAAATATTTAGGAATCAATCTAACAAAAGAGGTGAAATACCTCTACAATGAAAACTACAGAACACTAAAGAAAGAAATTCAAGAAGACCTTAGGAGATGGAAAGGTCTCCCATGTTCTTGGATAGACAGAGTAAGTATTATGAAAATGGCCCGACTAGTATACAGATTTAATGCAATTCCTATTAAAATTCCAATGACATTCTGCAAAGAAATAGAAAAAGCACTCGCGAAATTCATTTGGAGAACTAAGAGGCCCAGAATAGCCAAAGCAACCCTCAGTGAGAAACGTGAAGCAGGAGACATCACAATACCAGACCTTAACTTATACTATAAAGCTATTGTAACAAAAATGGTATGGTATTGGTACCAAAACGGACATGAAGACCAGTGGTAGAGAATAGAAGACACAGAGACAAACCCACATACAGTTAAGTCATGCACCATAAATATACATTGGAGGGAAAAAAAGCCTATTCAACAAATGGTGCTGGGAAAACTAGAAATTCATATGTAGCAAAATGAAATTAAAGCTCTATCTCTCACCCTGCACAAAACTCAACTCAAAGTGGATCAAAGACCTAGGCATTAGACCAGAGACCCTACTCCTATTAGAAGAATAAGTAGACCAAAAACTCCATCATGTCAGCTTAGAAACTGAATTCCTCAATAAGACTCTTAAAGCACAAGAAGCAAAATCAAGAATCAATAAATGGGATGGTATCAAATTAAAAAGCTTCTTCACAGCAAAGGAAACAATCAAGAAAGTGAACAGAGAACCTACACAGTGGGAGAAAATCTCTACCACCTGCACCTCAGACAGCGTTAATCTCCAAGATACATAAAGAACTCAAAAACTTAACCCCAGAAAAACAATTAACCCAACCAATAAATGGGCAAAGGGACTGAGTAGGCACTTCACAGAAGAAATACAGATGGTTAAAAAAAATATATGAAAAAATGTTCAACATCTTTAGCAATTAAGAAATGCCAATCAAAGCTACTATAAGATTTCATCTTCAGTCAGAATGGCAATTATCAAGAATATAAGCAACAATAAATGTTGGTGAGGATATGGGGGAAAAGGACTGCAAATTGGTGTCACCACTATGGAAAGGGGTATGGAGATTCCTCAGAAAACTTGGAATGGGACCACCATTTGACCCAGCTATCCCACTCCTTGGCTTACATCCAAAGGACTTAAAATTAGCATACTACAGTGACACAGCCATATCAATGTTTATAGCAGCTTAATTCACAATAGCTAAGCTATGGAACCAACCTGGTGCCCTTCAACAGATGAATGGATAAAGAAAATGTGGTATATAGACACAAGGAACTATCACTCAGCCATAAGGAAGAATCAAATTATAGCATTTTCCAGTAAAGGGATGGAACTGGAGACTATCAAGCTAAGTGAAATAAGCCAATACAAAAAAAAAAAAAAAAAAAAAAACAAACAAAAAAAAAAAGCTGAATGTTTTCTCTGATATGTGGATGCTAACACACAATGGCAGCGGCAAGGGGTAGAAGTTCACTGGATTAGACAAAGGGGAATGAAGGGAAGGGAGGGATATTGGGAATAAGAAAGACAGTAGAATGAATTGGACATAACTTTCTTATGCTCATATATGAATATATGACCAGTATAACTCCACATCATATCATGCACAATCACAAGAATGGGAAGTTATATTCCATGCATGTATGATATGTCAAAATAATTCTACTAAAAAAAAAACAAATAAATTTTTTTAAAAAACATGTGACAGGTTGGAGAGACAGGGAAAGAGCCTAAGTGCTCCCTTTTCTGAATTACCGTCTTCTGTGCCCTGCAGCTCACTCCTTCCTCCCTCCTTGGTACTTCTGCCTTTTCAATACTTTAGGGAGCCCACTTAACTGCCTTTTGTGTCCCACTAGCAGTTCCTGTCATGTTACAGGTAAACCTTCCTAGTTTCTTATGAACTTTTTCCTACTGTATAAAGGAATTTATCCTCAAAAATGCTGACCAGACACAGCAGGAATCTACCAGTTTTATTTCTTCCCCTGGAGACAGTCTTCCTGGACCATTTATTAGAAATGCAATGAAGGTTTAGAGCCAGAGTACAGAAACATCTGAATTACATGAGAAGATCAGTGTGTCCTCTGCACAGGGTCAAGGAAGGGAATGTGGTGTGCCTGTGAGGAAAGCCTTGCCAGCATGTGGGGAGAGAATGGGTTTGCAACTCCCTCTTAGGGGCAGTGTTCTAAGGGCCTGCTGAAACTGCCCACTTGGTAGGGTAGCCACAGGCGGGGGTGATGTCATCCTCTCAGATGAGAAAACTAGGTGGTGGGAACAGGTTTGGACATTTTTATCTTAAGATACCTACAAAGAATCCAAAAGTTGATTTCAGGTAGGCAGTTAAAAATAGAGGCTTGGAGCAGGGTGTGTGTCCATCATCCATTACTCCGAGGCTGAGGGAGGAGGATTGCAAGTTCTAGGCCAGCTCAACAATTTACTGAGACTGTCTCAAAACAAAAATTGAAAAGGACTAGGCAAGCCGGGCGTGGTGGCGCATGCCTGTAATCCAAGCGACTTGGGAGGCTGAGTCAGGAGGATCGCGAGTTCAAAGCCAGGCTCAGCAACTTAGCGAGGTCCTAAGCAACTCAGTGAGACCCTGTCTCTAAATAAAATACAAAATAGGGCTGGGGATGTGGCTCAGTGGCCGAGTGTCCCTAAGTTCAATCCCTGGTTCAAAAAAAAAAAGGACTAGGCATATAGTTTGGTGTCGAGCACCCTTGGCTTCAACTCCCTGCACCAAAACATAAAACATAGAGACTTGGAACTGAGAGGTGAGATTGGTGTGAACACCCAAGTCTGTGCTTCATGTGGACTCGGAGGCAGCTGGCAGCCACTGGCACAGCCTTGCTGCTTGCTCCCCTGCTTGCTCCCCCTGGTTGGCAGTGCTCATGCCCTTCCAGATCTTTCTGTGAAGGTATGGTTGGGCAGACATGAGCTTTCTTTTCTCTCACTCTTTCTGCTTCCTTTCCCCTATGGCTCTATCGCCTGCACTCTTCCTTCCCCCTTTCTCCTCACTCTCATTGCCTCCTCCCCCACACACTCTATCTGTGTCTCCTTTTCCCTCTCATCCACCCCCATCCCTTTGTGATGCTGGGGGTTCAACCCAGAGCTTCAGGCATGCGCGGCAGGTGCCACTACCACTGAGCTACACCCCCAGCCTCCTTTCTTTTTTGAAACCTTCATTCCAGCCTGCATTCTCTCCTTCTCATTCTTTCCTAATCTGCCCTGCACATCTTCTTTCTCACCTTTTCTTCTGCTTGTATCTGGGTTTGGTCCTCTTCCTGCAGCTATTTCATTTCTTTCCTTCAAGAAAGAGAGGAAGAAGGAAGGAAGGGAGGTAGGGAGGGAGGGAGGGAGGGAGGGAGGGAGGAAGGAAGGGAGGAAGGAAGGAAGGAAGGAAGGAAGGAAGGAAGGAAGGAAGGGAGCTCTTTGAACTTTCTCAAATGTGTAAACTATATTTTAGATTCCTAATCCTAACCATGAAAAAGCAGGTGAGTTTAGTTCCTCCAAGGAAAAAGTTAACACAGTTCACTTAGTCCTGGGAATCTTCCCTAGTCCTCCACTGCTAATCAAAGCCTTCAGGAGGAAAGCTCGGCTGGGTTAATTTCATCATGGCTGGTACAACCTACTCCAGTCTATTTCTCTGCACAATTCCCAGTCCATTATCACTTGTTCCCTTTCCACCTCCTTTGTCAGTTCACAGATTGAGTGTGAAGCCAGATCCAAAGCACCTCACAGAGCTACCTCTGATGAAACCCCATGAAAACCCAACGTTCATCACTGTCTTGTTTCTAAGCTGCCGACCAGTTGATGTTTGACTTCCTCACACTGAAGCTTCCTTTGGACTCTGTAACATCAAACATCAACAGCCATCTTTTGCCTTTTAATTTTTTAAATGAGTAACTGAAAGTGTCCATTCAGTGGATATAGCTTGAATGAACACAGTGAGCAGAACACTGTGGTGCTGCTAGCACCAAGATGATTAGATCATGGTTCTTTCCTTGAGGAGTGCCTTCCTCTCCAAGAATCCTGAAATAGGAACGCACAGTAAAGAGGGAAATGCCCAACACTGCCCAAGGAGGTCAGGCTGGGAAGAGCTTCATGTGCAGCAGCATTTGAGTTTTGAGTTGAATTTGCACAACACACCCCATCCCTGCAATGTCGGCCCTGGCCATCTCATTGACCTCAACCTCCTCCACTTTCCTCCTCATCTATAATATCCAGAGATCCTGGCTGCCCTCTGCTCCATGACCCTATCAGGCCTGTGCCCTACTCAGGGCCTGGCCTCTGCCATTGCTCCTTCTAGCCTGGTTCTTGCCCCATTGTTCCATCGTTCATCCCATGCTCCTTGCCGCCCGATCAGAGCAGCCTCCTAACCTCCCCAGCTGCCCACTGGCCCTCTTTGCCACTTTACCCATTTTATCTTCCCAGCTTGTGTCTGCGCCTGAAATTATCTTACACAGCTGTTTACTGCTTGTCTTTCTCCTCTGTAAGAAGAGGCTTATTTTTGTCATTTCAGTTCAGTGACATGGGCCATGTAACTTATGTGAGAAAATGAAAAGAGAGACCCATTAAAGTTCTAATTAGAGGAGTGAAGAGACCCTGAAGGCGATCATGAGTATGATTCCCTGACAGTTTCCCTTCTATAATGTCTCTGTGCCCCAGGCAAGCTTCGTGGTGCTGTCTTATCATTCTTGTCTTCTCTGAAAATAAAACTGAATTTTGCTTATGGCCATCTAGCAAATAGCTAACTTTAGTTCTTCCTCCTCCTAGACTTCAACTACTTGAGTGACTTTCTCTCACTTGTTAATACCATAGCCTCAGGTGCCTTGAACAGTGACATGTGAAGATGCTCTATAAATACTTGTTAACTAACTGATGAACATGCCCCCCAGACTGGAGAGAATTCTAAAATTCTATAGCCACATACCCTTTCCTTCACTGTTTGCTCACCAGACTATATCAAACTAATCCACCTGTCTCCTTCTCTCTCTCTCTCTCTCTCTCTCTCTCTCTCTCTCTCTCCAAACTGATAGATTTTTATTGTAACTTCTTTTTTTGTAAAACAATTTTTATTTGTCTAATTAGTTATACATGGCTGTTGTACCCAAAGAAAATAAAATCATCCAAGCCAATCACGTAAAGCCAAAAGAAGCCTTTATTTTAGCTGGCCAGCGATGACCCCCTTACACCTAAAAGTGATGTCCCAGGAAATCGTGTGTTAGTTCTTTTGTTGCCAACTTTTATAGGGCTCTGGAAGGGAGTAGGGTGGGGCTATAGGGAGGGGAAGGGATTGGGGTGAGCTATAGGGAGGGGATTTGGGATTGGGACGGGCTAACTCTCCGGATAGTGCTGGAGAATCTCCCTGGGGAGCACAAACATTTTAATCTGTCTTCTGTTTCTATAACAACCATAGAATGCATTTTGACACATCATACCAAACTGATAATTTTGATTAGAAAGGATGTTTTTCTTTTATTTGACGATCAGCCCATATATCTCTATTTGGATATGCTGTACATTCAGCATCTGTAATTATTTGAGAGTTGCAAAATAGTAGCCAAACTTTACAACATTTTAAAATTCAAACTGGCAGTTTCCATGTGCCTGAATTCTGAAGTATTCTACAACCCCAAATTGAAATAGCTAGAAACCATTTACCCAATAATCATAGTTCCCTTGGAGCCTTGGCATTCTGCAGATGTCCATCAGTCCTCATCCTCTGGGACCACCCCAGCTGAGGCTGACATGTGCAGCATCCTCCTATCTGCAGCTGCTCTCCAGATTAGGCTCTTTAGCCCTCTCTCTCCCCTCAGTGTTCACTGGATCATCACACCAATCCCTCCATTTCAATTCTTCCTGCCAGTGGTGCTGTGTACATAAATGTCTCTAGGCCCAAATTCTTTCCCAATTTCTACCTTCTGCCACTACACCTGATCTCTGACTTAAAAACAACTAAGCATGGACGCAGTTTCTCCTTTTGCCCTACCCTAAAACTCCTTGCCTCATTATCATCACTATTTCTGTACATTGACTCACTGTTCCTCAGCTATTTTATCTCAAAACTGTGGCCATCTTTAACTTCACTCCTTCCCCCCGGCCCACTTCATGTTTCTAATTGATTTCTAAGTGATGAACTTTCAGAGACTATGTATCCCACAATAGAATCACCTTCCCATTTTATATGTATGCTGGAGAGTGCCCTTAGTAGTCTGCCCTGGGACTGATTAGCCCCACACGCCACCTTTTTGTTTCTAGTCTCTCTCTTGTCATCAATCTTGAATTGTACTTGCTCGATCAATGTTCCTAAATTACTGCACCCTCCAGCACTCAGAAATCTCCAGGGACTCTCCTTACCTGACATTCAAAGCTCTCAATTTCAGGCCCATCCATTTTTCTAACTAGAACTTCTGTGGTCCCTTCCACCAGCCAATACTATTGATTATTCCTGGGCGAGATTCCTAGTTCTCATCTCTGTTTGTCCCCACTCTTACATGGAATGCTTTCCCCTTTCCTATGGCAAGTGACATTTCTACTCATTACATAATCAGAGATGTAAATAGTGAAACATGTACAAAGGTTTATTTGTAAGGTCTAAAAAGGAAAGAAAAGAGAACAATCCATGAATCTAACAAATGAATAGTAAAATAAATTATACTGCAGTTACTTAATGAAACACCATGCAGGCATTAAATATTCTGCCTTCAAGAAATATTTAATGAAAAGAGTAAGTTTCAAAATTGAATGCAGAAGGTTATCTCCATGGGTGATGTGATAACATTAATAATGTATGTATAAGTGAGGAACATGTTTGATTTCAAATAGCAACAATGAAAGCCAATATTGACTAAATAGACCAGTATTGTGTTGTTTTATGGAAGAAAAATTGATGAGGAGGCAGTGCTGAACTTACATGGTGGCTCACTGATACCATCTAAGACCCCAGGGTCTTTCTGTCTGTCAACCTTTATCCTCAATTTTTTTTTTTTTACTCATAGTCAAATGGTGGCTGAAAATCCACATTCCAGGAAGCAAGTAGTCAGATGAGCAGAGGACAAAGCAATTTCTTTTTCTAAGGGCTTGGATCTTTCTTTGGGCAGGGAGGCCCACCTGGGCTACCGCTTTCACCTCTCAGGGCTCATGTCCATCCCTAACCTGGAGAAGAGGTTGTGGCTACATGCTGGGTGAACTGACCGGCAGTGTTTGCCATGGTAGATATACTTGGAGGATTAACTAAAAGGGTTGGTTTAAAACCTCTGATGATACTGGAACAATATATATATTATTTTTATATGACTGAAAAATAGAAAAATTATTTTTAAATTGAAATTTTTAAGAAAGAGGTACCCATTTATTATATTTTATTACACATTTCATCTTCTTAAAGCATTTATTTTTTTCCAAAACAGAGTTGAATATTATTTATTTATTTTTCTTTTTTTTCCTTCCCCCACCTCCTCCCATCCCATTTTCCTCTATACCATCCATACTTCCTCCATTCTTTTTTTGTCCCCCCATGACCCCACTCCCCATTATATATCAGCATCCACTGATCAGAGAAAACATTTGGCCTTTGGTTTTTTGGGCTTGGCTTATTTCACTTAGCATGATATTCTTCACCTCCACCCATTTACCAGCAAGTGCCATAATTTTATTCGTCTTTATGACTAATATTCCATTGTGTATATATACCACAGTTTCTTTATCCATTCATCAGTTGAAGGTCATCTAAGTTGGTTTCACAATCTAGCTATTTTGAATTGAGCAGCTATGAACATAGATGTGGCTGCATCCTTATACTTTGCTGATTTTAAGACCCATGGGTATAAACTGAGGAGTGGGAGAGCTGGGTCAAATGGTGGGTCCATTCCAAGTTTTTTGAGGAATCTCCATACTGCTGTCCAGAGTGGCTGCACCAATTTGCAACTCCATCAGCAATGTATGAGAGTGCCTTTTTCCCCACATCCATGCCAACACTTATTCTTGCTTGTGTTCCTGGAAATAGCCATTCTAATTGGAGTTGGATGAAATCTTAAGGTGGTTTTAATGTGCATTTCTCTAATTACTGGAGATAATGAGCACTTTTTCATATATTTGTTGAGCACTTGTATATCATCTTCTGTGAAGTGTCTGCCCAGTTCCTTAGCCCATTTATTGATTGGGTTCTTTGTATTTTTGGTGTAAAGTTTTTCAAGTTCTTTATAGATTTTGGA